>OU343219.1:103239567-103345675 GCA_910596185.1 Chrysanthemum makinoi | reverse complement strand
ATGGAATATGAATCTAATCCTAAGGGAATTTTGGCTATAATCAAAACATACTGACACCTCCAATTATATCCCTCCGACTCCTCTGATCATTACTCCTCCAGGACCATCATCCGGTGGAGTTCTTGAAAAGCCGATTCATGAAATCCAAGATGAAATGAACGGGTTGTTGAATTCGGTCGATTCCGTCCCCTGAAGAAGTCTTTAAATGATCGACCCTGGGCTCGGTACTTTACCGAGCAACACGATCGCTAACAGAGGCGATGCCAAGGCGATCACTTGACGAAGTGGTGTTTCATACCTTTGGACCCGGTTCCTACTACCTCTACTTGCCTCTCCACAAGGTAGTGGACGGTGAACCTCCAACACAATGGACCTACGACTCCAATGCCCCCTCCTCACGTGGCAATGAGTCAAGTTACCAAAAACAACGGACAAAGTGCATTATTCAATTCCACGTACCGCTGCGTCCACCGCCGGTAGTCCAACCTCAAGTGGTCCGGAAACCCCAAGTCAAATCAAGGAGTTGTTTTTGAACCTCCTGTAGCTCTTGTTGAAAATCAGAAATCCAAATCTTCTATTCCTTACCCATCATGCTTGAATGAGCAAAGCTCCTTGAAAGCTAGTCATCAAATGGATAAATTTTTCCAAATTTTCCAAGAGTTACATTTTGACATAGCTTCGGATGCTATCATGTTGATGCCCAAGTTTGCATCGACTCTCAAACACATGTTAAGCAATAAGGAAAATCTGTTTGAAATGGCTAAGACTCCTCTTAGCGAGAATCGTCTGCGGTCATCACGAAGAAGCTTCGGAAAAGCTTGGAGATCCCGGGAAATTTCTCTTACCTTGTGTATTCCGGGAATGGTTGAATGCTTTGCCTAGCAGATCTTAAGTGCATAAACCTTATGCCATATTCGTGTGGAAGAAACTTTCTCTTTCGGAACTTACTCCTACATGCATGACTCTCGAGCTTGCAGATCGTTTCCATATCCTCTTGGCATTCTTTGGAGGCGTATTTGAAAGTAGGAAAGTTCCATTTTCAGTGACTTGGTTGTTGATTTTGATGCGATCATCGGGTTCCTCTCATTGTTGGTGAGGATTCCCGAGAATGGGCCGTGCTCTCATTGATGTATTTGAGCAAGAAATCACATTACGTGTTGCAAACGGCTGCCACCTTCAACCTGACCAAACTTCGAGGTAATTCCAAATTATGATTCGAGCCTGTTAACCGAATAGATACCATTGATGTTGCTTCTGACGAGTACTCTCAAGAAGTTCTTGGTTATTCTCATAATTCTGTGAGTGGGGATTCCACCACATCTTCTCAGCCTATCATAGCCAATTCTACTCCTTCTCTAATCCGCTCGAGGAAGGCGACTTCATCTTAGATGAGATTGAAGCATACTTGGCTAGTGATTCTGTACCTTGGGAAATTGATCACGCTCCAATTGATATTGAGGGGGACATACTTCTTATTGAGAAGTTGCTTAATGGTGATCCATCATCAACCCCTTATCCTAGTGATTCAATCCCAGTTGAGATTAATCAAAATGAGATTAACGGAGGAGATATTCTTCTTGAGAAATTGTCGATCTGGACACTTCTCCTCCTCTCCTCCCATCAAACTTCATAACAAGGAAGTCAAGTCGGAGAAAAGCTAAGAATTTCCGAGGTTGAGCTTAAGGACATACCTCCTCATCTCGAGTATGCATTTCTAGAAGGTGATGATAAATTGCCTGTCATTATTGCTCGAGATTTGAGAAAAGATGAAAAAGCTGCTCTCATTAAAATCTTGAAGTCACACAAGCAAGCAATTGCTTGGAAACTCTCGACATCAGGGTATAAACCACGAGTTTTGTACTCATAAAATCTTGATGGAGGATGACTTTAACCAAGAATTCAACATCGAGACGAGTGAATCCAAAAATCCATGATGTTATCAAACAAGAGGTTACCAAACTTCTTGATACGGATTGATTTACCCATCTCAGATAGTCCTTGGGTCAGCCCAATTATGTCCGAAAAGGTGGCATTACTGTTGTCACAAATGAAGATAACGAGTTAATTCCAACTCTTCTGGTTACGGGATGGCGTGTGTGTATTGACTATCGTAAGTTAAATGACGCCACCCGTAAAGACCATTTTCCTCTACCCTTCATGGACCAGATGCTTGAGAGATTAGCAGGGAACGAATACTATTGTTTCCTTGATGGTTTCTCGGGTTAGATCCCCATTGATCCTAATGATCAAGAGAAAACCACATTCACCTGCCCATACGGAACTTTTGCCTACGAACGTATGCCTTTTGGCTTATGTAATGCTCCTGGCACGTTCCAAAGATGTATGATGGCCATTTTCCACGACATGATCGGGAAACAATGGAGGTGTTTATGGATGACTTCTCGGTCATTGGGGATTCTTTTCAATCATGTCTCTCCCATTTAGATAAAATGCTTCAAAGGTGTGAAGACACCAATCTTTGTCTAAACTGGGAGAAAAGCCACTTTATGGTCAAAGAAGGCATAGTCCTTGGCCATAAGATTTCCAAGAACGGGATTGAGGTAGATAGAGCAAAAGTCGATGTTATTGCTAAACTGCCTCATCCTACTACCGTCAAAGGTATTAGGAGCTTTTTAGGTCATGCCGGTTTCTATCGTAGATTCATACAAGCTTTTTAGGTCATGCCACTTAATTACTAGAAAATATAAAATAAACTTGGAAAAATAAAATTTTAATTTTGAAAAATCTAAAATATGATAAAACTAACTTTAAAACAGAAAATATATTTTTAGACTTTTTAATTATTTATTACTAATTAATTACTATTTTTAACTAATTAAAATTATAATAAATACTAAAAAGATAGAGAAAAATCTGAAACTTTTTCTAAAAATCCTATATGATGACAGAAACCTAAGAAAAATAGAAAAACAAGATTTGCTTATTAAAAAGATGAAAAGAAAAATCAAAAAGCTAGAAAATCTTAAATAAACACTATCACTGATTTTTAATTGGACTTTTTCTGGATTTTCTTTTTGAAAACTACTTTAATACTGATTTGATGAAACTTTAATGAAGACAAAAATTTTACAAATCACTTATAAGCAGTTTTGATGGCTTAAAAGCCCAATAGTTATTATTTGGTGGAAATAAGCTCAAACAAGCTTGCCAAATTTCAACAGACTCCAAAGTGGATGCAAGCAATCTATGTTAACTGAAATGAAGCTAAAACATTCAAAGAAGCACACTAATAAGCTAGAAATAAGCAGATAAGAACTTATGATAAGGACAGAAATGGGACAAGCTAGAGGCTTGTTGCAACCCTAGCTAACAAGCTCAAAAGTGAGATCTTAAGCTTGACAATCCAAGAGGACCGGTGGCTTTCCAAAGAACCAGAGAACACAAGATTTGGACAACTAATAAGCTGGTGCAAGCTTATCAATTTGGGCTTATCAAGCGTGTACGGTGGCACTTTAATGAAACAGTACTCACAATAAGCTAGAAAATAAGTACTCAAAAGTGAGAAACCAAGAACTAGCATTTTTATATTTTTCTTTAGCAACTAGACTTTAAAAATCCAAAAGATTATAAGTTGGATCCTATTAATAAACCCACGTTGAAATTCCAAATTTTATTCAAAAATGACCTTATGAAATTTTTGACTTTTTTAGAACAACTAAAAGTTGACCAAAGTGGATTTTGATCTGATTCTAAGTCTTGAATATGATGTTATAAAGTATGTGAATTGAGGCAAGATCAACAACTTTAAACACAAAACAATGATCATGGATCATGAAATCCCCACAAGATACACATAAGGCACAATCAAATGAGATTTTGACTTTTTCCAAAGAAGTACTTGGTTTTCTTTGTTGATTTGAGGTATTAAGACCTCTTTGAGACATGAAACAAGCACAAACACAGACTGCAACCTCTATACAGAAACTATACAAAACCAAACACCTTTAGGGAACGCTTTTGGAACTTTTTCAAAGATAATCACCATCTAGACCTTGTAATCGATTACAAACCTTAAATTATCATCTAATAGGACTAAAGAAACATGAAACAACAGTACTAGTAACATAAAACTGAGAGATTACACTAATGCTAGTAAGACTATCAAAATGAGATTCTAAGGCAACTATGAATTCCAAAGAACAAGCTACTGATTTTATGGCTTAAACTAACTTAACTATGACTAATTAACATACAAACACAGATATTCAAACTTAAGAACACTTAAGCAAGTGAGTTGCAAGAATTTACAAGTAGTTTCTAAGACACAAACCGAGAACTAGGATTCAAACCAATTCCTATAGCTTTCCCAAGAAGCACTATACCAAGGCCATCCATCAACCTTGCTCCCCTTCTTGTACCTTTCACCATGATTTTTTTTATTTTTCAAGTATTTAATTTGGATTTTTGGTAATTTTTGATTTTTGATGCTAGACTCAATTTTTGGATATCTAAAAGCTTGATTAAGCTTTCTAGGAGCTTAAGTGACCTATTCTAGTCCATACAAAAAACTGAAAACATCATTTGAACCAACATGAGATTTTTTGAAAATGAGGAAAATTGCATAAGCTGAAATATAAATTTGATACTTGAATTAAAGTTTCACAAAAGCTTTCTTATAACAATAGAACTTGAAATATGTGAGTTTGAAGATAAAAACATACACTTAAAACTTAAAATGCTTAAACGATAATAAAACTTAAATTACACTAGATTATCTTTATACAATGCATCTCTTTATAGACTTTTCATCATCCCCTGTGTCTCTAGACTTTCCCACCACTTCGGAGCCCTTGGATCAAAATAATCAACCGTCCACATGTAATTTTTGGCCAAATATTCTTCAAAGTAGTTTTAGAATTATGAGGGTTTGGTTGATATAATTAAAGGAATTTGGAGTTTAGAGGAGGTGGAGGGAACATGGTATGGAGGGGGTTGAAAAGGGGTGGAAACCAAGACTGGTTTTGATGTTACAGGGTTGAAGAGAAGGTGTGTTGGCGGTTTCTGACTTTGTTTGACTGTGAGTTTAATAATACGGGAGGTCAAAGTGGCTGGGTCGTGGAATGTATTGTGGCTGGCTCGGGTCACCAAGGGTTTTGGGCTTGGATAATGGATTGGGCTTGTTTTTGTTATTAAAGGATCCGTTTGGTTTTAGCTTAGTATACAAGGACTAAAAATGTAATTCGACCAAACTTCAAGGACTGAAAGTGATATTTTTCCAATGCTCTCACAAGGACCAAACTTGACAACTTTTGATAGAACAAGTATCCTTTTTGCATAAAATCCATTTTTTTGAAAGGTCCAAGGACTAAATTTGCAATTTTCCAAAGTTTAGGGACCTTTCTTGCCAATTGACCAAAGAATCATTCAAGATCATTTTAAACAAATTAGAATACTTCAGGGACCTTGAATGATAAATTTCCACATTTTTGAATTCCATGGACTAGATTTGACAACTTTTAAAACTTGGGGACTAAACCCAATTTTGCAAACTTGAATCATTTTTCATCTGATTTTGATATTTTTGTATTTGAAACACATAAAACACTGATTTGTGATATTTTGATCATTTTGATGTGTTTCTAAGTGTTTTCAGATGATTTTGCAGTTTAGATTACACAAAAATGATGAGTATTTAGACACTCATCAGTTTTACTTGTTCTCCCGTCGTGGTCACAAGATGTAGTGACATGCTTAGTTCTATGAGTAGTGTCAAACCTTAGGATAACATGTTAAGCAGTATAGCTAGAGAAATGACTCGAGACATGGAGGGTGTGGAAGTTTCTATACAATGCATACTAAGGACTTAGATGTCAACCGACGTATCGAACTTCTGATGTCTCATTCGAGTACTACTCGGATTTACTAGACTTTGATACCCTCTTACCCAAATGACCCTTAATCAAAGGTTCTCAAGGGAGAGAGCGAGGGTTTCCTAGCAGGAGTTCGGGATAACAACACAAGCATAATAGACATATGATAGATACTCAGGACCACCCTTGTGGTCTTGTGTAATTCAACATGTAGTAAGCACCCTTCTGGTGTTTTCCTTATGACAACGTAGCGAAACCTACATAATACTAACATCTATATGATTCTTTATGTCGAGCTTGGTTAGTAGGTATGATTTGAACAAAACAACCATGACTTAACTCCGGTTGTGGTCTTGACTCCTAACTAAATCAATACATATCATAACCATTTTGTGATTAAACTTGCGGAGTTGGTGGGAGTTATGGCGAGACCTTGGACTCATAAAATGAAAACGAATACCATTCACACGAGTACATATATCTTAGACTCACGGTGGTGATTTCATATCAGGACCAATTCTTATATGCTAATGTTTGGATAAGTGATGAATTTTATGACTACCAACTAGTGACCATATAAATTTTAAGGATTTTAACATAGGAATATGTCGATAGAACACATTCACGACATGGGTGGAAATTAGTAAAAATCACGACATCAAATGGGTTTCACATCTTACACAAGTTTCACAACAAAGATGAGGACTACTCGATTAATCGAACCTTACAATCATGAACTAATACAACTATCCAAATGTTAACATCTCTATATCCATTTTCATAGTACAACGAAAATCACAAGGAAGGAGAAAATGTTAGACCTTATCGAAGCGTTATGAAACTGACGAGGATGAAATACTAACTTGGATTAAAACTAACCCCAACTCCAACTTCCCTTGACTCGAACTCCAACCAAAGAATTTGTGCTTAACGCCACAAGTGAAAGGAGGGTTTTGAATGAGTTATACAAATGGTGAATGAGAAAGAGTCTCCAAGCAAAACTAGTGAAATAGGAGGCCTTGTAGAGGGTCTTTGACCTTACTTTTCTCCTTGGGACTTGGTGGGAAACCATAATAAGCTTAATGTTCTTCTTATACCCACCTCACACGAGGTATGCTTCCCATTGGGAGAATAGGTAAAGGAGAACGACACATGATGCTTCCTTGGTCTCCTCTTGGACAATCTATCCTTGACTTGAATGGGTGGCGGCATGGATGTTGGTGAAGACCCCAACAAAGACAATCACCTAATTAGCCTAGCATATGGAAAGAGGGGAGAAAGAGAGGTTTGCAGAGTCCATTTTTATCCATCTCTTCTTGGGTGCTCTGACCTAAACGAATGGTAGGATAGCAGGGAAGGTGTAGATCTCTTTTGGGAGTTGACCTTTCTTTTTATTTCCTGGTTGTTATCTTTTGATGAGGAAACGTGGGTGATGAGTGTGTATATACTCATCATTTTTGGTCAAATCTGAACTGCAAAACATTTAAAAACACTCAGAAATGCATCAAAACACTGAAAATATTCCAAAATTGTGTTTTATATGTTTCAGATGCAAAATGTTTAAAATCGATGAAAACGAGCAAAGTTTGCATAATTGGCGCTCTCCCTCAACTTTCAAATCTTGACAAAATCTCACCGAGCATTTGTTTTGATATAAAAGTCAACCCAAGTCCTTTCAAAATCAAAATTTATCAAAAATGATCCTTGGGTAAAAGTTTGGGAAAATTACAAGTTTGGTCCTTCAAGTTTCAAAATTGGCAAAAATAGTCCTTGGAAGTTTAAAAATGGAAAATTATCTTTTATGGTCCTTGTACTAATGAAACTTGGCATGTTTGGCCCTTTTGATAAGTTTGGGAAAAATTATGTTTGGTCCTCAAGTTTGGTCGATTTGCAATTTTGGTCCTTGTTTACTAATCCTAAAACCCAAACGGACCCTTTGTATTATGAACCCCTGCCAATAAACCACTTGACCCCATTTGTTTTGACCCCCTCCCTATTAATAAAACCCCTGTCAAAGCAAGTCAAACCCACTCACCTTTTTCCTCCTTTTTCCTTTCACCAACCGCTTCAAGAAACCGTACTCACCACCTCCAGCTCACATTCCACTTCCCTTATCACTCCACCTCAACAACAAAACAAGAAGCATTTAATGCTTCTTCCTTCCTTGCACTCAACCCTCCTATATATTTTGGCGCCAAAAAACTAATCAAATCTTGAGATTGATTCAGAGCATCCAAAGGCCGGGATTATTGGTGGAAATGATCAAGGGTACCACAAACCCTAATTTGAGCATATATAAAAGAGGTGCTTGAAGACAAAGAGTAGTTTTTTTAGAAAATTATTTTCGTAGCTAGTGTAAACTCAAAATCGCTTGTAATCTTTGCTCTAAAACTTAAGTACCTTGATGTAATTTGAATTCATTTCAATCTCAATTTCAAGTTTGTAGAATTAATTCTCATGTTTGCAATTTTAAATTTGAAATTCCAAATTAAGCTTTGTTGATTTAAAGTTGTTACATTGGGTGATTAGGCTACATAAGCTCCTAAATAGCTTAATATAGCTATTAGAAACCTTAAAACTTTGATTAGTGTCAAAAAGCAAAAAATACCAAAAATAGAAAAAAATAGTGTAAAAAATAAAAATCACAAGAAAAAGAAGAAGAAGCAAGGAGCATGGTGAAATGAAGATGGTTCTGGGTTTAGAACCTCATGGGAGGTAGTAGGATGGTCCTTGGTCTCTAGTTCATGGTTCTCAACTTGGATGGTATTTTGTAAGAATTTTTCTTATTTTGTGATTTTACTGCTCAACCTGCTTGTTCTCTCTTGTTTTTAGTTCTTCTAGCTTATTAGGTATATCTTGGTTGTATTGAAGCTTAATATTGTAGACTTGTTAATTAGTTCTCATTTTTCTTAAAAATTTTGTATTAACTGTCATTATAAGCATAAAATAGAATCTAGGGTAATTGTAGTTTAAGCTAGTGTTTCTGTGTTCATTTAAGTTTATTAACTCATAACAAGTTGATAAAAAGCCTTGTTTTAGTACTGCTTGCCTTAAAACCAAAAATCAACCTTATATGGGGTTGTTTTGGATTTCTTTGAGTTTATGGACTCGTGAGGATGTTTTGTTGATATTGCTAGTTAGCACATGTCACTTTAAGTTTAAATAGGTTAATTTAGTCATAAAAACCAAGCCTCATTTGATTAAAAGTCAAAATCACATCTTATCTCAAATAAATAGCTCACTGTCATAGTTTTAATTTCAAAAACTCATCAAAACCTTTCATTAGTTGTTAAAATAGCTTAAATTAGTCTCATTATAGTCTAATATAAAACATAATCACCAATTAGTGCTCAAAGTTCACATTGGTCAACAACTTCAAAATCACAAAAGTCAAAAAGTGATTTAGTGGATTTTGCAAATCTTTTCGATTTTTCATGCACTCAATTCTGATCTAAATTGATTGGTATTTTGGAATCAAGAACTTCAACTGGTTGAGTTTGTAAAAATCATTTTTGAAGAATTTTAGTGATTTTCTATAAGCTCCTACATAGCTTGCAAATGGGTCAAAAGTGCCACAGTAACACACTCAGGACAACCGAGTGTGCACAGGTTTGTGTGCATACTCTCAACAAGCTCATAAGAGCTTGTCTTGGCTAATATTTGGTTTATAAGCCTTGCCGTGTCTACTTGAGATTGTGATATCTGGTCTTGGGTTCCAATCTAGTATAGCTTATTCTTAAGCTTGAAATAAGCACCTCAGATGATTCCACTTGTTTGATTTTGTACTCATAAGCTTGTAGCTGGTTATCTTGAGGTTCCGTAGTGGAAGTAGTTTCTTTAGGTAGTTATAGCTTAATCTAGCTTTGTGTCATTTTGTGCTTTCTAGTACTTATTTGCTTATTTTAATAGCTTATTCACTAGCAGTTTGCACTATCTGCCTTCTATTTCTCACACATAAGCTATAGTTTTTATAATTTTAATAAATTTAGAATATTATTTTAGACTTTTCCTGAATTTTTCAGATTTTTCCATTATCTTTAATTTCTTATTTTAAATCAGTTTTTAAGACTTTTTAAATAGCTTTTAATCCAAATAAATCAGGAAATCTTCAAAAAAATAAGTTTTCAATTTTCATAGATTAAGATAAATATAAAAAGCCAAAAAATATTTTTCCATAATTTTCCTAATTTAAATAGTAATTTTTAGCAATTTAATTAGTTTTAAATAGTTTTAAATCATAGAAATTAGAATATAAATAAAAAAATACAAAATTAGTTTTGAAAATTCTCTTTAGTTATTTTAGATTTTTAAAAATAGTTTTATAAATTTCCCATTAATTTTCATAATTTTTAGTATTTTAATTTAGTTTTAAAGTTTAAAATTAGTTTTAATTCAAATTTATAAAAGAAAAATCAAGAAAATCCAATTTTAAAAAAATAGTGATAAGTTTATTTAATATAATTTAGCTTTTTAATTCTTCCTCGTTTTTCCTTTGTCGTCTAGTATTATCATTAACCCCTTTCCTGTTCAATATCACCCGACATCATTGCTTAGCTTCAATCGCATGTTCTTGGGACTTAACGACCCGGGGAAACACTACACTCTCCTGGTTAATTGCATTGCGTTCTCAAGTGATTGACTCTTGTTGACCACTCTCCTGGTTAATTTGGGTTGACCGTTTGGGACCGACCGCAAAGTAGAGAAAGAGGCGACAAGACAAAATATAGAGAGGGGATCTAAAGTAGACGGATGAAATCTTGTATTTTCTTATTTACTCAATTGCTTAACTTATAGAATTTTTAATTTATGAGGTAAGTTTAATTGTTGAATGGTGGATTTTGGAGGTAAATTAAGCGGTATTGTATACTTTGTGTTCAAGGAAATTGTGATCGCATTTTCTTATGCTTCGAGGACATTTATTATGTAGTGTTTTCAGAATTGCTCATGAAATAATTTTATCTTGGTGGTATTTTTATTCCGGGGATTTATCGTATGTTTATTTGCCTTATCATAGTGTCCGGTAACGCGTGCTCTCACAATTGAAAACGATAACCTCTCGCCTTACAAATTTAATCATAAGACAATAACACAAAATTCATATTATGAAATGAATGCAAAAGTATTGCTACAGGCTACAGTATGTGAGTTATCTACTCAAATGATCAGGCAAAGCTTATGCATACTTAAATGACCTATGCTTAGTAATAATAAATTACCATTTATTATTTAAATACGAGTGAAAATTTACCGTGTGTCACAGTTACCGGGGTCAATGTGCACAAATTAGTGGGCTAACCTATATCCAAAAATTGTAAGAAATGCACACAAGTAACAGGAAGGATGGTTGCCATTTTGACTACTCGATGTACATGACGTGGTCCGAATGAAGCTCTATAGAGACTTTAGTTAGTTATCAATTTTTAACTTTTATTCCCTAATTATTTTGATCATACTTTATCAAAAGAATGTGTCTTAAGATTGAAGATGATTTGGTTAAGTTATATAATTTAGATTAAATTAACTTTAGTTGCATGAAAAAATGTATCATGTAATTGTACTATATTCTTTTGTTGTGTTTAAGGTTTTTCTACATGGTACAAAGAGTGGGAGTGCGGTGTCGCCTTAGCCTTGTGCCATCCCACCAGCCCAAAATCTTTGACGGTGCACGGTTGCTAGGGTGACACCATGGCTTCTCGCGCCATGGTGGCCAACTCATGCCATAGAATTTTGTTTTTTTAATCCGACTGTTGGAAACGGTATATTACCGCCTTTTTTTTGTATTTTTGCATTTAATACCCCCAAAAACTCAAATTTTACCTCTTAAAAATTCTATAAATACCCCCTTATTATTTAATACTTCACACACACTTCCAATATATTTTATAACATATTATTCTCTTCTTGTTGGGAATTAAGGTAAACTACTGATTCTGCCGAAGATTCTCGATGGATTCACGGGTTATAATTTCAAAGTATGATAAAGCAGATATTGTGTTGTCACGAAAGTGCTTAACCACGTAGGAGAGATAAGCTCAGATAGAGTAAAAGTCACCCGTATAAAGATAGGTTGGCGCCAGATATGTAGAGCTTAATCGGAATAAACAATATGATGAACAAAACAATATGATTAGTTGCATGCTTGTCTAGATGCATGCTTGGTCTATGTTAGGATTAGGAGCGTACATTGTAAACGCTCATTTTAGGGTTTCTTGCCTATATAAGGAACCATTATAGTTTGTAATAGATAAGCTTTTCGAAAGTCTTTCAAGTCTTGTAAAATATCTTAAACATAGAGTTTCAATAATCAAAGATCCATAGAGGATCAAAAGCGTTCTTAGTTATTATAACTTGTATTTATTTTCCGCTACAATACCAAGTTGTAGAGATCTTCTATTAGTTTGCTTGTGATTACATTGGCAACACTAACGATCTCCGAGTGCTTAAAGATCTATCAAGGTCTTTGTGTTCAACAAGTGGTATCGAGCCCCTGGAAGTCTCTACCATACTAAGAACCATTCATACCCTCATACAACCATACATACCGCACCATGCCTGATCCGATAATGAAACCAAGTCACCAACACAAACAACACCAACACCACTTCCATGCAATGACTCAGGCTCTCAAACAAGTAATGGTAAATTTCTTTATTTGAAAAGGGAAGAGTATGAACTTTGGACTATGAAGATGGAAAACCGATTTCCAATATTGATGGAATCGTGGGAGGTTGTGAAGAAAGGAAATAGTCTAAAGAAAATGATCCGATTGTGGATGGGAAGTTTATCATGGCTCCACCAAAATCGCCAAGAGGTGCCGCTATGCAGAGAGAGCATAAAGTAAAAACTATTCTGCTTCAAGCCATACCAAGATCATCTATGTGATTTTCATCATATGGATGATGTAAAGGACATATGGATGGCTCTCAAAGCAAGGTTCTGTGGAAATGAAGAATCAAAGAGAATGAGGAAGTCCATGCCGAGACAACAATTTCGGACTTAATATCTCTCAAGAAGAAGGTATCACAAGGGATACGATTGTGTTCCATAGGATCTTGAGTCACCTAAACCGGTGAATGCAAAACCGATAATGATGATCAGAACTCAAAGTTCCTTTGATCCTTGCCTCCATCATGGTTGCATGTAAGTATAGCCCTCAAGGCTAAAGGTGGTTTGGACATGCTCACCTTTGATGAGTCGCATGCATCGAACTCTTGAACCCTGATGTAAGAACTCCCTACCGCATATCTTCTTCCTGCCATGCAGCTTTTGTCGGGACATCTCACTCCAACATGATGGTACCTGCTCCTAGTTCCAACTATTTTCCATCATTTCCTAGTTCCAACTACTTTCCATCATCCTGCCTCCCACTCCACCACATAACACTCGTCCCACGCCACCATCTTCTCAATCTAAGACTAGTAGTGTGATGGAGGATGTTCTTCATTCATTGTTATCGACTATGATACTCAGCAGATCTTGCATATGAAGACTTTGATCAGTTGGACCCACTTGAAATGGGGAGATGAAACCGAAAATGCAGTGGCATTATGTCATGGACATCAAAAGGTTTGAAGAGAAGTCTGAAGGAAGTTTGCTTTCAAGGGAAAGTAACCACCGCTTTGAGGAGAAAAGTCAAGTGTTTCACTTGCCACCAAATGGGGCATTTCTCAAGGAAAAGACAGGAAAGTGGAAATGGAGAAAACTACCTCCCATCGTAAAACAAGGAAGTTGGAGCTTCAGCAGCTCTCCTCACCATGGATGAACAAGTCAACTGGATCAGCACATGAACTGTGAATGAGGAAGCTCATGATTCCGATAAGCTTGGATTGCTTGGCAAGGTGTACTTCGGATGAAAGGCATGATCGGGCCTTTGATGGGACTATCTCGGTACACAATCTGATATTTGGTTGTAGTCTAAGATACAATGAACTTAAAGAAGAGTATGATGCTATGAAACCTAAGTTTGATGAATGCTATGTTGAAAATGAAGCTCATAAACTAGCATTAAAACAAGAGAAAGACAAAAGGTATGGTTTCAAAAGAATCAGATAGCTTATGAAGAAAAGATAAAGGTGTTACAGTTTGATCTTGAAGTTGCTAATAATTATTTAAAACCGTCTCGAGAAAGCTAAGGATGAAGTCAGTATCCAAAACCTAGAGCTTAAAGAAAAGGTAGCTGCGGAAATAGCTAGGAATAAACAATGGTTAATTTCAGGTGATAATCTAGCTAGAGAACTATATAATGTACCAATCTGAACCTCCGGCTTAGGATTAGGCTTTCAAAAATATGTAGGAGTAGAAGCTAGGTATGATGGTCGTGAATCCACACCCAGTAGGTTAGCTAACTTTGTAAAAGAGGTAATATGTCATTCCCCTGGACCTATTAGAGGTGAATTTATGCCCACGGACCTGTCCATCACTGTTGACTTTGATGGATCACATCATCTATATGGCAAAAGTCAAAAGACTTGCGGACAGATACCTCATCTAATGACTTTGTCTCTTGCTCTAACAGTGACAATTCATCGGATCAAGGGTCTAATTCCTATGAAAGTTGTGATTCAAATGAGAAGTCTGACCTTTCCAAGCTGAGCCTACACCCCGAAGCTGCACCCGGTCTACTTACAAGCCTTCTAGGAAGGCTGGCGAGGAATCAACTTCAAAGACAGTTTCTTACGAAGACTTGTCTTTTAAATCTTTGAATAATCAGTCTGTTAACAACAATTCCTTGAATGTTTCTAATTTAAGTACTTCTTCATGTAATCAAACATCTCCCTATTTGAATAAATCTTCCAAGAAGAAGACATGTTTTGTATGTGGAAGTAAATTTCATTTAATTAAGGATTGTGATTTTTATGAGCAAAGATTGGGTGCATGTGCTACTCACTTGAAACACAAATCTAAACGGACCAATGTTGCTAATATTCCACCTTATGTCCCACAAGCATCTAATACTGACTCTCATTGGAGAGGTTCACCACCAGACCTTATGTTCAACCAACTAGCCCATACTTTAAACATGGTTATTGGCCTACATATGTTGACTCTATGTATGCTGGGATGGGATATGGGAGACCTTCCGTGAAAAGCCCTCAAAGAGTTGTTCTTGGACTAATAAGGGACCCAATTATCAATGGAGGACCAAGAACAATGGTGGATCCTCTAAATACTCTTGTCCTAAACGGTGATCCACAAGCGTGTTCAAGTCAATAATGACTTGAACCTCCATCGTATTCTAACGGTTGTATATATTTTGTTATTGTTTGTAGGATCATCCCCTTAAGCATAAGAATATTGGTATTGTTGATAGTGGTTGTTCCGAAGCATGTCCGGAACAGGGATATGATGCTCAATTTTGTCCCTATAGAAGGAGGAGGCAATGTGACATTTGGAGGAAGTGACGGTTGTATCACAGGGAAAGGCACCATAAAGACACCTCATCTAGATTTTGAAAATGTGTACTATGTTAAGGAACTTCAACATTTCAACTTGTTCTCTGTTTCACAAATCTGTGACACTAAGAACAAAGTCCTCTTCACAGAGAATGAATGTCTTGTGCTGTCTAAAGACTTCAAACTCCCTGAAGAAACTTCAATTCTACTGAAAGTTCCTCGCACTCACAACTTATACACATTCAACCTTAATGAAGTTCAACCGGATGGTGACCTCACATGTTTGGTGGCTAAAGCATCACTTGATGAATCCACAAAATGGCATAGGAGGATGGCGCATGTGAATTTCAAGACCATTAACAAACTCTCTAAAATGAGTCTTGTTGAAGGTCTTCCCATCAAAGTTTTTACCAATGATCATAATTGTGTCGCTTGCAATAAAGGCAAACAACACAGAGCCTCTTACAAAGCTATCAATGCTATGAGCATCATTCGAACCTCTTGGTTGCTTCACATGGATCGTTTGGTCCAACTCAAGTCGAAGCATTGATCATAAGTACTTCGTTTGGTGATCACCGATGGCTATAGCGATTTTGTTGGGTTTTCTTTCTCGAACCAAAGATGAAACATCTCAAGTCTTGATGAATTCATCACTCTTGTTGAAAATCGGTTGAACAACAAGGTCAAAGGTATTCGTGTGATAATGGAATGATGAGTTTAAAATCTTTGTTCTTATAGAACTCTGTGGGTCAAAAGGCATCAAAAGGGACTATAGTAATCCAAGAACCCCACAACAAAATGGGGTGGTGAAAAGAAAGAATAGGACCTTAATAGAGGAACGCTAGATCCATGCTTGCGACTCTAAACCGCCCACTATGTTCTGGGCTGAAGGCCGTTGGCACCGCTTGCTATGTGCTAAACAGGGTGTCCATTACTAGACCGCAACTCAAAACCCCATATGAACTTCTCTTTGGGAAGGTTCCTGTCATTCACTACCTAAAACCTTTTGGGTGTCAAGTGACCATTCCGAACACAAGTGATCCATTGGGAAAGTTTGATGAGAAAGCTGATGATGGTTATATTGTGGGCTATTCAGCTCATAGTAAGGCATACAGGGTGTACAACTTGCAAGCCAAGAAAATAGAGGAGACATTGAACCTGAGATTTTTGGAAGATAAGCCTAATGTTCAAGGACAAGGTCATTCATGGTCCTTTGATCTTGACTACTTAACGATTATCGGGTTACCACGGACATCGGCTAACCAAAATGCAGATCCTCAAGTATCTCCAACTAGCAATGCAGGTCCCCTAGATGATGGCTCAGAAAATGAGTTTGAAGATGATGAGCAACCCATACTTGTACCTTCTTTCTCCTAACAATATTGCGGTACCACCTCCAAGGATACTGCTGATTCGAGGTGATGAAGATGACTCTCATTATCTTTGAGGACCTTGCTAGGCTCCAGACTCAAGAATTTGCAGACTAAGCTTGAAGCAGAAACCTGAATGGAGAGGTTGCTCATGAAGGAGTCGGTGGAAACCGTGTTTCTCCCTGAAGTTGATTCTCACACACCTACCTTCCCCAATCTGCTGAAGGCTATCTTTGTTCCTTCTCACGTGTCTTCAGACTTTGGTGAACCCTATACACGCTTTCCAAAACCTTCAGATCTTGGAAATCATCAACCCAAAGTTGGCATCTTCACCTCACCCTCTTATGATGCTGCATTTGAGCCAACCATCACTAATCTTGACTCAACCATTGAAGTCAACCCCACCACTACTCGGGATCAACATTGCTCATCCTTAATCCAACATCATAGGTGATCTTCTGGCACCGGTTAGAACTAGAAGGGCTATCACGGTCCTCAGTTGGGACAGATTGGTTTTCTCTCTTATGTCTCCAACCAAACAAAGAGACAATCACACAGACCTCAAGCATTGTCTGCATTTGCTTGTTTTCTCTCTAAAGTGGAACCAACTAGTGTTTCTCAAGCTCTCAACGATTCAAGCTGGCTCGAAGCAATGCAAGAAGAAATGCAACAATTTCACAATCAGCAGGTTTGGATTTTGGTTCCACTCCCGGATGGCAAATATGCCATTGGGACAAAATGGGTTTTGAAGAATAAGAGATCACGAGGGTGTTGTGATCAAAAACAAAGCAAGGTTGGTAGCTCAAGGCTTCAGACAAGAAGAAGGGATTGATTATGATGAAGTGTTTGCACCTCGCTGCCCGAGTTGAAGCAATTCGCATTTTCTTGGCATATGCGTCATACATGGGTTTCATGGTGTATCAAATGGATGTCAAGGGTGCTTTTCCCATGGTGAGATTGAAGAGGAGGTCTATGTCACTCAACCCAAGGGATTTGAAGACCCGGATCACCCAAATCATGTCTACAAGGTGGTTAAAGCTCTTTATGGCTTACATCAGGCACCTAGAGCTTGGTATGCTCGGCTTTCATCGTTCTTGCTGAAGCATGGCTATAGAAGAGGTGCTATTGATAAAACTCTGTTCCTCAAGAAGAATTACTCGGACATCATTCGGTGCAAGTGTATGTGGACGACATTATTTTTGGTTCCACAAACGAAGCTTGGTGCAGCGAATTCGAGGAACTTATGAAGGGTGAATTTCAAATGAGTGCTATGGAGAGCTTACTTTTCTTTTGGGTCTCCAGTGTTGAGAAACAGGATGGCATCTTTATCATCAAGATAAATATGTGAGGGACATTTTGTGAAGTTTGGTATGGAAAGTGTTAGGACTTGCACAACACCTTATGAAGCTCCAAAGGCTAAAGCAAATAATGAACCAGATCTACCAGAAATGTTCATCCATGCATGTGTCCATGATTGGTTCATTGATGTATTGACAGCTTCAAGACCGATATTACATTTTTTGTGAGTGTTTGTTCCCGACATCAAGTCACTCCACTTGCTTCCCATCTCAATGCTGTCAAGAAGATCTTTAAGTACCTCAAAGGCCAACCTCTTTTGGGCCTTTGGTACCCAAAAGAATCTCCTTTCAAGTTGGAAGCATATAGTGAAAGCGGTGATTATGCTGGTGCAAATCTGGATAGAAGATCCACACCTGGGGGCTGCCAATTTCTTGGCAAGAGGTTGATTTCTTGGCAATGCAAGAAACAAACCATCGTGGCCACCTCAACCACGAAGCGAGTAATGCGTTCTTTGCAAATTGCGTGGACAAGTCCTTTGGATTCAGAACCAATTCTTTGGACTATGGGTACAACCTTATGAACACTACAATTCATATAGATAATCAAAGTACCATCTGCATAGTCAAAAATCCAGTTTTCACAGTCAAATGGACAAAACACATTGAACTCAGGCACCACTTTATAAGAGATGCTTATGAAAAACATTTGATAAAAGTGGCTAAAATCCATCTTGATGATAATGTGGCGGAACTTGTTAACAAAAGCGTTTGATGGACCAAGGTTTCAACACCGCGTGGTCAATATTGGAATGTTAAACCCTTGACTGCATAGTTTGAGGGGAGGCATAGGCCTCGTGGGGAGGCATATGCCTCAGGAGGATTTTTGCAAACTCTGCATTATTTTTGTATATTAGTTTGTATTCTAACACTAACTACTAATATTTCTCTAGTTTGTTTGTTTTTGTTGTTGTGTATGTTTTTGTGTGCTTTTTGCAGTTGTTTGTGCATCTACGCATTTTGTCCATTCCTTATCCGGATTGCAATGTATATATCCCTTGATCAAGATCAAAGTCATCAAGTGTGGTTCATTAGTAAATGGTCAGATAGCTGAAAGGGTGTTACTTGTTTCTTCTGATATCAAATACTGAAGCATACAATTTGATTCCACTGAAGTTATAATACTGAAGAAGGAACTCTGCTTAAAATGGAGGTTCTGGTTCACCCTGCTTGCTCCAATGCATGAGCAACAAGACGGAGGATGGGACCAGTTCTCTACACGACTGGGCTATGGTATTGTGTATCTTTCACAAGGGGTAACTTTCAATTTTTCTAAGTATATTTTTGAAAACTTGGTTGAAAATATTCAAAAGACAAAGGGAAAATTTTAATGTACCCTGTGGTTTCTTCAATGATTTTAGACACCTCTACCCAGGCCCAATCTTTCTATCCCATAGGTACTTTAACTGCTAAATTGTTTGCTACAATGAAAACCACTTTTAGGGGAACATCATCCTTGCTAGCGCCATGTTGCCCCAAGGTAATGAGGTGTCTGATGAGGAGAATGTGGCTCATAATCCTCCTTCCTCACCTTTGCTACTCGATGGTAATCCATTGGTTCACATTGATGAGGGCCCATCTTCAACTGTTGAAGCAACTCATGTTGTTCCAGTCCAACCACCATGTCCCAGTCCTCCACCCACTCTAGCTACTCATGTTGAGTCGGATCTCAATAGACCACCCACACCAAGTCCTGTGAGGAATCCTCTCGATGAAGATCTTCCTCACATTGAGCATGACCGTGTTACTTCGAAGGTCCAATGAGGCTCCCCACCCGCAGGAACATCTGTGGGTGGAGCCGAGGACCCCATTACACTCTCATCGTGTATGCTCTTGTCAACAGGTATGCTGCAGGTTTAATAGTCGAAAAAGGAGCTTGCAGAGACCAAGTCTTCTCGGGGTAAGATTGAAGAACTGCGAATCAGTCAAGGTCTTAGAGCACAAACTAAAAGGGGCCTCCAAAAGGAAACTTGTGGTTTCTCGATGAAGAACAAGAAGGTCCTCATTTTGAGTCTCGGACATGTTGGTCAGCTTTCTCTCAATGATTCTTTATCATTAGCCGCTACTTCCTCAAAGAAGAAGGAGCCTGTCCTTTACAAAAGAAGGAAGAGATCTTATTTACATAAGGTTTCTTCTGAAGCTTCAAAGGAACCTAGGGTTGATAAGGATGCATCTGGCGATGTACTTATGGAGGATGTATCTTCGATCCTAATCAATCGCATCAGTTCAAGAACCAACGAGACCTTTCCCCCAGACCGAATCTGTCGACATTGCTGCTATGACCACTCAGGTTGATGATCAGCATCAACAGGTTGACCTAGGTACTACTACAGAGGTACCTGTCATTGATTTAACTGAAGAAGAGTGTGCCAAGATGCCTGATGATAAAGGGAAAAATGTCATCACTGAAGATGAGCTTGGTCCGACCGGTGAGTGAGGTGGAAAGACTAGGTCAAGCAAGTAGATTGGCTGAGTTTGAGAAGTCAAAGGAAAGTGTAGCATTGGCTAAACAACTTGAAACAGAGGAATTTTCATCTTTAACTCCTGAGAGAAGAAAAGAACTCGATGAACTGAGGGTTCAGATGCTGTTGAACACCTGGGATATTCTAACTCGACAAGTCATTTCAAGACCTTCTCTGGCTCAAAGCATACTAGGTGGTGATTTCCTTAGTGACAACTATGTGGAGCGAATGATGGCTCAGGGAAGACAAAGGAGGCAAGAAGCAATTGCACAAAAGAGGGCCATCCAAGCTCAGAAGGCCAAAGACAAACCCCCTACTAAAGATGAAATAAGAAGGGTGGTGAAGAACCAATGCTCAATGTACAACTTTGGGTTAACAATGAAACAAGTCAAGGCCTTTCGGATCATGTCTGTATACGCAAATATAACCAAATCATGAAGGAAAGATCATCATCCTCAGCACCTTCTACCAACTTAAAAAGGATTTCAGAGAATGAAGCTGCTCCAGAAGCCAAAAGACTCAAGGCTGATGATGCTCCAACCAAGGAATCCTCTCCGGTCATTCCTGCTGAAGCAACTTCTGAAGTTGCTTCCTCTACTGTCAAGGGTCAATCTGCTGAACCATCTTCCATTTCTTCAAGCACACGAAGCATCAACTCCCTCTCCCTCAGTGGCACCTGTTGTCACACCGGAAGATTCGAGTAAAGGAAGCTGATCTCACAGAAACTAAAAGCAGAGGGCTATAAATATATTTCACAGGATGAATGCACTTCGCGCTCCAACCAAGTCTCAATCTACCGGTTCAAGCCCTACTACAAATGCACAAGATGAAAATGCTCACTCTAGGGATATCTATCAGCCTGGGAGGAGGAAGAAGAGAATGGCCAAACGATCTCATTTGGATCTTGAAGTCGATGACTCCACTTTCATTATAGAAGGGTCTCATCTGCATTTTCCGATGGAAATTCAATGAGGTGTTAGAATGGAACTTAAAGGATGATGAGATGAATGTTCTTCTTCGAAGGGACTCCACTTCAATGGAATTCACCTTTCTAAAGGAAATTCTACACTTGGTAGACAGGGAAGACTTACTTTCTCTGTTCACTCAAGTTACCACCTATTATTGCAACAAGGAACCACAAGGTTCGGGATGTTCTTACAGGAGATCTTCAAGTTCTGTTAAACTCCCACATTCCCGATAGCAAAGCATCTTCCATTTGGGAAAACTCACATCGGTGGAAGCTTACATCCTGGAGATTCTATCCTCTCCCTCGTGTGCATGTGCTTGAGACTAAGGGTGGAATCACTGTATGCATGTTGTGCGAAAGAAAGTATCCTTTCCTAAAGACTTATGGAAAGATCTGAGTCGAAGTTGGAAATTCCTCCGAATCTGTGGGAAATGAAAGACAGTCCCTTTAACACTGTGGGATTGATCAAAACTCAACTCCAACAACCGCAATAGGCCTCATCCTCATCCTTATCCCGGCACCTGTACTCTCTGCTACTTTGTTTTGTTCATTTAGTTTGCTTTATTTATGTTGTTTGTCTATTTTTCTCTAAGTTTTTTTTAAGTAAAAGACTTTCATAAAAAGAAAACTCACAAAAACATCATTTTAAAAATAGTGATAGCGTTTATTTAATAAAAATTAAGTTTTAATTTCCCTTTTCAACTTATTATCAATCTTTTTCAGTTTTATAAATCGTTCTTAGTTAAAAAAAACTTTTATGCAGGTTTGTTTGTTGTCCAAATCAGATGGTCTTTAACTCACCGGATGTACCTTGTGTATGTCAAAGAGTTGGCTAGTCCAAAGGGTACAGCTTTGGTAAAGACACATCAAATCTGTTGATAGCTTTAATGGTTTGCTCAAAATCATAGGGTATGCAACCACCCATGCTTAACTGCTGAGGGTTGTATGGTCATCAATTCACCATGGTCTATTCCTTTTTGGAATCCAAGAATTGGCTAGCCCACATGTATATGGCATGTGGTAAAGGCAACTGACTCCATATTTGGTGCTCAATTCACCAATACTAAGAATTGACTAGTCCGAGCAAAGCGGCTACGGTAAAGACAAGACAAATCCGTTTATATGGTTGCCGGTTTGCCAATAAATCAGATGGTTATCAATGTACCATAGTTTTCGAACTCAAACATGTGGCTACTCCAGTAGTAATGGCTATTGGTAAAGATACATCAAACCCATTAATTTCAATGATTCACCTCTCACGGAGTTAACACACACGGAAGTGATGAGAATAGTCCGAAACTTATATGTTTTGATGTACATGATGTCATATGTTCCGCAAAGATCCGGCAGTATCACGTTAGGTCATCATAGAGATGTTCCTCTTGTTAATCTTTGTTGCCGATATTGAACACAATCCTCAAAAATTTTACAGATCTATCACGGAAACTGGAACTTAACCTTGTCAAATTCCGTTTAGGGAGGATTGTTGGGAATTAAGGTAAACTACTCGATTCGCCGAAGATTCTGAAGAAGAATGGATTCTGGCTGAAGTTATACTTCAATAGGCGAGATGTAAAGGAATATTGTGTTCTTTGAAAGTGCGAACCACGTTAGGAGAGATAAGCTCGAGATAGAGTAAAAGTCACTGCCAGTATTAAAGATAGGTTGGCGCCGATATGTAGAGCTTAATCAGTATAAACAATATGATGAACAAAACAATATGATTAGTTGCATGCTTGTCTAGATGCATGCTTGGTCTATGTTAGGATTAGGAGCGTACATTATGTAAAGCTCATTTTAGGGTTTCTTGCCTATATAAGGAACCATTATAGTTTGTAATAGATAAGCTTTTCGAAAGTCTTTCAAGTCTTGTAAAATATCTGAAACATAGAGTTTCAATAATCAAAGATCCATAGAGGATCAAAAGCGTTCTTAGTTATTATAACTTGTATTTATTTTCCGCTACAATACCAAGTTGTAGAGATCTTCTATTAGTTTGCTTGTGATTACATTGGCAACACTAACGATCTCCGAGTGCTTAAAGATCTATCAAGGTCTTTGTGTTCAACACTTCTTTTCTCATTGTCTATTTTTTACCATATTGTGTTCGAGTTGTCAATTTCAACGCTATCACTTGAAAATGGGTCAAAGTGTCAAAATGGGTTGGATAGTAAAAATGGGTCGAAAGGCACCCAAAGTAGTATATGAAAAAATATGGATTTTGTAATCATATATAATACACTCATAATTTAGGTATGCGTCTCTACTAATTGTATGATCATTGTATCTTAAAATCACAGTAGTACTTTTTTAGTATTTTGAAAACTATTAGTATTTTGAAAACCAGATTTTACCCATATATCGAGTGAGAAAATCAGTTTTATATCATCAAAAATAAAGTGAGTAGTACTCTTTTAAGTATTTTTGTATGATCCTTTTTTTTGTTTATTTTTACGAAAGAAAACATAGGTGAACTATCATTAGGCTATCGTATACTATATGTTATGTTTAAGATTGCTTAAAGCATTGTTTTTTCATCCTTTTTTATTCATACGCTTTTATATAATGTCCATTGATGTGCCTTTGCAATCTATCTATTTGATTATTTGCAAGTTTATTTTCTACCATCTAATGTATGTAATTTTTCTGTTAAAACTAACAACCATCATTCTACAAGAAGTCGAGAACTTCGTAGATCCATCCTATAAAGAAAGTTTAAACAAAAAAGGGAAAACCTCAAAATTTATTTTTATTGAGGAGCACAAGAAATTACTTATTGAAGAGAAACAATGGATGAATGACGTATCATCTTAATGTAGTTTGGTAGCGGGAATCGAATCCGCATCGTTAGCTTGAAGGCTAGGGGTTATAGTCGACTTCGATTCAGCCAGATTTAGACTTTCAAGAGAAAATGAATCACTGGCTAAAAGCTTCTCCATGGTTAACTGACATTAATCCTAGAGATGCAAAAATGCCTAAAGATGGTGACGATGTTTTTTCCCAACTGTGGTAATGACCGAAACAAGGTCGCCACGCCATCCGCAAATATCGTGTCCGGTGTTTTGGTGTCGCTCCATGAACTCAGACTTGATGAGATTGTGTTGCTTTAATACATTTTCATTATCTACAACTTTACAACCATGCATATAATTCATAATGTTGTAAAAATTATATATGTTGTAAAAATTATATATGTTGTCTTATTAACCATCCATTCAAACCATACAATTATTTATAATTTATTTATAAAAAAAAAAAAAAAAAAGAAAAAAAAAGACACAATTGTCTTATAATATTGTCAAACAATTTTTAAAAATGTCTTTAAGTTAACAAACACCAACAAACAAATCTTTATAAGTCATGCCACCCATTGGTATCAAATCTAGTATATATATATATATATATATATATATATATATACACACACACACACATTTCCATATTATGTAAACACTAGTTGTTATACATATGCATTTCTATAAGATGTAAACAATATTACTTGTTTAGTGTTTTATATGAAAATGTAAGTGTTAGTAAACTATTGGCTCAAACCATTTACGTATTTTATTTGTTTCGTTAAGATGATTTTACGTTTGTTATCGACAAAACATTAGAAGATCGTAAAATATAAATAAACGTTTTTACGGCTTATTTGTATTATGAGAAAAACACAAATATCAACGTATATCAAATTAGCCGTAAAATTCGACAAATCAACCCTTTAGGAAAAAGGTCAACGTGCCAAACCTCACGGGTGTGATAAAAGTGATACCGGGAAGTGATTTCCCGGTCGCGTGTCCCAACGAGGAGTGAATGGAAGGATTCGTTGAGTTTCGTGATTTGAACTTGAATTGGATTTTAAAGATTTTGGATTTGATTACTTAATTCTACAATTTAATTAACGGGAAAGTAATTAAGGCAAGGGAACCCTAATAAACTACAAACTAACTACTACTAAGCTTAAGTAATAATAAAACAAAGCTACACTAAGTCCTAGGGTGCTAAAACGCAAAAAACGTAAAATCAGTAAAAACCCGAGCCATAAACGTAAAATTTTTGAAATTTAAGGGCTACGGGTGTGAAACCAATTTTCCTACGATCTATTCGACTAACAATGATTTTAGGAAAAAGCGGAATATTTTTTCGACTTTTAAATTAATTTCTACGAATTAAAAACGATTTAACACTAATTAAATGATTAAAAATACTAAACTAATATAGAAAAATCTGCAATTTTACAGAAAACTACTTAAAAGAGTTCTGATCCTAAGAAAATTGAAAAACGTGGAGGTTGCTATGTAAAATAAGCTCAAAATAAGCCAAAATTGGCTTATAAGCACAACTGACCAAGATGCCTTAAAGGATTTGTTTATGTAAAATCTAACGAGACAAGACCCAAGGGCGCAATGGTTGAGGTGTTGTGTTGTGAGATGGATGGCGTGGGTTCGAGTCCCAGCCATGCCATTTTTTGCAAAACATTTTTTTTTCTTTCAATTCTGCTTTTAGGAAACTAAAGTCACAAACAAAATAAGCTTTTTTAATGAAGACCTTTTTGTAAAATGATTTCAGAATAAGCAGTTTGAACTGCTTAATTCCAACAGTAACCAAAAAAACAAGACAACTCTTTTTTTCTTCTTCTTATTGACAGATTCCAAACACACCCCTTTTTTCTATTTGAAACTAGTTTATAGGATCCAAACAAAGAGATTTTGTAAAACTTTGAGTGTGAAAAAGGTTTAGAATAAGCAGTTTAGACTGCTTATTCCAAACAGTGGACAGAGAAGCAAAACAAACACCCCTTTAACAGCTTATATATACCAAAAAAACAAGAGAAGCAGTTTCAAATGAGAAATAAGCCAACATGATGACAACAAGCTAGAACATACATTCATAAGCCAATTTTAAGCACTAACCAATGGAGAAACAGTTGGCATAGATTGGAATCCTAAACTAGAGAAAATGATCAAATAAGAACTAAGCAAGTAAAATAAGCATTAAAAGGGAAACTACAAGTTAGCACTAAATAAGCAATTCCAATGATCTAATCTAATCTAATGCACTAACTAAGTACTTATTACCTTAAATAAGTTAGGCTGAAATACCAATAAGCAAAGAAGTAAAAAGGGTGACCTGTGGCGCTTAACTGCAGGCTGTGAGACAGCCTAAGGGCTACTGTTTGAGCTTATTTATAAGCTGAAACATGGACCTCCAAACCAAGGACAAGCTGCAAACATAATGTTAGCATGGTAGAGATTCAGAAAAAAACTAATTAGAGGGTGAGATGGACACTGAAACAGCTTATAAACAAGCTGATAACAGCTTGTTGTGGAAACTTTTTTTTTTTTTATTATGCTGATACAGAAAAAAAATTGGGAAATGAGAGTTTGCAACTCCAATTTAGACCAAGTTAGGTGTGATCTCAGATCACTCAAACTGAACAAAAACTTAGATTGGTATACCAAGGCTTATGAAAAACTAAAGTTGCACAAATCAAGTATCAAATAAGCTAAAAAGTTAGCCTTTGAACACCAGCAGCTGCTGTTCTGTGGCTGGCTTTTTAAGCTACAAATGTTATTTTTTTCTTTGTACCTACAAGAACTTTTCAACCAAAAAAAAACTGATTTATGAGCTAAAGAGGAGTTTGACCTTAAAGGTCAAACGGGTTGGAACTAATCCTTGACTAATTTGAAAGCATAAACCAAACACCCTTTTTAGAGGATGTTAAGCTTGAAACTCATTTTGAAAAAGACTAACTTGACCCCTTTTTGTTTGGAGATGATTTTGTTAATTCAACTTAGAACTTTCAACAACTTACAACAAGATTAGACAAGAAAACAAACAATGCTTTGACTGCTTAACACTATGAATCAGAAACATAAAGTAAAAAAAAAGTGCTTTTCATTCAAATAAAACTCATTACAATTTTACTTAGAAAAACATAAAACTAAGATTTTTAAAACTAACTAAAACTAGGGGTGCCTTGAATGGCTTACAACTGGTCCTATTTATACTACTTCTACTGGCTTCAACTCTTCAAGTCTTCTTCTTGTGTGTTTCTTCACTGAGGGCAGTCAAGCCCAAGACCACATGTGTGCTTCTTTTGTTCAATCTTAGCCTTCCAATAAGTAGGTATCACTTTGAAGCAATCTAAGCCATCCACTGCTCTTTTTGACAAGGATTGATGAGCTGGACATGGGAGGAGGGGGAAGAAATTTGTAGTGGGTTGGGGATTTGGGTTAAACTGGTTAAAAGGGATGAAGGTGGACTTGGGTTTTGATGCAGTTGGGTAAAAGGGTTTGGGGGGTTGAGTGTTTGGGGGGAAGTAAAAAGAGAGGGTTCTGGGGAGATGTAAAAGATATCTAGGGTTCATTGGGGATTGTTATCTTGGGCGGGAAAGAGAGTGGGGAAGACAGGGGAGTAATGGGTGGGTTGGTTTGTGTTTATTCATTCGGGTAAGGGTTTTACCGGGTCAGTATAATGGACCGGATTGGGTTGATTAAACATGGGCCTTGGTTATCTATTGGACTAAGGATAGATATTGAAACCATTTAAACATTCTAGGGACTAATCTTGACCGAACTGAAAATCCAGGGGCAAATCAAGTAACTTCTGAAAAGTGTAATCCAAGGACCAATCTTGTGAATCTCAAATAAACCAAGGGTCATTTTTGCCAAAACTGAAATTCCAAGGATTAAATTTGACAGTTTTTAAAAATCCAGGGATCAAAATCGTAATTTCTCAAACTTTTGAAATTTTTCACCAAAGGACTAATTATGACAACTTATGATTTCAAAAGGACCTTTGGTGACTTTTCTTTTTAAATTACGTGCTGGGGACTATTTCGCCAATTTTGAAAGATGGGGGCTGAACGCCAATTATGCAAACTTATTCGTTTTTCATTTGTTTTCAATAATTTTGCATCTGAAACACAATTTTGAGATATTTTCAATATTTTGATGCATTTAGTGTTTTGAATGTTTTGCAGCTTCGGTTTGACCTAAAATGATGAGTGAATACGCACTCATCAAATCCCCCTCACTAAAACATTGCTAGTCCCTAGCAATCTTTTGAGAAAACTTAATGGATTTGAGTCTCTTTACCAAAAGCCATTACTTCTGGAGTAGCCAAATGTTTTAGTTCAAGTGAGAACTATGGTACACCGATAACCATGTGATTTTGAAAAACCACCAAATTTCAACGGTTTTGATTTGTCTTTACCGAAACATTTTGCTCTGGACTAGCCAACTCTTAGATAAATTATCACTATTATCTTTGGTGAGTCGATTACCAATTATGGATTTTCCACGCGCTTTACCACAAGCCATAACCTTGCAGGGCTAGCCAACTCTTTACTAATTAAAGATATGGTGAAATGAATACCATACAATTTTGGGCAAATTAGCCAGTCCGGATTTGATAAATCTTTACCAAGAGCGTTTGCTCTGGATTAGCCAATCCTTTAGTCTTACAGACATGGCTGATCGGTGATAACCAAATGAGAAAGTGTAAGACACTTACTCCAAAAAAATTTTGGCCAAACGGGAATGGGTGGTAAAACATATGATAAAATTGCGAGAATTCCCCCACACTAGAAATGAATATTGCCCTCAATATTCAAAGTAATACCGCGGTTATGAAGAAACGTAAAAAGGGAAATACTACATTGCCATTATTCAAGATTTTTGAAAACCTTTATACAACAATGAGGCAACTCCCCACACTAGGGTGGTAGAAAGTAGAAAGAAGTCAGAAATATGGGTGAAAACCCATATAGAGTGCTCTTGTTTTTGTTACCGAAGTCGCTAGCTTGACTCGATCCATTCATTGGTCCATGGGGAAAGTTTGTAGATCCGGGACAACCAAGGATGGTATGTCCTCTCCAAAATAATGCTTCAATCTATGTCCATTCACCTTGAAGTTTGGTCCGTCGGTTTGAGATAACTCGACGGTGCCATATGGAAAAACTTTGGCAATAGTGAATGGACCGGTCCAACGGGTCTTAAGTTTCCCCGAGAAGATTTTCAATCTAGAATTGAAAAGAAGGACTCGGTCACCAACGTTGAAAACGCGGTTCTTAATCTTTGAGTCATGGATCTTCTTTGTCTTTTCTTTATAAATCAACGAGTTCTCGTAGGCTTGATCACGGAGTTCATTTAATTCATTGAGTTGAAC
Source organism: Chrysanthemum makinoi (assembly GCA_910596185.1). Lineage (NCBI taxonomy): Eukaryota > Viridiplantae > Streptophyta > Magnoliopsida > Asterales > Asteraceae > Chrysanthemum > Chrysanthemum makinoi. The sequence continues at coordinate 103,316,126 of OU343219.1, read as the reverse complement.
TTTCCGGTGATCACCCGCGGACTTAAGGTCAAAATTAGCATGCTTCAAGGCCCAATAGGCTTTGTGCTCAGCTCGACGGAGATGACATGCCTTCCGTACACAAGCTTGTAAGGAGTACACCGATGGGTGTTTTGAAAGCATACGGAAGGCCCAAAGTGCATCTTCAAGTTTGTCCCAACAAGAGGCACGGTTTTCACTACGGTCCTCTCCAAGATTCTTTTCAAACCACGATTCAAACTTCCACTTGCCCACTAGTGGGTGATCTGCGGTAGAAAGACGGTGAGTGACACCATACTTAAGCATGACTTTTGCAAATTGGTCGCTTGCAAAGTGCGTGCAGCACTGATCACCGATGATGGCACGGAGTTCAAACGGTAAAGAGAGACTTCAAGAATTTTACAACTACTCGGGCGTCGTTGGTAGGGAGTGCTTTCGCTTCCACCCATTTAGACAAGTAATCAACCGCCACGAGTATATATTTATTCCTCGCGAAGCGAACGGACCCATAAAGTCAATGCCCCATACGTCAAAGATCTCGCACACTTGAATAGCATTTTGAGGCATTTCATCTCTTTTAGAGATGTTGCTATGACGCTGGCAAGAGTCGCAAGATTTGACGAGGTCATGGGCATCTTTGTAAATCGTGGGCCAATAGAAACCGGAATCAAACACCTTTTTAGCGGTGTAGTTCGGGCCATGATGTCCCCGCGGGTCCATGATGACAAGCCTTGAGAATTTCATCGGCTTCTTGGTCGTGAACACACCGTCGGATGACTTGATCCGCACAAACCTTAAACAAGTAGGGTCGTCCGGAAATAATGCTTAACATCTTTGAAGAATTTGTTCTTTTGTTGGGACGACATCCCTCTCACAACAAAGTTACCCGCATGATAGTTTGCAAAGTCGGCAAACCATGGGGTACTCAAATTTTCATGATGAGATACCACATTAAGAGTCTCGAGAGGAAACGTTTCATTTATTTCCTTTTTCTCGAGCACACCCTGATGTGGATTTTCAAGACGGAGAGATGATCACCGCTAGGTTCTCGCTCCTTTTATCACGGATAATGATATCAAATTCTTGTAGGAGGAGAACCCATCGAAGCAATCTCGGCTTTGCATCTTGCTTAGCAAAGAGATATTTAAGAGCCGAGAGTGATCCGTGATACACTATGCTTTGGACAAGATCAAGTAAACCTCGAAAGCATACACCACGCGACTAGTAATTCTCTCCGTCGTAGTGTAATGTGCTTGAGCTTCGGTCAAAGTTTTGCTAGCATAATGTATAGGTTGGAAATGTTTTGACTTTCGTTGCCCCAAAACGGCACCTATGGCGAAATCACTTGCATCGCACATAAGCTCAAATGGTAATTCCCAATCGGGCAACTAGAAAGCCTTGGTGCTTAGTGAGCTTCTTAAGAATTTGAAAAGCTTCAACGCACTCACTAGAGAAGATGAAAGGAGTGTCCTTTTCAAGAAGTCGGTCATAGGTCGATATTTTTTGAAAAGTCTTGAATGAAACGACGATAGAATCCGGCATGACCAAGGAAACTTCTAACTCTTTTGACGGTTGTGGGAGGAGGTAATTTTGCAATGACATCGACTTTGGCCTTGTCAACCTCAATCCCGCTCTTAGAAATCTTATGGCCAAGGACAATGCCCTCTTTGACCATAAAGTGACATTTCTCCCAATTTAGACTAAGATTCGTGTTTTCACAACGTTCAAGCATCTTGTCCAAATGGGAGAGACATTTTTGAAAAGAATCCCCAAAGACCGAAAAATCATCCATAAAGACTTCCATAGTCTTTTCCATCATGTCATGGAAAATGGCCATCATACACCTTTGGAACGTACTGGGAGCATTACACAAGCCAAAAGGCATGCGTCGGTGCGCATAATGTTCCCATAAGGACTGAATGTGGTCTTTCTTGATCTTGTGGGTCAATGGGAATTTGGAAATAACCCGAGAAACCATCGAGAAAACAATAGTATTCGTTTCCGCTAATCTCGAGCATTTGGTCCATGAAGGGTAATGGAAAGTGGTCTTTACAGGTGGCTTCATTTAACTTTCGATAGTCAATGCAAACACGCCATCCCGTAACCAATCGAGTAGGAATCAACTCGTTTTCATCATTTTCAACAACGGTAATGCCCCCTTTTTTGGGCACACAATGAACGGGGCTAACCCAAGGACTATCCGAGATAGGGTAAATCAATCCGACATCGAGAAGTTTTATGACTTCCGCTTTGATAACCTCATGAATTTTAGGATTCACCCTTCTTTGGTGTTGAACCGCCGGTTTGAAGTCATCTTCCATGAGAATTTTGTGCGTGCAAAATCTCGGGTCAATACCCTTGATGTCGGAAAGGTTCCAAGCGATGGCTCGCTCGTGTGACTTCAAAACCTTTATGAGAGCGGCTTTTTCATCCTCACTCAAGTCCTTAGCAATGATGACGGGTGATTTATTGTCACCCTCCAAAAATGCATACTTGAGATGAGGTGGTAAGTCCTTAAGTTCGACCTCGGGAGGATCATTAGATTTTTCAATCGTTTTGATTTCCTCTTTATGAAGTTTTTGAGGAGGGAGTGATGAAGGATCTTCATTGAGCAACTTCTCGATGAGAAGTATATCTCCTCAAAATGTCGATGGGGCGTGATCTATTTCCCATGAAACAGAATCACTAGCCAAGTATGCTTCTATCTCCTCCAAAATAAAGTCACTTCCCTCAAACGGGGTGAGGGGAGGGAAGAGAACAAACAATAGGATCAACCGAAGTGGTATTGCCACTCGAGAATCCAAGAAGTTCTTGAGAATACTCCTCCGACACAATGTCAAGGACATCAATTTTGTTGACGGAATTGTCTCCATAATTGGGGGAGTATTTCGTAACTTGATTGAGATTGAAAGTAACGGCTTCCTTGTTTACCCTCAAAGTGATTTCCCCTTCGTCAACGTCGATCAATGCGACCCGTTTTAAGAAGCACCTCCCAGGGATGAGGGGTACTGAGGGATCGGCATCAAACTCGACAACAACAAAGTCGGCGGGGAAATGAAACTTGCCTACTTTCACAAATACATCCTCGGCGATACCTAGCGGACGAGAACTTGTACGGTCCGCAAGCTCGAGGATCATACATGTAGGTGTAAGCGGAGGTAATGAAAGCTTTTTCCACATGGAGTGTGGCATCAAGTTAATGCTAGCGCCAAGATCGCTAGGCAGCGGGCATTGAACTATGCCTTGAAAATCACATGGGATGAGAAATTTTCCGGTCTCCTAACTTTTGGAAGCTCTTTGAGGATAACCACCGAACAATTTTCGTTCAAAGAAGTTTTAGCCATTTCGGAAATCTTTTCTTTGTTATTCAACAAATTCTTGATTGTTGGACCGAACTTTGGCATTAGAAGAAGAGCGTCCGCGAAACTAATCTCGAAGTGCAAATCTTGAAAGATTTGGACAAGCTTCTCCATTTGTTGACTAGTTTTATCACGAGCTTCGATCATTAAGCCTTGAAGGATAAGGAAGTGAAGGCTTAGGAGTGGTCATCGGAACAACGGGTTCTGGAATTGGAGGTAAGACCACCGGAGGTTGGACTTGTGCGGTACCGTTGGGCTTGAGTTATGCACCTTGTCCTTTGATACCTCGGGTACTTGACTCATTGCTCCTGGTGGAGGAGGCATTGAGTCGAAGGTCCATCATAAGATTTACCACTTCGGGTAGCAATAGCATTCAATTCACCTTTTGGGTTGGGAATGGTATTACTCGGAAGAGCACCCGAAGTTGAAGCTTGATTCTTTTGACTCATGAGACTAGCAAACATGCTTTCAATCTTGCTTTGAGATTGATCAATTTTGTTGCTAGTAGCTCTAAGCTCAGAAGTGAAATCATTCTTCAAAGTGGTAATTTGACTTTGCATGGATGCCATCTTAGCTTCATTGCTTTTGATGTAATTTGCAATGTCAATGGAAGCTTGAGGAGGTTGGGCATGCATATTTTGTTGAGGAGCTTGGAATCGGTTTTGATTGAAATTTCCTTGATTTTGAAAACCTTGATTTTGATTTTGAAAATTCGATTCGACTCGATTTTGATTGAACTGATTATTTCTATTTTGCACATTTTGATTGTCCTGATTTTGATTAAACCCGGGTGGTCCAAGAAAATTGTTAGAACGATAGTCTGAAGGTTTCGGTCCCCTCGGTTGGTAGGAATTACCTCCCGTATTGTAGGAACCGAAGCGGCATAAACGCTTCTTGAGTGAAGCCACGGAGGTCGGACACTCAAAATAAGGATGTGGACCACCACAAGTTTCACAACTCTTGTTCACGACATTCACTTGTTGATTGTTGTTATTTTGACTCATTTTAAGCACGGCAGTGGATATTTCTTCAATCTTTTTGGTTAGAGTCGTGAATTCCGAAGATGGAAGGGTGGTAGATCTCCTTGACTCACTCCTCTCGGCTGAGGAATCCCAATAATTGTGGTGGGCAGTCATGTTCTCAATGAGATCGTAGCACTCTTCGGGTCGCCTTTTCATAAAGGTACCACAAAGGCAGCAGCATTGATTATGTCACGATGTCTCAATGTTAACCCGTTATAGAATGTATCTATTTGGGTGACAAGCAACATATTGTGGTTCGGACATCGATCAATCGAAGGCTTATAGCGTTCCCATGCCTCAAATAAGGACTCATCGGGATGTGCCGAAAATTACGATTTCATTCCGTAGGTTCGTCACCATCGACGGTGGAAAATATTTCGCCAAGAATTTGGAGATCATTTCGTCGAAACTATGGATTGAATTTTTGGGAAGACGATCAAACCATGCGGTGGCATGAAGCGTCAAGGAATATGGAAAGAGGTATAAGCGAAGGGCGTCATCGGTGACCCCATTTTGCTTCATACTTTGGGTGACGGTGAGAAATTTGTCGAGATGCTTGTTGGCATCGTCACCCGGTGATCCGTGAAATTGGCAAAACCTTTGGACTTGTTGAATCATGTGATGCTTAAGTCCAAAATCCGTGGCCTCGATGTTGACCGGGGCAATTGGACCGCCCGCCCATCCATCGTGGGTTGACAAAGCTCCTCCATCGCTTCGGAGATGGAGTCGGATCTTGTGGTTCGTGCATCGGGACTCGAGGTCCGTTCCTTGGTTATGTGTCATTGTGATTTGTTCGACGGTACGTATCTCGGCACGCGTTTGCTTGGTTACGGTTACGTCTCTGAGCTTATTGCGCGAGTCGCATCTTCCAAAACAACACTTTCAAGTAAAACAAGACCGAGGCAAAACAACAGTGAACTTAAACCAATAATCCCAAGTGAATAAATCACCTCTACAAGACAAACGCACAGCGGCGGAGAAGCTTTGTAGGTCGGTAAATGCAGCTTATTAAAACCCGCTTTTTCGGCCGCAATTTAATGTCGTAGATCCTTATACCCACCACACGCTTTGTTTGTCCGATAGAAATAAATAAATCCACGGCGACACAAAGGCAAGTTTTAAATCTTTAGTTCGGGAACTTATAATGATAACACCTCCATTGAGAATGTTATATTGATTGTGTCTTCTATTTTATTTAAAACAACAAGCAAAAATCTTTTTGTATTTTTAATCTTTAACATATATATACAAAGAAAAGAAAAATATTTTTGTATTTTTGTATTTTTATAAAAACAATAACTTCACGAGGAAGGTTCTTCAAGTCACTAATCGCAAAAATCACGATATTGTCGCAGAACACACCTCCCAGCGCAAAATTTGATTCGTTGTGAAGTGAGTGTGAGAAAAACACAAATATCAACGTATATCAAATTAGCCGTAAAATTCGACAAATCAACCCTTTAGGAAAAAGGTCAACGTGCCAAACCTCACGGGTGTGATAAAAGTGATACCGGGAAGTGATTTCCCCGGGTCGTGTCCCAACGAGGTGTGAATGGAAGGATTCGTTGAGTTTCGTGATTTGAACTTGAATTGGATTTTAAAGATTTTGGATTTGATTACGAATTCTACAATTTAATTAACGGGAAAGTAATTAAGGCAAGGGAACCCTAATAAACTACAAACTAACTACTACTAAGCTTAAGTAATAATAAAACAAAGCTACACTAAGTCCTAGGGTGCTAAAACGCAAAAACGTAAAAACGGTAAAACAACCCGAGCCATAAACGTAAAATTTTTGAAATTTAAGGGCTACGGGTGTGAAACCAATTTTCCTACGATCTATTCGACTAACAATGATTTTAGGAAAAAGCGGAATATTTTTTTGACTTTTAAATTAATTTCTACGAATTAAAAACGATTTAACACTAATTAAATGATTAAAAATACTAAACTAATATAGAAAAATCTGCAATTTTACAGAAAACTACTTAAAAGAGTTCTGATCCTAAGAAAATTGAAAAACGTGGAGGTTGCTATGTAAAATAAGCTCAAAATAAGCCAAAATTGGCTTATAAGCACAACTGACCAAGATGCCTTAAAGGATTTGTTTATGTAAAATCTAACGAGACAAGACCCAAGGGCGCAATGGTTGAGGTGTTGTGTTGTGAGATGGATGGCGTGGGTTCGAGTCCCAGCCATGCCATTTTTTGCAAAACATTTTTTTTTCTTTCAATTCTGCTTTTAGGAAACTAAAGTCACAAACAAAATAAGCTTTTTTAATGAAGACCTTTTTGTAAAATGATTTCAGAATAAGCAGTTTGAACTGCTTAATTCCAACAGTAACCAAAAAAACAAGACAACTCTTTTTTTCTTCTTCTTATTGGCAGATTCCAAACACACCCCTTTTTTCTATTTGAAACTAGTTTATAGGATCCAAACAAGGAGATTTTGTAAAACTTTGAGTGTGAAAAGTTTCAGAATAAGCAGTTAAGACTGCTTATTCCAAACAGTGGACAGAGAAGCAAAACAAACACCCCTTTAACAGCTTATATATGCACCAAAAAAAACAAGAGAAGCAGTTTCAAATGAGAAATAAGCCAACATGATGACAACAAGCTAGAACATACATTCATAAGCCAATTTTAAGCACTAACCAATGGAGAAACAGTTGGCATAGATTGGAATCCTAAACTAGAGAAAATGATCAAATAAGAACTAAGCAAGTAAAATAAGCATTAAAAGGGAAACTACAAGTTAGCACTAAATAAGCAATTCCAATGATCTAATCTAATCTAATGCACTAACTAAGTACTTATTACCTTAAATAAGTTAGGCTGAAATACCAATAAGCAAAGAAGTAAAAAGGGTGACCTGTGGCGCTTAACTGCAGGCTGTGAGACAGCCTAGGGGTACTGTTTGAGCTTATTTATAAGCTGAAACATATACCTCCAAACCAAGGACAAGCTGCAAACATAATGTTAGCATGGTAGAGATTCAGAAAAAAACTAATTAGAGGGTGAGATGGACACTGAAACAGCTTATAAACAAGCTGATAACAGCTTGTTGTGGAAACTTTTTTTTTTTTATTATGCTGATACAGAAAAAAAATTGGGAAATGAGAGTTTGCAACTCCAATTTAGACCAAGTTAGGTGTGATCTCAGATCACTCAAACTGAACAAAAACTTAGATTGGTATACCAAGGCTTATGAAAAACTAAAGTTGCACAAATCAAGTATCAAATAAGCTAAAAAGTTAGCCTTTGAACAGCAGCAGTGCTGCTGTTCTGTGGTAAGCTTTTTAAGCTACAAATGTTATTTTTTTCTTTGTACCTACAAGAACTTTTCAACCCAAATTCAAACTAGTAAAACTGATTTATGAGCTAAAGAGGAGTTTGACCTTAAAGGTCAAACGGGTTAGAACTAATCCTTGACCAATTTGAAAGCATGAGCCAAACACCCTTTTTAGAGGATGGAACGCTTGAAACTCATTTTGAAAAAAAGACTAACTTGACCCCTTTTTGTTTGGAAATTATTTTGTTAATTCAACTTAGAACTTTTAACAACTTCCAACAAGATTAGACAAAAAAAACAAACAATGCTTTGACTGCTTAATACTATAAATCAGAAACATAAAGTAAAAAAAAGTGCTTTTCATTCAAATAAAACTCACTACAATTCAACTTAGAAAGATAGAAAACTAAGATTTTTAAACTAACTAAAACTAGGGGTGCCTTGAATGGCTTACAACTGGTCCTATTTATACTACTTCTACTGGCTTCAACTCTTCAAGTCTTCTTCTTGTGTGTTTCTTCACTGAGGGCAGTCAAGCCCAAGACCACATGTGTGCTTCTTTTGTTCAATCTTAGCCTTCCAATAAGTAGGTATCACTTTGAAGCAATCTAAGCCATCCACTGCTCTTTTTGACAAGGATTGATGAGCTGGACATGGGAGGAGGGGGAAGAAATTTGTAGTGGGTTGGGGATTTGGGTTAAACTGGTTAAAAGGGATGAAGGTGGACTTGGGTTTTGATGCAGTTGGGTAAAAGGGTTTGGGGGGTTGAGTGTTTGGGGGGAAGTAAAAAGAGAGGGTTCTGGGGAGATGTAAAAGATATCTAGGGTTCATTGGGGATTGTTATCTTGGGCGGGAAAGAGAGTGGGGAAGACAGGGGAGTAATGGGTGGGTTGGTTTGTGTTTATTCATTCGGGTAAGGGTTTTACCGGGTCAGTATAATGGACCGGATTGGGTTGATTAAACATGGGCCTTGGTTATCTATTGGACTAAGGATAGATATTGAAACCATTTAAACATTCTAGGGACTAATCTTGACCGAACTGAAAATCCAGGGGCAAATCAAGTAACTTCTGAAAAGTGTAATCCAAGGACCAATCTTGTGAATCTCAAATAAACCAAGGGTCATTTTTGCCAAAACTGAAATTCCAAGGATTAAATTTGACAGTTTTTTAAAAATCCAGGGATCAAAATCGTAATTTCTCAAACTTTTGAAATTTTTCACCAAAGGACTAATTATGACAACTTATGATTTCAAAAGGACCTTTGGTGACTTTTCTTTTTAAATTACGTGCTCAGGGACTATTTCTGTCAATTTTTGAAAGACGGGGACCGAACTCTCAATTATGCAAACTTGTTCGTTTTCATTTGTTTTCAATAATTTTGCATCTCAAAACACAATTTTGAGATATTTTCAATATTTTGATGCATTTCGGAGTGTTTTTGAATGTTTTGCAGTTCAGTTTTGACCTAAAATGATGAGTGAATACGCACTCATCATATTAACACTCTCTTCTCTAATTTTTTTTGTCGAAATAAAAAGAGTCTCGAAGAGACAACATGGCGGATTAAGGATTCCAAATGCAAAACTCCCCCTTGACGTGAACTCCCCCTAGAAGAGGACGTCAAGTAAGAATGAAATCGAAAACCTATACAAGACGAGGTTAGTGATAAACAATAGTAAAGTCTAATAGAGATAATGAATTTAAAGAACGAGAGATAGTCAAGGTACATAAACAATAATCCTTGCAATAAAAAGGCTAAAATTTAGTGGTATTTGCGTCCATGATGAACACTTTCAATGCAACTGAGAATTCGATTTCAAACACAAAATGTAAAAGAAAATTCTTCAGTAAACATGTGGATCGACTCTTGGAAGATGTTCTTTGTTTTGATATTATCTCTGTTGTGTTACTATATACTGCTCATTCATATTATGAACATGTGCCTGTTGCTAAAATCAATAATGATACTTCAAAGTTAAAAAAGGAAAATGAAAAGTTGAAACAACAGAATAAGATTTTAAAAGAGGAAAATGAGAGACTTTTGATTCAAAATGACGATGCTCAATGTAAAATTTCAAAAGAAATTTATGAACTCAAACAACATCTTCATTGGTGTCAAACTCAGATTCTTGATTTTGAGTTAGCTTTACAAAGTAAAGAAAACCAGTCTGCTTAAAACACGTTGAAACCAAAACTTGAACGACTGGATGATGAAAACGTGTCTTTAACATGTCAAATTTTCAAATATGAACAAGTGAAAAAGGAGTACAAAAACATTTTCGATTCTCTAAAAAAGACACGTAATCAAGCATCAAAACAACTCGATAAGCATGTTGCATACACACGTGATATGATGCATGAAAATGGAAACTTAAACTCAAAAATTCAAGACCATCAAGACATCATCATTGAATTAAAAGAGAAACTGGATAAAATCGAGAAAAGTTTAGTAACAAAAATGTGATAGCACCTGAAGTGTTTAAAGTTGATATTAATACTTGTTGATCCCAGATGAGCACTTGATCTGATTAATTATCTTAGATAAATATAAAATAACTAAAGTATAGAAAACTGTCTTTGAACAAGATTAAACACAATGTGGAATCTTATGTTTAACAATAAAGAGAATGATTAACAAATTTGTTATCTCATAAAACACTTCAATATATTAATACGAATACTCAAAAGTATTAGGGTTACAAAACCTTGAAGTGAACGACTCTAAGAGTGATACGTGTTCTACATCTAACCTAGGGCCTCCATTTATAATGCAAGGAGTCCTTTACAAGATAACTATAATAGTACAATATTCATTTCAATCTAAATACAAAAGATATATATCATATCTATTCCATAAATATCTCTCCACGTGTCTTTTATCTTCTGTCTTTATCACATAAGCAGTAGGAATATTTGTACTGGCAGTTAGTACTGCTAATGTATTTTCCAAGCAGTTCGTCTGTAAGCTTAGCAGTACTAAGTCCATATGCTTGGCAGTACAAACTGTTAGCTTAATTCCCAACAATCCTCCCCTAAACTCGTGATTTCTCTTCAAATCATCAAGTTTCTTGAATTAAACTTCTCTACATGATATTGAGGGAATTTTGCAAACATTTACTTACTTGGTCTGTTAGCTTGTACAAAGATTCTGGTTATCAAATCTCTTACCATTTCACTATCCTCTTCCACTGTAAGCCTTGAAGATAACATAACCAGTAAAGTCTTCATTCTGAGTGGATATTCTTTTTCCACTAGCATGAACCAATCTGAAGTACGCGTATACACATGATGAACACCGGATGAACTATATAGAATCCATGTAGTTCCCGGAACAGTAACATCTTGACTCCAAAGTATATCATAAGGACCAGGTTCAAAAAGCCTTTCTAATTCAACCCATATCTCCTGTTCCCTTTCATCTTCACACTCTCTGTGACTACACCTTTGTTGCACTAAGTCCCATAGCTTTACCAGATCATCCCCGTCAAATGACTTCACCATATCTGCAAATGTCTTATACATCTCTACAATATTACCAACTCTGGAAATCTTCCAAGCTTTTGTAAAGTTTTCAGTATAAATCTCCCAGTCTATGATAGGATGCTTGGTTTGAAAGTTTTAGACTATAATATATTTAGAAAGTAGAAAACTAGGTATAAACTATAATCTATTTAGGAAATAAAATAACAGTGGTTTACTTATTAGACATTAGTAAAATACACATTTGTTTTTTGACTTAAGAAAGTGAGATGGACTTAAAAGATAAAAAAAAAAAAAAAAAAAAAGTGAACTCATATCGCGTGACGATCCTACGATCTTACGTGCGATCCTACGATCTTACTACGATCCTGCCACATATGCGATCCTACCACGATCCTACACGATTTTAGCTAGTAAACACGTAAACTCGTACGATCTTACGAGTTTACACGCGATCTTGACAGCCTTGGTTTTAATAACTTATAGTCGTTGTTTATATATTACAAGATGTTTTTTTTACAGAAAATCTTGTCGAAAATACTTAAAACTTGCTGAAAATACCGAAAATTTGCTAAAAATGTCAATTTGATTAACAATCGATTAATCCCGTCTGTACCGATTACAAAATTGTTGGGAACCTTGGTTTTCTCAATCATCGATATAAAATTGTTGGGAACGAGAAAAAAACTATCTAAAGATAGTTAACTTATTCAGAAGTTAACGTTAACGTGTTGGATAAAAATTGAAACCTTTTTGTTTTATCTGATGGACGTAGTTTTGGACTTTTGCATAACAAATGAAATTTCTGTTAATATGCAGAAAGTTAGTTTGTTACGATTTCTATTAGATAAAGGTAATTCTATCTTTACTATATATGGATTTAAAGTTGAGCTATTGTGCTAAGTTTTATTCGGACAGGATTATATGCTATGCTCTTGTGTCTATCTTTTTATCTCATCTGATACTTCAGGTTACTTTAAGCAAACATAACCATTTAGATTTTTACAAGTCTTTACTTGGATCGGTTTTTTATTGTTTCGATGAATTTAGTTTCAGATAAACAAAGTTGTCTTACAAAATATCAACATTCTTATTTATTGTATACTTGTCCAACGAGGTTGCAAGATTTGCGTGTTTGACGACAACGTGATTTACTGTATTTATTTTAATTTTAGTTTTCTTTCAAAAAGCCTTCCACTTTGCAAATAATGAATATCTTTTCGTGAAATGTAAATCTTTTTCCCTCTCAAATGATTACTAAATTGAATGATTATAATGCTCACATAACATATGGCGCTTTTCAGATATTTTTCATCGGTTTTGTAGCTTCACTATCTATTAGGCCGGTCTCAATCGTGACCGGAGATGACCCAGGTCATCAGCTTTACGTCAGCTTTCTCTCTACAACGACCAGACATGACCCGGATGTCACAGTCGATGACCGACGTTTTTTTTTTTTTTTTTTTTTTTTTTTTAATTCAAACATTTTATAGAGTGGTGAAGTTGGTATTTATAGAGTGGTAAAAATTTTTAAAAAAAGTTTTTCTTTTTTAGTTTAATGCCCCAAACTGTCGAAAAAGTGGTTGGAGTCCAAATTTAATATCATTGAATTTCGAACCGATGTCCAAATTATTCCCTTGTCAACCGATGTCATGACCTATTGCCACAAACGGGTCAACCGATTTAAACATCGGTCATATGCCATGCCTAACCGATTTCAAATGGACGATTGTGTCCAGCCTTATGCTAATGGTGGTAACCTTATTTACCAAGGTTTTCAAGATCGGGATCTTACTTAGTATCGTTTTTAATTTTGTAAGATCGAAATCGTAAGATCAGATCAGGATCTTAAAATCTTACTATATATCATTTTCTTAATAATATATGTAATATTATTCAAATCTACAAATTATTTTATATTATTAACACAAAATTATATATATATATTTCATGAAAATGTTGTTTTAAATTATGAATATAAAATATTTAAGAAGATTAACATGTTGATTTTCACATTCTATAAAAAATGATCCATAACTTTTTAGTATTTTAGTTTGCGATTTGAGAAAAATAATATCGGATCGGATTAAATCTTAAGATTTTATGGTCAAGATCGGGATCTTATAAGATTTTAAGTGTGCTAAGATCCTACATAGGATTTGGATCGTTTTGCTTTGTAGTATCGTAAAATCATAAGATCTTAAGATTAGGTTCGAGATCATGACAACTATGCTATTTACCCTTAAATCATTAAGCTAAAAACACACAAAAGATAATTAACGACCATAATTAGAAAGGTAAAAAGAAAAGGAGGTGATATGCGCACATTCAAAATGATGTGTACATCACCAAACATGCATAACGGTATTGTATTGTATGCATCATTGATGTAATTTAGTGGTAAAATAATAAAAAAATTTGATGTGCATATCAATACCCAAAAGAAAAGCTTGCAAGCCATTCACCCAAAACATCAAGGTGTACAATTTTAAGTGGTTTAGTTTTGATGTAAGCAAAACTTTGCTTGCTTGATGGAAGTGTATGCAATATCATTTATAACTTTTGAAACTAATAAAGTTAATAATTTTTGTTAAAAGATTTAAAGCATTTTACTTATTAAAGTGGTCCGAACAAGAGACGTGTATGGAGGGCAAGTGCGAAATGTGGCTTCCCATTCAAATATGTTTCATGTGGTCCTTCACATTTTTCTTTCGCTAAATTTAAGTTTTATAAATAAATCTATTCAACTTAGTCCACCTAATTGTCCTTTTAATCTCTGCCCTTGCACATGCTTACCACTTTTGTATCCTTTGTTTTATATGTTTTTTCTGTCATCTCTTTTCAAATACAATTACTCACCACATTATTTCATTAAAGCCCGTTTTATGAGAACAAAATCTTTTTCAGTTCCTATAAAACTTGTATACTATATTTTTTTTCTCTTGTAATTAGTAATTTTGTAGAATTACTATGTCTTTAATTCTTTTGGAATTTATGATAGGTTCATTTGTACATCAATTCAATGCTATCTCTTTCATAAAAATAATTTGTTTACAAGTACTTCTTTTGGATTCATCCCAAAAAAATGCTCAAAACTTTTTTTTAAATTGAAAAATAGAGATTATATATTCCACGGAAACAGATATCTTTACTTAGATATGAAAACTGATGTATGACTTTTATGAAATTTCTCTAGTTTAAATATCCTGTTTGGATTTTCTAAATGATTATTTTAATGAAAAAAGTCAAATCGATAAAAGTATAACACGTAATGTCCATTATAAATCAATTAAAACCTGTTTGCGAAATTTGATGCCTTCAAACAATCGTATAAATCATCTAAACTTCAAGTTATACCAAAATATCAAGAATGCAATAAAACTTTGACATTGTTACACTCACTAGAAGACATGGAAAATATCACAAGTGTGCCTAAAGTATTGAAAGCGATTTCTCACTAATATGACAAACTACATCAACTTTCCTTCTCTAGAGTGTTAAATAAGATTGGAAAAAACAAATGAGTGAGACAATGTCATAAATTCCTTTGTTGACTACAAGTACAATATTTTTCTTCGCACATAATTTAGATGATAAAAAATATTCGGTGATGTACACTATATATTACATGGATGTATACATTGTGGATCAATAAACAAGGGAAAAAAATAAATAAATAAAATAAATAAAATGATAAAATCAACTTAGTATGAAGCCCAAAATAAATCTAAAGGTCATGTGGATTGCATTTAGGTATTAGTTGGGTAACAAAGTCAATATTAAATGAAACCGTACTATATAGGGCTGTAAACGAACTAAACGTTCAGTGAACATTTCATGAATGGTTCGGTAAAAATTTCGTTTATGTTCGTTTATTTAATAAATGAACGAACATGAACAATATTTTACGATCGTTTAGTTAAATGAACGAACATGAACAGAAGTCACGTCCGTTTATTTATGTTCGTGAACGTCCGATTATGCGTTCGTTAACGTTCGTTTATGTTCATTTATTAATTTATGTTCATATATCAAATCTTTTAGTTGTATAATTTTTAAATGAGTTTGGTTAAACAAAACGACACTTATAAAACAATATTAGATTCATAATTTAATAAAGTTTATGATTGTTTGTCTTTGTTTATTTATGTTTGATCGTTTATGTTCGTTTAGTGTCTTAATGAACGAACATAAACGAACATGAACAACTCATTTTCTTAATAAACGAACATGAACTTGAAATTTCGTCCGTTTAAGCGTCCGTGTTCGTTTATTTGTCCGGTTAAAATTAAATGAACGAACATGAACAAGACTCCGTTCTTGTTCGTCCGGTTCGTCTACAGCTCTAGTACTATAGGTCCAACAACGTTGTAATCCTTTTAAGACTACTTGAGAAAAGAAAACAACTACTCGTATAGTAGTATCAAGTTTGTTGGTTTATTTCTAGTAGAAGAAAAAAACATATACTCCGTATATTTTTTGTAACATTATAACTCAAGTTTCTTGGGTCAGGTCTAAGTTCAAATGGGCGTTTTGTTTAAATTAAGATTCGTTCCTGCCAGTTGATCGACTTCATAAACCATAACTTAAGTTATCTAGCATGTAAGACAAAATGGAATTTCATTCGTATTAATTAAATTTTATATAGATATTGATTAAAAAAACATACCACGTGGCACTTTATGTCGACTGTAGTACTGTTGTTTGGCTGTAAAAACATACAAATGGTTTCTAGATTGCTCTCCCAGGTGTGTTGTGGATCCGAAGACAATGGTCTGTGGTAGCTTTTTTTGGCACTACGGTGCACCTAATTGTGGTCCTAACCTATGTGTATGGATGGTAATTAAAGCACCACCCAGCTTTTATTTCTCTAATTAATTCAATATATCTCTAAATTTTCATTTGTGCTTTAGGAATCGTATCTGCTCATGGACGGACCCACATGTATGCAGGGTGTGGCACGGGCTACACCCGATTTTAGGTCAAGAAGTGTAAAAAAATTTCAAAACTGCTGTTTTTTATGGTATGTGCAACCCTCAAATTTTTTTGCTACTTTCATTTCTGACGGTGTAACTTTAGTTAGCCTAACATTTCTTTTGTGCAATACACTTTTAAAAATCATGCATGGGTCCGTCCTTGTATCTACTATTTGCTTCTTCTTGGAATGCCTAATATATTATTTGATTAGAGCATACGTTTGTCATAGACTCTTTGTTTATTCAAACGAAGATTTACGAATCAAAGTTGAGATATTGAAGTATATTTGAATAATATACATTTAGAATGCTCCCGAAACAATTGAGTGTGGGACGTGTGATTGGCCGAAAGAGGAAAAGCTTTTGGATTCAAAACGATAAACTACTGGAAAATGCCATTGCTGGGTTTGTGCATTTCGATCTATTTTCGAGTAAGGCGAGAATTGGTATTAATATCATGAAAATAAGTTATAAAGATAAAAGTTATGAGGGCTTAAGTTTTTAGACAGTTGAAACATACATGTCCTCGCGTACGTTCTGTGAAGACGCACGTCTCATAGTTCATGACCTAAGTCCCGAAAAGAACCAAGACATAATTATTCGCGAAGGTTGGAGCACACACTTACGTCAAATAACATAACTTCATCATGAATCATGATTGGATACTTGTTATTTTTATTAGTGAAATGGTCACTCTCAATTCCATAGTCAATTACATGTCATTTGCTTTGCTGGATTAGTGACATGGGAAGCACTAATTTCACAAAGGCATGTTTAGTTTAAAAAAAGGAAGCCCAGCAACCACCAAGCTTGTCTCGAGGAGTAGTAGTAAAAAGCCCAACAACCTTCCTTGAAAACTTTTCCTTGAAAACTCAAGCACCAAACTATAATATTTACATTATTACACAATTATAACAATCTCACTGTCGGGCGAAACTCAAACTCACAATCTCATACATAACTATCTCATAAATAGCATTAAGTCAAAGGTCTTTTTTGACAAATGGTTAGGTTTTTTAGTAAGTAAACACTATGTTGTTATTTTATTATTTTACATATATTGATAAATTGATCATATTATCAAGTGGACACAATATCAAACATTTTCACACTTGTGCAATATAAGAACTCAATGGTGTAAGCTATACATACTCCGCTCATTTTTATTTTATTATTATTTTTTTGGGGGGGGGGGAGGGGGATGCAAGTTTTATTTGGATTATAATTTTATACTGAAGCGTTTAAACACCTAGTCGTTAAAAAATATCACTTAGGAGTACCATACGTAGTAGTCAAAAAGTTAGCATAAAAAAGGGCCTTGAAAGACTCATAGACTTGAGAGGCTGCCAAATATTGGAAGCCCAGCAAACTTGTCTCGAGGAGTAGTAGTAAAAAGCCCAGCAACCTTCCTTGAAATATTTTAGGGCAAATCATCTAGAAATGTAATTAACTTGCCATTTTTTTCCATTGTATGTATTCTTCTTTTTTTTTCTCATTCTGTCAATAAACTTCTATCGTTAGTCCTTTGTGTGTACCCGTTACAAAAAAAACCTGCATCGTTAGTCCTTTATGCTAACGACCGTTAATAAATAACTTAAAATTTGGTTATCTTACGCTAAACTTGCGTCGTTGGTCATTTATAGTAACAATCGTTAAAAAATAACTTAAAATTTGGTTTTCTTACGTTTCCGTCCGTTTTTTCACGTTTTCGTCCGTTTTTACACGTTTTCGTTCGTTTTAACACGCTTTCGTCCGTTTTTTTCACGTTTTCATACGTTTTTACACGCTTTCATCCGCTTTTTCAAGTTTTCGTTCGTTTTTTCACGTTTTCATATGTTTTTACACGTTTTCATCCGTTTTTACACATTTTCTCCCGTATTTGCACATTTTCATTCGTTTTTACACGTATTCGTCCGTTTTTACACGTTTTCTTCCGTTTTTTCACAATTTCATGCGTTTTTACACGTTTTCATCCGTTTTAACACATTCTCGTCCGTTTATGCACGCTTTCATCCCTTCTACACGCTTTTCGTCCGTTCTAACACGTTTCCGTTTTTCACGTTTTCCGTTTTACACACGTTTTCGTCCGCTTTTCACGTTTTTCCGTCTTTACACGCTTTTGGTCCGCTTTAACACGCTTTCACAAGCTTTTTCACGTTTTCATCCGTTTTACACGCTTACATCCGCTTTTTGCACGCTTTTGCACGTTTTCATATGTTTTTACACATTTTTGTCCGTTCTAACACGTTTTTTCACGTTTCCATCCGTTTTTACACGTTTTCATCCGTTTTTACACGTTTTCGTCCGTTTTTCATGTTTTCATCCGTCTTTACACGTTTTGGTCCGTTTAAACACGCTTTCGTCCGTTTTTTCACGTTTTCATCCGTTTTTACACGTTTTTATC
This sequence comes from Chrysanthemum makinoi, assembly GCA_910596185.1. Taxonomy (NCBI): domain Eukaryota; kingdom Viridiplantae; phylum Streptophyta; class Magnoliopsida; order Asterales; family Asteraceae; genus Chrysanthemum; species Chrysanthemum makinoi. Next base: position 103,297,595 of record OU343219.1, on the reverse strand, counting down.
CATTTTTACACATTTTCGTCTATTTTTGCATGTTTTCGTTCATTTTCACATGTTTTCATCCGTTTTAACACGGTTTCGTCCGTTTTAACACGGGTTCGTCTGTTTTTTTCACGTTTTCATCTGTTTTACATGTTTTCATCCGTTTTAACATGGTTTCGTCTGTTTTTTTTCACGTTTTCATCTATTTTTACACGTTTTCATCCGTTTTTGCGTGTTTTCGTATGTTTTTACACATTTTCGTATGTTTTAACACGTTTTCGTCCATTTTAACACGTTTTCGTCCGTTATTCACGTTTTCATCCATTTTTTTCACGTTTTCATCCGTTTCTACATGTTTTCATCCGTTTTTGCACGTTTTCGTTCGTTGTTTCACGTTTTCGTCCGTTGTTTCACGTTTTCATCCGTTGTTTCACGTTTTCATCCGTTTTTACACGTTTTCATCCGTCGTTTCATGTTTTCGTTCGCGCTTGCACATTTTGTGTAAAAACGGATGAAATCGTGAAAAAACGGACAAAAACGTGTAGAGACGGATGAAAACGTGTAAAAACGGAGGAAAACGAGAAAAACGGACGAAAACGTGTTAAAACAGAAAAAATTGTGTAAAAACATACGAAATCGTGCAAAATAGTCGAAAACGTGTAAAAATGGATGAAAACGTGTAAAAACGGATGAAAACGTGAAAAAACTGACGAAAGCGTGTTATAACGGACCAAAATGTGTAAAGACGGACGAAAACGTGTAAAAACGGATGAAAACGTGTAAAAACGGATGGAAACGTGAAAAAACGGACGAAAACGTGTTAGAACTGACAAAAATGTGTAAAAACAGATGAAAACGTGCAAAAACGGATGTAAACGTGTAAAACAGATGAAAACGTGAAAAAACTTATGAAAGCGTGTTAAAACGGACCAAAACGTGTAAAGACGGACGAAAATGTGAAAACGACCTAAAACGTAAAAACGGATGAAAACATGTAAAAACGGATGAAAACGTGAAAAAACGGATGAAAACGTGTAAGAAGGGATGAAAGCGTGCATAAACAGAAGAAAATGTGTTAAAACGGATGAAAACGTGTAAAAACGCATGAAAATGTGAAAAAACGAAAGAAAACGTGGGGCGAAAATGTGTAAAAACGGATGAAAACGTGTAAAAACATATGAAAACGTGAAAAAACGAACGAAAACTTGAAAAAGCGGATGAAAGCGTGTAAAAACGTATGAAAACGTGAAAAAACGGACGAAAGCGTGTTAAAACGAACGAAAATGTGTAAAAACGGACGAAAACGTGAAAAAAACGGACGGAAACGTAAGAAAACCAAATTTTAAGTTATTTTTTAACGATTGTTACTATAAAGGACTAACGACGCAAGTTTAGCGTAAAATAACCAAATTTTAAGTTATTTGTTAACGGTCGTTAGCATAAAGGACTAACGATGCAGGTTTTTTTGGTAACGGGTACATACAAAGGACTAACGATTGAAGTTTATTGACAGAATGAGAAAAAAAAAGAATGCTACATACAATGGAAAAAAGTGGTAAGTTAACTACATTTTTAGGTGATTTGCCCAATATTTTAGTATCATCGTGTACACTATTGGTCAAACTTTTCCTTGAAAACTCAAGCACCAAACTAAGATTTAGGATCAAATGAGAAGAAATTTTAAAATGAGAAGGATGAGAAATAACTATAACTACACATTAGAGATGCATCGACTTAAATTAGATGTACCCCTAATCTTTTAGATGCATCATAATATATTTTCTAGCAAAATAGTAGGTGCATATACATATATTAGATGCATTCCATCAAGTTAGGAAAATCCTATGTATTTTTCATCCCCTGCGGGTCAAATTTGTTGCTAATACTTCTTTGCATCGTGTTCATTTCAAAATCACTTTCGAAACTAATTGGGATGCATCTAATTAAATAGAGATGCATTTTATTCAAGTCGATGCATCTCAAATGTATGGTTATAGTTATTTCTCATTCTTCTCATTTTATGTTTTCTTCTCGTTGGATCCATACCCATGCTACATTATTACATAATAACAATCTCACTTCGTCCATGACGAAACTCAAACTCACAATCTCATAAATAACATTAAGTAAAAGGTCTTTTTGGACGAACGGTTAGGTTTTTTAGTAAGTAAACACTATGTTGTTGTTTAATTCTTTTTACATATATTGATAAAGGGTTATTTGCATAAAAAGGCATCATACTTGTCACTTTTTGTCATTGTATGTTGCGTACTTTTTTTTCCTTAACTCGACACCAACCTTTTGAATTCGTGCTATTGTGTGTATCCTGTTTGACATCGTTAGTCCTTATACTAACGACCGGTAGTAAATAACTTAAAATTTCGTTATCATACATTTTTATACGTTTTCGTCTGTTTTTTTATGGTTTTGTCCGTTATTTTTACGTTTTCGTCCAATTTTTTACGATTTACTCCTTTTCTTACATTTTTGTACGATATACTCAGTTTTTTATGTTTTCGTCTATTTTTTACGTTTTAGTATGTTTTTTTCTTTGTTATTAATTAATCATAAAAAAGGAGCAAAACGTAAAAAAATGATAGAAAACGTAAAAAAAAGGATGAAAACAAACGAAAACGTAAAAAAACGTAAAAATGGAGAAAACGTAAAAACATAGATGAAAACGTAAAAAACGGACGGAAAACGTAAAATATCGTACGGAAACGTAAAAAACCTACAAAAACATAAAAAACGTACAAAAACATAAAAAAACAGACGAAAACGTAAAACAACGGACGAAAATGTAAAAAAACATACGAAAACGTAAAAAAAAGATGAAAACGTAAAACAACGGATGAAAACGTAAAAAACCTACGAAAATGTAAAAAATGTATGAAAACGTAAAAAAAAAAGGCGAAAACACAAAAAAGACGGAGTAAGACATAAAAAAATGGATAAAAACAACGTAAAAAATGGAGTAAATCGTAAAAAAATTGACGAAAGCGTAAAAAAATAGACGAAAACATAAAAAAAGGGACGAAAACTTAAAATACAAACGAAACCGTATAAAAAGTAAGATAACGAAATTTTAAGTTATTTACTAACGGTCGTTAGTATAAGGACTAACGATGCCAAACTGGATACACACAATAGCACGAATTAAAAAGGTTTGTGTCAAGTTGAGAAAAAAAGTACGCAACATACAATGACAAAAAGTGACAAGTATGATGCCTTTTTATGCAAATAACCCATTGATAAAGTGATCATATTATCAAGTGGACACAGTATCAAACATTTTCACACTTGTGCAATACAAGAACTCCATGGTGTAAGCTAACCATACTCCGCTCATTTTTTTTGGGGGGAGGAGAGATGCAAGTTTTATTTGGATTATAATTTTACACTGAAGCGTTTAAAACCTAGTCGTAAAAAAATGATCACTTAGGAGTACCATACGTAGTTGTAAAAAAGTTAGCATAAAAAAGGGCCTTGAAAGACGCATAGACTTGAGAGGCTGCCAAATATTGGAAGCCGTGGTTCTGGTAACCCAAAACTATTGGACATGATAATCAGTTTATGTTTTTGGGGCCTCTATCTTGGGGTTTTTAGCCTATCTACTAGAACTGAAGTTCAAATAATCTCATGCAAAAGGTAAAACTTTCAAAGTATTAAGTATTAACAAAAGGACCCAATTTTTTCTTACATCCTCAGATATTCACACACACCATTTTTTTTATAAAACTAGCAAGAGAGGCGGAGGAAACTAAACTAAAGAATACGCAGCTGCAGGAATTATTAAATGTCGTCGACCATCATCATCCAATATTGTTAGTCGTATGTTTAGTATTGACCAGGGTGTGCTTTGTATGGGCTAAGGCCCGAGTGTTACTTGTTAGGGTTTACACTCTACATGTACGCTTTGGTGATTATGAATGAGACAGACAACACATTACACTTACATGGTATCAGGCCTCTCTTTGGTCTATCCCTAAACAACCCTTCAATCACGTTCCTTCTAAACCCAAAACGAAACCCTATATTGTAGACTACTGCTTCTATTTTAATTGTTGTTATTTGTTGTTGATTGCTGGTACACGTGGTTACCAGTCGGCAATCATGTTGGAATTGCTCCTAACTCATAAATGGAACGACATTGACGGGATGACATTATCTATCCTAGTTAGCTAAAACACATGGGCTTGTTATGTCATTTAGTCATAGTTGTATGCGTCTAGCTATAAATACCCTCCTAGACTTTCCTAGGAGGGTGAGACTCTTAGTGTAACTTTCATCTTTTAATAATAAAACACCTACTAGTTTTCCTTCTCTCTCTAGTTTCTCTCACTAACTTGAAGATGGTGTTCTTCCATCTTCCAAGACCTCCCGATTCACCAAATCAACCATATATTCGATCCTAACATTGGTATCAAGAGCAAGGTCGGTTTATTTTTTGGTTGATTTTTTGGTGATTTATCTTGTCAAAATCCATTTTGTAAAATCTGTTTTTAACAAAGTTTTAACATTTCCAACATACTTTTATGTTTAACAGATTTTCACAAGTTTTTGAATGTATCCTTTATGGTCAAAAGTTGTATTGGTTAAGAATAGTCATAAACCTGTTTGTTTGGTCTCAACAGTTTTTATGCATTTTTTTTACTCGTATAATTTTGTAGGTACGATATACTATGAATCTGTTTTGTGGTCAAAATGGTCCCGGTCAAAATGGTTCATATCTATGGTCAAACTGGGTCAAAAAGTGGTCATTTGTGTCATAGTTTCTAGGTTACAATGAATATGGACGGATCTTTTGGTCGGAAAACTCGCCGGAGCAAAAAGTCAACAAGTAAGCAGTAAAAACGTTTATTTATATTTTACGATCTTCTAATGTTTTGTCGATAAAAAAAGTAAAATCATTTTAATGAAACAAGTAGAGTACGTAAATAGTTTGAGTTAATAGTTTTCTAACACAATTAAGTTGTCACATAAAACACTAAAACAAGTATAAGTGATTTTATGATTTAGATACATATGTACAACAACTAGTGCTTACATATTGGGTTAAACATATACTTAAACTAAGTATACTAAAATGGGTAAAAACTAAGTGTATACTAAAATAGGCAAAAACTAAGTGTATGCTAAAATGGGTAAATACAAGTATATACTAAATGGGTAAAATACTAGCAAATGGTTTTGACCCATAACCCATGGTTTTATATATACCACTTAACCAAGTTCATTGTATCTAGAAAGAAACCATGGATCAACCCATAACCCATGACCCATGACCCATAACCAAAAATACCCATGGGCAAAGAGGAGCGGACCACGGATCCCTAGCTTTGTGCTAGCGGATCCCTTGTGGTAGGGATCCGTGGGATCCGGGGAACGGTAGAGGTTTTTCCTCTATAAATAGTGAGCCATTTCTTCATTGTTTCTCACCCCTTTCAATATACTTTCTCCCCTGAGTTAAATCTCACTAACCTTAGATCCAAGAGATCTATGTTTGTAGTTTTGTTTTTGTGTGATCTTTTAGGTTCCTCTTAAAGGCAAGATCACCACCTTTGAAGTCGAGCAAGCTCAAGTCCATGAGTTGCCATGCTTCCTCATCATCAAGGCTACTGGAGTCTTCTTGTTGATGATTCCTTTCTTTCTTCAAAGAAGTGTAGTATTGAAGACATTAGTGAAAGATGTCTTAAGAGTCAAGACGAAGATATTAGTGAAGGGTATCTATCGTCTATAGGATAAAGCACTTGTGGTAGGTGCTTGGAAGTCAAGACTAAGAAGCATTAGTGAAAGGTGCTTAGAAGTCAAGACAAAGAAGCATTAGTGAAAGGTGCTTAGAAGTGAAGACACAAGACATTAGTGAAAGGTGTCTTGTAGATCTAGTTAAAGGCATTAGTGAAAGGTGCCTTAGATGTACATTCGATATGGTGTGTTTCGATGTACAAGATAGACTAGTATTAGATCCAAGGATATTGATATCCTTGATGATGTTGTAAAGGAGTAGACCTCCTTTGGGATTAGTCGTTGGTGTAGTGTGGTAGTAGTTCCTCCATTGCAATGGAACTAGGTGCTTAGCCTAGTACCTAATAAAGGGTAGGCGACGTTGTGAAGGTGTAGTTCACCTAAGGTGTGAAAGAACTAGGTACTTAGCCTAGTACCTTATAAAGGGTAGGCGACGTTGTGTAGGTGTGGTTCACCTTGGAGTGAAAGAACCCGGTGGTTAGCCTAGTACCTGAAAAAGAGTAGGCGACGTTGTGAAGGCTTCTCTGCCATAAGGAGATTTGTGTAGTGATTACAAACTCTCGAGTAGGTGACTCGGGGAGTGGAGTAGGGCAAGGAAGGTGACCTTGTAGCCGAACCACTATAAATACTTTCGTTGTGGTTTTGTGCTTCTTACTCTAATCTTTTCATTACTTATCTTTACATGCTTGTTTATCAACATCTAACACACACATCCAAATAGATTGACATAAGTCGATCTAAATAGATTAAAAGGAAGTTTTAATTGGTAAAACTATTCAACCCCCCCTTCTAGTTTTCCACAATTGGCATCAGAGCTTCGTTACCAAGTTTGTTGAAGTATATTGTACTTTAAAAACTTGATACGATCCACGGATAATTGAAAACTACAAAGAAGGTCTTTCATAAAAACAAACACCATGCCTTTTAAAACTATATGTTTGGATGTTGATTTGATAACAACATTTTTCTTATTTATTTTTTAATTGCACTAATCTTCTTTTTCATGTTGATTAGTCAAAGCTCATACCCACCAAGCTTTAGGAGTCGCTTGGTAACAAGAATACCTTCCTTAAGAAGGTATCTTAAAGGAGCGGGAATCGTCTAAGTGACATTTGTTGTGTCATTTGTAAAGACATTCCTAAGCACGCTAGATGTATGATTTTCTTTTTACTTTGCTTGATAATTAAGTATACCTATTTAGGTATTTATATGATTATCTTTTGTGCTTATACATGTTTTACATGAAGCTTCATTAGGAAGCCTTTTTCTCACATACGTGTTTTTATTTCTCGTCTAAAAATCGTGGTATATAAAACTTATGTTTTGTTTCTTTTAAATCTAATAATAAAACATAACACGAATTTCAAAAATTCCTCCTTCCCTATAAAAAAAATCATCCAATTTCAAAAATTCCCTCTCACTTAAAAACTTCATCTTCCTCCTCATTCCATCTCAACCGAAACCAAGAAGATCCGTCATCAACATGGTTTACATCGCACTCGTGCTCATCGTCATAACACTCATCGCACTTGTGTTCCCTATGATGAAGTTCCCATACGGAGACATTTACTTTGTGTTGTTAATCTATATTGGGGTCATATACCCAATCCTTTGTATCATCCTTAGCATTGAAATGCAATATTATTAATGATCTAGATATCTAGGTTGTTTTTGTTATAGTGTGTTTATCATTTCTTTTGATTTATATGTTTTATTTCTTTCATGATACATTAGAAGTCATGTATGCATGCTAAAGGAAAATGTAGGATAAAACATATTTTCGTGGTATAAAAACTATAAAATCTATGTTTTTATAAAATCGTTTCTTACTACAGATCCACGGATCCCGGAATTTATACTAGCCGGATCCCTTTTGAAAAGGAACCGTGGGATCCGTCCTACTGGAAAACAGTTTTTTCATGCAAATAAAAAACCTCTTTTCGTCTAAGAATAATACTCCACTTGTATGTCAAAACCATAAGTGAGTTAAGTGTATTTCTTGTTAGAAACCATTGTTATTAAAAATCTAGTAAAAACATTAGATTATCATAAGTTAACCACAAACACCTCCTTTTATTAACTTGTCATTTCTATAGGTTCAACTATGACGCATGAATATGAGTTTGATTTTTCACTCACTAGCGTCTACACTCCGAACATGTAACACCCCAACCCGATAAGGGTAGAAGTATTATAAAATGGTGTCATATCAAAGCATACATAATGAACATAATAAAACAGCGGGAATCTTAAATAAATAACCAAAGGAAAATCCAGCCAACACGGCTTAAACGTTACATAAGTTCATCAAAAGGAGAAGGAATAAATCCAAGACTTAAATAAGCATAATCCGAGTCTAAAATAATGTCAACATAATCAAGCAGAACTAAGATGACTAGAGCCATAGATCCACATAACCGCTCATCACTCAAACCCATAGCTAAGATCCCAGCTTCTAGCTTAATTACCTGCCGCATGGAAAGAAAATGCGGCTGAGCTTAAAAAGCCCAGTGAACATATATATATAACAAAACGAATAATCGAAGGGTAAGTAATGAGGATATCATAATCATAAGGTGCAATGGGAAATATCATAAGGCATATCAAAGGATAATAAGAGAAAGGAAATGGAAGGTCAGTCATCTACCACGAGCCCATATCATATCAAACACATATCATATCATATCATATCATATCATATTAGTGTATTCGGAGGGGTGACCTCGGAATACCAAATATAATGGAGGGGAGACCTCAAGTAACAATGGAGTGATCAACTCCCGGAAATGTGAAGACGCGGATTGCACCCGACATCATTCACCATATATATCTCCAAACAGATCAAATCCCTCTAAACATATCATATCTAGGATGCATCCATACGCCCCCCGGAACATAATGGCCAAGTCATATACATATCATATCATATCATAATGGGGACGGTGTACAACATCACTCGTTCACACTGGAGTCATGCCATTGGTGCATCAATGACATGGTCATGTTACCTTCATGACTAGGAACACATATTTGGCTCGGGTATCAAACTGACGGGTCAAAGCATAATCATATCATATCATATCATAAGGGTTCATATCAAAGTTCATATCATAGTTCATATCAAAGGTTCATATCAAATGGAGCATAGCAAAGTCATAGGGAAGCCCTAATAATGAGGCTTAGAGTAAAGCATAACAGTTCAAACGAATATCGAAGATGAAATACGAATCATGAGAAACCCCTACTGAAAAGGGATAGAATATCTGTACCTTATTCGGAGCAAATCACAATGAAAGTAAAATCAAGAAAGGAGATCAATCCCGTCGCCAGGAACCTATATGAATTAGATACGTTCTATAAGAATCAGATCACTAGTTTAAGACGGCTTTCTATTTTTAGCAGGTTTCCACTTTTAAGTACTTTCTATTTTAGGCAACTTTCTATTTTTAGTAACTTTCCAGAAATAGCAGGTTTAGTTACTTATCTTAAGTTAAATAGTGAAAATGAGTGTTATTATGATTTAAGGATCATTTATGACAAGTTATAAAAGTTTAGGGTTTAAAATGTCAATATTGCAAAGTTTAGGGTTAAAAGTGTAAATATAGCAAGTTTACTCATTTTACTCATTTAATCCATTTAGTTAACATATTAACAAGTTAATCCATCAAGTTTCATAATTTACAAATTAACCCCTTATCTTTATTAAATCATTAATTACAAAACCCTAGTTTTTGATTATAATTAACGTATAGGTTTTAACACATGTAGACTCGATTATCATAGACTACACAACATATTAACCAACACCCCATTTGGTACGTGACATCCTTCACCAAGACCATATATGTACGCCCCATATACAAAACCAAAACAACTCGTAAATCATTCGTTATCGATTCCGTTTATCACATACGTATACGTATAGTTTCACAAGCTCATTTAACCCTTTAATGTAATTCATATAATTCGACTTAATGAGAGACCCAAAATCAGATTTGTATTAAGATTAACATGCCACATATCATACGAATCACATAGGTTTAGAATCATGATTTTATGTAATCCATTTTATCATTTCATGTGACAAACATATTCATTATTTCATGTAACATATTTTCGTATAACAAGCCCTAGAATGGACTCCATAGCCACGTTGGAATAAGAAAACAAAAGAGAGAAGACGTGATATGATGATACGTTACCCTAGTAGCGTGTACGTGACAAAGAAACAAGAATAAAACCACCACGATCAAAACCAAGCCTCTCTTGGCTTTCTAAACCCCACGACCAAAAATGAATCCCCACGTCCAAGCTTCCTTTCGAACCAAACACGATCACAACGCCCAACAATCAATCACACACGATCACAAGCCTCCTAGGAACACCTTGCTTGTTTGATTTTCGGATGGGAAATGAAGAAATAATAAGAGTGCCGCCACTTTTGTGAAAGAAGGAGATCTAGGGTTTACTTTGTGTTTTTGAAATGAAATGGAAATGTGTAAATGAGATTAAGTAAATTTGATATGGATAATAATGAGGGAGATATCAAGGCGGCCATAGAGAGGGGAAAGGACCAAGTTTTAACTTTCCAACCTTATCTCTTTATTATGTATATAGTCTCCTTTGTAGTCCAAGTTAATTGTGTACATATTGATATGTTTATTTGTTACTTAGAGTTTAATCATTTATGTTCTATTAATTCATATCATAAGTTAATTACTTTCATAATGTGTGTATAATATTTATAAGATAACTTGTTAAATGATGTTGACGTGTTTTCCGAGTTTGTATAAATTTTAAGTTTGAGGGCAAAATTGTCATTTCACGCGTTTGAGATTTTTAGGGTTTTACAACTCTTCCCCTCTAAAAAGAAAATTTTCGTCCTCGAAAATTGAAAGGAAACGAAGCAATAAAAGAAGACATACCAGATGACGAAAAGAAATGTGGATAACTAGCTTGCATAGATTCCTCGGTCTCCCAAGTAGCTTCACGTTCGAAATGATTCTTCCAAAGAATCTTAACAAACGGAATTACTTTGTTTCTCATGACTCGATCTCGTCGATCTAAAATAGTTTTGGGTTCTTCCGGTAAGGACATATCCGGCTGAATCTGATCCAAAGGATAGGAAACCACGTGTAACGGATGATAGTTGTATCCCCGCAGTAGAGATACATGGAACACATCATGAACATGAGATAACTGAGGAGGTAGAGCTAAACGGTAGGAAACCTCCCCAACACGATCCAAAATCTTGAAAGGTCCGATGAATCGAGGACTGAGCTTGCCCTTGATTCCAAAACGCTTAACACCACGGAACGGTGAAACTTTCAGGAAAACACGATCACCAACACGAAACTCCAAGTCGCGCCTATGCTTGTCAGCATAACTCTTTTGCCGTGAACGAGCCTCCTTCAATCTTTCCCTAGCAATCGCCACCTTCTCATTAGTAATCTCGATGAGTTCTGGACCTTCAATCAAACGTTCACCTACCTCATCCCAGCAAATAGGTGCTCTACATTTCCTCCCATATAACAACTCATACGGTGCTCCCTTGATGCTAGCGTGCCAACTATTGTTGTAGGAAACTCCACCAAGCACGATACTCATCCCGTTCCCGTCCATTCCAATGCATAAGCCCTCAACATGTCCTCAAGAGTCTGAATGGTCCTCTCCGTCTGACCATCAGTTTGAGGATGAAAAGCGGTGCTGAACTTAAGACGCGTACCCCAAGCTTTCTGCAGACTCTTCCAAAACTGTGACGTGAAGCGCGGATCTCTATCGGAAATAATAGCAGTAGGAGTACCATGCAATCTAACAATCTCTTGCTGAAAAATCTCCGCCAATCTACTAACACGATAATCTTTCCGGATAGGTAAGAAATGAGCGGATTTGGTTAGTCGATCAACAACCACCCAAATCGCATCATGTCTTTTTCGAGTAGGAGGCAAACCCGTGACAAAATCCATGGAGATTTCTTCCCACTTCCATGTAGGAATATCTAGCGGTTGCAACAAACCACTAGCCCTCTGATGCTCAATCTTAACCTGCTAACAGGTCATACACTTAGCCACAAACGAAGCCACATCTTGTTTCATACCATTCCACCAGAAATACTGCTTAAGATCCTGATACATCTTGGTAGAACCAGGATGGATAGTGAAAGGGGAAATATGAGCCTCAGACAGAACAGCTTCACGCAAAGCAGGATCATTAGGAACACAAAGTCGACCCTCATACCATACGACGCCGAAACCATCAACACTGAACTCAGTCTGCTTACCCGCCTCGATATTCTGAACCACAGACCAAAGCTCACCATCATCCTTCTGAGCTTCCTTAATCTGTAACATAAGGTTGGACTCTACCTTCAAGCTAGCCCAATAACCATCATAACCCCTGAAACAAAATTCCACCTCCATAAGCTCAAGATCGTGAAGAACCTTGGGTTCAATCTCCAAACTAGCAATCATACCCGACTTTCGGCTCAGCGCATCAGCAACTACATTAGCCTTACCCGGATGATACTGGATGTTCGTGTCATAATCCTTAAGAAGCTCTAACCACCTCCGTTGCCTCATATTGAGCTCCTTTTGTGTGAATATATACTTTAAACTTTTGTGGTCAGTAAAGATATCACACGATTCACCATACAAATAATGCCTCCAAATCTTCAAGGCAAAAACCACCGCAGCTAACTCCAAATCATGCGTGGGATAATTTTCTTCGTATGATTTTAATTGCCTCGCAGCATAGGCAATCACCTTACCATGCTGCATCAATACACAACCCAAACCCTTCTTCGATGCGTCGCTGTAAATCTGAAAACCTCCGGAACCCGATGGAAGTGTCAAAATAGGCGCAGAAACCAATCTCCGTTTCAACTCCTCGAAACTCTGTTCACGCTCATCCGTCCATTCAAACTTTTCTCCTTTCCTCATCAATTGCGTCAAAGGTAACGCCAATCGAGAGAAACCCTCAACAAAACGACGGTAATAACCAGCAAGCCCCAGAAAACTTCTAATCTCCGTCACAGTAGTAGGTCTCGGCCATTTTGTGATAGCCTCAACCTTAGATGTGTCCATCTTAATACCATCAGCAGACACAACGTGACCAAGGAAAGCAACTTGACTCAGCCAAAATTCACACTTAGAGAATTTTGCATACAACTTCTGCTGTCGAAGAATCTCCAATACAATACGAAGGTGCTGCTCGTGCTCAGCCTCACTCTTAGAATACACGAGGATGTCATCGATGAAAACGATTACAAATTTATCGAGATACTCGTGGAAAACACGATTCATAAGGTCCATGAAAACTGCAGGCGCATTAGTCAAACCAAAAGGCATAACCAGGAACTCATAATGGCCATAACGAGTACGGAACGCGGTCTTAGAAACATCTTGCTCCTTCACACGTAATTGATGATAACCAGACCTCAGGTCAATCTTAGAGAAAAATTTTGCACCTTGCAACTGATCAAACAAGTCGTCGATGCGCGGAAGAGGATAACGGTTACGGATAGTGATACGGTTCAGTTCGCGGTAATCAATACACAACCTCATACTCCCATCTTTCTTCTTAACAAATAACACAGGTGCGCCCCAAGGTGAAACACTAGGCCTAACAAAGCCGTTCTCCAACAGTTCTTGCAACTGTTCCTTCAATTCCTTCAATTCGATCGGTGCCATACGGTAAGGAGCTTTAGATATAGGTTCAGCACCAGGAATCAAATCGATGCCAAATTCAACTTCTCTAGCCGGAGGAATGCCAGGAAGTTCATCAGGAAAAACATCAGAAAATTCACGTACGACGGAAAGACTTTCGATGGTAGGAACTTCAAGAGAAGTATCCTTAATGGATGCCAGAAAACCAAGGCAACCATGAGAAATGAGAGTGCGAGCTTTCATAGCCGAGATAATCTTAGCTGACTTGAGCGGTTGAGCACCATGATAAACGAAATCAGGTTGGTGAATATTACCAAAGATAACATTTCGAGCATAACAGTCAATGGTAGCCCTATGCAAAGCCAACCAATCCATACCCAAAATAATATCAAAATCAAACATATCCAAAGGAAGAAGATTAGCCGAACGAATACCATCATCGAAACGTAGGGGACAATCCAAGTATTCACGGTCAATAAGCACCTGGGTTTTCATAGGGGTGGAAATAGAGATTCGGGCTAACAAAGGTGTGGGTGTCATATTTAATTTCTTTAGTAACGAAGTAGATATCATAGAATGTGTAGCACCGATATCGAATAAAGTAAAGGCAGTAATATCACCAATATAAAGAATGCCGGTAATGGTACCTGAAGAGTTCGCCGCTTGGTCCCGAGTAACAGAATACACACGGCCCTTGGTCGGAGCTGGTTTGGCCGTGTTTCCTGGAGTAGTCAGTTTCCCTTGAGTGCAGTCCTTCACCCTATGAGTAGTAGACCCACATGCATAGCATCCACTTGTGGCCTTGAAGCAAACGCCCGGGTGAGGCTTTCCACAAGTTTTGCAAAGTGGAGGAGGAGGCAAAATCTCAGCTGGCTTCTTATGATATGAAGAGCCAGAAGAACGGTCCTGCTGACCACCACGATAAGGTTGATCCCGAACCTGACGCTGACCCCCACTATCACGACCCTGACGGTCGTTTCCTGATCTGTCATACCTCTGTGAACCCTGTGCCCGTGTGTCCTGACGTCCACGGTCGTAACCACCCCTGAACTCCTGAGTACGGTCCTGTCGACCCCGATGATAAATACGATCACCGTCCCTGTTCCTCTTGTTGAAGCCCTGTTCCTCATGTAGCAACTCAATGTTGCGGGCAGCATCCGCAACTGCAGCTACCTCAGTGTACTCGTTATTAATCACCCTGTCCAACACCCATTTCTTCAACCCCCATTTGTACTTCCGAGCCTGACGACGTGCATCTCCAGCAATCTCACCTACAAACCCAACCAACCTCATAAAACGTTGCATGTACTCGTGGGAAGTTTCCCTATCCAGCTGATGTAAGGCGTTGTACTCTCTTTCATATCGCTGCTGTTCTGATTCAGGAAAATACTGTTTGTAGAAGATATCCCTAAAAGTATTCCAAACACAAGTATCCAGAAATTTCTCTTCCCTGGACAAGAGATAGGCCTTCCACCAGTTAAGGGCATCACCCTCGAGTTTGAAGGTCGCTAGTCTTGTTTTCACCTCGTCACCACAACCCAGCACATTGAATAGCTTTTCCATGTGCGTAATCCAGTCCTCCGCCTCATTAGGTGAAGCTGCCGAGCGAAAAGGGATTGGCTTAAGTTTGTTGAAGCGTTCGATCCAAACATGAATGGGTGTAGGTGGGTTAGCACCCCCACCATTATCCCCACCGGAAGAGCTAGCGCCATTTCGGACATTATTAGTGATGGTAGCAACGATCTCGGGCATAGCAGAGGCCAGAGCGCGCGCAATCAAAGCTTCGAAGTTAGGATTACCATCCCCGTTATCGTCGCCATTCCTTCGAGTAGTCACCATCTGAAGAGTTCATTAAACGATTAGCAAAGGTTAGGAAGTAAGATGGAGATCATGAACGGAAATGATGAAAATGAACCTAGAATCTACCCAAACCTCACCAATCAAATCTTAAGCTCTACGGATTAACGCTTAGGGTCCATATGTCACAGGTCCTGACTACAAGTCGTAAACCTGGGCTCTGATACCATAATTGTAACACCCCAACCCGATAAGGGTAGAAGTATTATAAAATGGTGTCATATCAAAGCATACATAATGAACATAATAAAACAGCGGGAATCTTAAATAAATAACCAAAGGAAAATCCAGCCAACACGGCTTAAACGTTACATAAGTTCATCAAAAGGAGAAGGAATAAATCCAAGACTTAAATAAGCATAATCCGAGTCTAAAATAATGTCAACATAATCAAGCAGAACTAAGATGACTAGAGCCATAGATCCACATAACCGCTCATCACTCAAACCCATAGCTAAGATCCCAGCTTCTAGCTTAATTACCTGCCGCATGGAAAGAAAATGCGGCTGAGCTTAAAAAGCCCAGTGAACAGATATATATATAACAAAACGAATATTCGAAGGGTAAGTAATGAAGATATCATAATCATAAGGTGCAATGGGAAATATCATAAGGCATATCAAAGGATAATAAGAGAAAGGAAATGGAAGGTCAGTCATCTACCACGAGCCCATATCATATCAAACACATATCATATCATATCATATCATATCATATTAGTGTATTCGGAGGGGTGACCTCGGAATACCAAATATAATGGAGGGGAGACCTCAAGTAACAATGGAGTGATCAACTCCCGGAAATGTGAAGACGCGGATTGCACCCGACATCATTCACCATATATATCTCCAAACAGATCAAATCCCTCGAAACATATCATATCTAGGATGCATCCATACGCCCCCCGGAACATAATGGCCAAATCATATACATATCATATCATATCATAATGGGGACGGTGTACAACATCACTCGTGCACACTGGAGTCATGCCATTGGTGCATCAATGACATGGTCATGTTACCTTCATGACTAGGAACACATATTTGGCTCGGGTATCAAACTGACGGGTCAAAGCATAATCATATCATATCATATCATAAGGGTTCATATCAAAGTTCATATCATAGTTCATATCAAAGGTTCATATCAAATGGAGCATAGCAAAGTCATAGGGAAGCCCTAATAATGAGGCTTAGAGTAAAGCATAACAGTTCAAACGAATATCGAAGATGAAATACGAATCATGAGAAACCCCTACTGAAAAGGGATAGAATATCTGTACCTTATTCTGAGCAAATCACAACGAAAGTAAAATCAAGAAAGCAGATCAAACCCGTCGCCCGGAACCTATATGAATTAGATAACGTTCTATAAGAATCAGATCACTAGTTTAAGACGGCTTTCTATTTTTAGCAAGTTTCCACTTTTAAGTACTTTCTATTTTAGGCAACTTTCTATTTTTAGTAACTTTCCAGAAATAGCAAGTTTCCATAATTAGCAGGTTTAGTTACTTATCTTAAGTTAAATAGTGAAAATGAGTGTTATTATGATTTAAGGATCATTTATGACAAGTTATAAAAGTTTAGGGTTTAAAATGTCAATATTGCAAAGTTTAGGGTTAAAAGTGTAAATATAGCAAGTTTACTCATTTTACTCATTTAATCCATTTAGTTAACATATTAACAAGTTAATCCATTGATGAGTGTCTAAATACTCATCATTTTTGTACCATTTAAACTGCAAAAACATCTGAAAACACTCAGAAATGCATTAAAATGATGAAAATATCAGAAATAATTGTTTTATGTGTTTTAAATGCAAAAATACCAAAATCAGATGAAAAACGTATCAAGTTTGCATAATTGGCAGTTTTAGTCCCCCAAGTTTCAAAAGTTGTCAAACTAGTCCCTGGTAATTCTAAAACTTGTAAAAATATCATTCAAGGTCCCTGAAATATTCTAAGTTGTCAAAAATAGTCCTTGAATGAATCTTTGGGCAAATGGCGAAAAGGTCCTCAAGTTTGAATAATGTCAATAATGGTCCTTGGTTAATTAAAAAAAATGAAAATTATCAAATATTAACCTTGTACTATTCATAAATGACAAAATTGGTCCTTATGGTGAACTTTGGAGAAATTACATGTTTGGTCCCTCAAGTTTCAAAAATGGCAAAAAGTACCCTTGGACATATTAAAATTAACATTATTGGTCCTTTGGTAAATGAAACTTGGCAAATTTAACCGTTGTGATAACTTTGGAAATGTTACAATTTCATTCCCTTAATTTTCAGAAGTTACATGAATGGTCCTTATGTTTACTAGCTAACAAACCAAACGGATCCCTTTTAATTATTAAAACCCAATCCAAATCCAACCTAAACCCAGCTGGCCCAATACCAAGCCCAAAACCCACGGTTTAAATATTAAAACCGCCAATCACTGTACACCCCTCTCTCTCACAGCTGCAACCCAAAACCGCCTGGTTTCACCACCTCACCACCACTTTCCACCTTTCCATCTCACCTCCCCAGCTGTATACCAACCCCCCTCCACCTCCACAACCTCCCAAAACCCATTAAATGCAGAAACCTGCTTAAAGTGACTTTTGGCGCCAATTTTCCAAATGGACGAATATGATGTATTAGAAAGATCCAATGGCTGAGAATAGGTGGGAAATGTTCAGATGTCGACAAGGAGTCAAATGAATCATTATAAAGAAAGCTAGAAGCAATGTAGCAAAGTATCTAGAGTAATTTTATTTTATGTGTCTCGTTTTAATTATTCTAAGTTTTCCAGTGTATGTCCAAGCTTTTAAGCTTTGTAATTCAAGTCACTAGTGTGTAATAAAGCTTTTGTTAATATCAATTTCAGTTTTAAGTCTCATTTCAAAGTTATGCAATTTTCAAGCTCGAATTCTCAAAATAATTGAAGGTTATTATTAGTTGTTGTTAAAGACTTGTAAGCTCATATAAGCTTTTATAAAAGCTTTTCTAAGCTTTTAGAATCATTAAAACTCAGTTTAGATTCAAAAATCAAAAATACCAAAAATTACTAAAAAATTAGTGAAAAATTAAAAAGCAATGGAAATGAAGATGGAAGCTGAAGCAGGGTAAGATATGGATTGCTTTTGGGTTTAGAAGCTTAGTGGTAAGCATATAGGTGTGATCCTCAGTTCTTAGTTCACAGTTTTGAGTTCAAACATAATTTGTAAGCCACTTCTTTGTAATTAACATTTCCTAGTATTAGTAATTTAATCTTGTTAATTCTAGTTTAATACTGTCTAAATATAATTAATATCAGTTAATCAATAGATAATTTAGTTTTAAAACTTGTTTTAGTGTTTAAATTCTCAAAACAGTCCACATAATGGGTGTTTGGAACTGCTTAGTTATTTATGTTAGAAGGCATATGTATCATTGCTTGTTATTGTTTCATGTCACTTTAGTATTATATAGCTCAGTTCATTCATAAAAACCAGTCCTCATTAGTTAAAAAGTCAAAATTCCAAATCATATCCCTTGACAGTTAACTGTGAAGTATTTATAAGTTAAAATCCATCATGTTGGTGCATAATCAGTAGACTCAGCTTAAATTAGTCTTAATTCATCTTAATATAACATAATTAGTCCATAGAATCATTCAAAAGTTCATATTAGTCAACATTAGTTCATTTCTATAAAAAGTCAAAATTTCAGTTTAAGTCATTTTTGAATTAAATAGATAATTTTATATAGGGTTTAATATTGAGTTTCATGCTTTGTGCTTTTAGGATATTAATGTTCAGCTGCTCAACTTAATTAGAAAAATAATAGTTCACTTCTAATCAGCTTATAAAGTGCTTATCTTTTAGCTTATTTCAACCACTGCTTCAAGAACATGCTCTGTGCACAGTTGAGATAGCTCATTTCACAAGCTCATCTAGAGCTCATCAGTTAACTTTAGCTTGTGAAATTTAGCTTTTGGAGTAGCCAACCTAGCTGTCTCAAGATACCAATGTTCATTTTTCACATTGTAGCTTATTTGATAAGCCTGCTTATGGCTTATTGTTTTGTCCATTTTAACTAGTACATAGAACAATCGGTGTTTATAGACTTTTTAATAAGCTCATTAAAAGCTCTCTAGTGGACAACACTGTGAGAACTTTAGCTTTTTAGGAAGCTCAATTGGTCAACTTTTTAGTTGCAGTCTTTGCTTTCATTTCTTAGCTTATTATAGTGCTTAAAATTAAGCTTAAAAGTGCCTAGTGATTCACACAGTGTCCTGTGCAAACAGATAAGCTAGTGCTTATTTAGAGTTGTTAAGTGCTTATTTTTAAGTCAAAATGTTTTCTCAGTTTTCATATTAGCTTATTATTAGTTACTTAGTTTATTTTCAGCTTAATCTTGTTTATTTCCAGCTTATTAGCCATATTGGCTTGAACCTTGTTCTTATTTCAATTCTAGCTTAACTGTTGAGATACTTAGGCTTATTCTGAGCTTATTAGCAGTTTTCATAAAAAGTTGTAGTTATAAAAATTGCTTATTTCATAGTACTTAATTAGTTTGTAAAAGAAAATTCCAAAAATAAAATAGTTTGCAAAAAGGGAGTTGCTGGGATTCGAACCCTCGCCACCCATCTCACCACACACACACAATACCAACTGCCCTTGGGTCTTTGACTGGTATTCCCTTGCATCATTTAATACATAACCCGTTTTTGTTCTTTAGCTTATTCGAATTATTTAGCTTATTTCTAGCTTATTAAAATAAGTTGTTACATGTTTTGTATTTTTTTTAGCTTTGTATTAGTATAAAGTATTTTACCAAAAAAGTTTCAGATTTTTTCGAATAGTTTTAGTATTTTTAAACATTTAATTAGTGTAAAATAGTATTTAATTCATAATAAAAAATATAAAAGTCTAAAAAATATAAATCTTTTTTCTAAAATTTTCTTTTGTCATATAATAAGTAAGAAAATTGTTTTTACACTCGTAGGACTTTTATTTCACAAATTTTACGTTTTTACTTGCGCACTCGCGTAATTTTTATACATAACGCACGTTTTCATTTTAGGTCACGTTTTTAGATAATTTAAGTTTACATTTTAGTTAAAATAGTTTATTTAAGTTATTTTATTTTATAAATCAAGAAAAATCATTTTAAAAATAGTGATAGCGTTTATTTAATATAATTTAGTTTTTTAATTTTCTTTAATTTGCATTTAAGCCCCTGTAATTTATAAACTTTCTCTTTAGGTATAAATATTCCAAATTCACAAACCTTTTCCAATTCAATATCTCTCGATCACAGATTCGTTGTACTACAGTGTTCACACCTCGTTGGGACTTAACGACCCGGGGAAACACTAAACTCCTCTGATCTTAATTGTATTGGTTTCTGAGCTGTTTTAAGTTTATTACGGTTGACCATTCACAAGTGGTTAGCTTGTGTGATTAAACTTGACCGTTTGGACCCAATCAAATTTTGGCGCCGCTGCCGGGGAGGTGTGCTGCGTACTACGAATTTGAAGCATCAGTGTTGTTGAATATACATCCATTGTATATTTACCATCCTTGTTCATATTTTCTTATTCTTATTATTATATAAAAACAAAACGGTTCCCGAAAACATTTTAAAATTAGCTTTCAACAAACACAAAAAAAAACCCAAAAAGATTTTCTTTCTTATTTTTAAAAAAATGTTTATCCAAAAATCCAAAAATATCCATCTTTACCCTCTCACATCTTTTGATTTTATATTTCTTACCCTCTGAAACCATTTGATTCTTTCTATGTCTTATCCTCACCCTCTTGATTGTCAATGGTGTGGTGGTCCTTATAATGGTGGCAATTGCCCCAGTTGTAGCGTGGTGGAGTCAGGAAACGGGTCTGTCTATAACCAGGATCCCTATTCCTACCATAACACAACTGATTTATTCCATCAGCTACCACACTGTGAGACTCAGCAGTTTTACTGTTGTGAGTACTGTGGTGGTTCACACTCCAGTTCTGATTGTCAATCGGGAAACACGCTTGTCTATGAGCAGGTTCCTGATAACAATTATGACTACCACACATATAACTCACAGCCACATCAGTTTTACTGTTGTGAGTATTGTGGAGGTCCTCACTCTAGCTCTGATTGTCAAACAAGGACTCCATTTCCTTGCAACAATTACGACTATACATTTCAAGACCAACCTCCACAGTATCAAATGAATCAGGCACCACCTCAGCCTGATCCACTTCCTCAAAATCTTCTCCTAGATCTTTTGGATTTAGTGAAAGATTTGAAGGAATCCCAAGATAATCCAAATGAGAAATCCATGGAAGTTTTGTTAGCCGAAGAGCGGGCTGCTAAATTAAATTCCCAAATTGCCTTTGAAAAATCTATTAGGGAATCAATTGCAAAAGAAAAAGCAGCCAGATCTAGCTCTCAATTCCGTTTCATTCCTGATGACGATGATGATGAAGTTACCCTTGATATTAGTCAATTTTGTACAGGTTCATCAAGTTCATCAGTTGAAATTCCTTCCATGAAAAATCAGGGAGAAAAGACTATGATGGAATTACTAGCAAAAGAACAAATGGAAAGTATAAAACATATGTATGCTAGTCCTTCTCAACTCCCTCAGTCTGTTGTTATCACACCCGATATTCCCACTCACTCTCTAAACATGGGGGATGAGCTTCTTGACACTATTCCTGAAAAGGAATCGGATGAATTCATAAAGTCTAGTGTTGAGAACCTTGTCCAAATCCCAATAGAGTCACAGGGAATTCTTGATCATGTGTGTGATATCCCTCCTCCTCTTGTCTTCCAAAATGATCATATTGAGATGTTCTCTGATTCTGATGAGGACTATTCTTTATCTTGTGGAGACATAAGTTATGTGGGGGAATTACCTTCTGAGCTTGTCAGCTTAGGAGAAGAGAATGATGAAGAAATAATCCAAGACGAAGCTCTTCGTCTTACATTATTGAATGTTAATCTTCTCATTTCTAGAATCGAGGCTTTTAATGAAAAGCCTACTTCATATCCTATCCCCTTTGAGGATAGTGAACTTTTGTTCGATGATTCTATTCCAGAATTGCAAACGTTCAATTTTGATCATATGGGAGAGAAGATTAGTGGTATTACCACTTCTCATTCTCATAATTCTCTCCCCGATTATGAATCATTCACTTTTGAGGAGTTCCCCAGTGAACTCACTCAAATCAATCCCGAATATGAATCATTCGCCTTTGAGGAGTCCTCCTGTGAACTCACTCATATCATATCTCCGCCGGAGTATGATAATTTCTACTTTGATCTAGACACACCCATAATATGTCTTGATCAAGCGAGCTTAACTGATGAGATTCATGAAACAATGAATTCTCCTATTGAGCTTAACTGAAGAGTTAGTCATGATTTTTATCATGACTTTCTTTCTCTTCTTCACCTATCCCGTGGCTTCTCCTGTTCTTCACTCCTTCGGGAATGAAGACATTATCTTTGACCCCGGCATTTTCATTTATCATTTTTGAGCCGGTTCTATGTATATCTCATCGGTGTGGAACTTTCACGTACTTCAATGTTTATACAAACATCTTGAATGAAAGTCCGATGGAGATTGTCTCTTCCACTTACTTCCCCATGAACAAATTAATTCGGGGTCGAGTCAAGCTAGCGACTCGGTAATCAAAAACAGTAGTTAAACATGGGTTTTCACCCGTGTATTCCACCCTAGTGTGGGGGAGTTGCCCCCCGCTGTTGTATATAAGTTTTCAAAAAAAAAAAAAAATGTGTGTGTACATATCAAAAATAAAATAATGGCCGTAGTATTTCCCTTTTATGTTCTATGTTTCGGCATAACCGCCGGTACTTTGAATATTGAGGGCAATATTCATTTCTAAGTGTGGGGGGGATTCTCACGAATTTTATCATGTAATTATACCACCCAATTCCCCTGTTTTTGGCCAAAAATTTTTTTTTTGGAGTAAGTGTTTTTCACTTACTCAGCAAATGGTAATCAGTCCACCATGTCTAACCCACATAAGATTGGCTAATCCAGGAGCAAACGGCTCTTGGTAAAGATATCTCAAATCCGTTTATGGCTTGCAATTTGCCCAAAATTGTATGGTGTTCAGCTCACCATATCTTTAATTAGTGAAAAGTTGGCTAGCCCGCAAGTTTATGGCTTGTGGTAAAGGCAGTTGGAAAACCATAATTGGTAATCGACTCACCAAAGATATTTTATCTAAGAGTTGGCTAGTCCAGAAGCAAACGGCTTCTGGTAAAGACAAATCAAAACCGTTTACAGCTGGTGATTTGCTCAAAATCATTTGGTTATCATTGTACCAAAGTTCTTACTTGAACTGAAACAATTGGCTACTCCAGAAGTAATGGCTTTTGGTAAAGAGATGAAATCAATTAAAGTTTCAAAAAGATTGCTAGGGACTAGCAATATCTTAGTGTGGGGGATTGATGAGTGTCTAAATACTCATCATTTTTGTACCATTTAAACTGCAAAAACATCTGAAAACACTCAGAAATGCATTAAAATGATGAAAATATCAGAAATAATTGTTTTATGTGTTTTAAACGCAAAAATACCAAAATCAAATGAAAAACGTATCAAGTTTGCATAATTGGCAGTTTTAGTCCCCCAAGTTTCAAAAGTTGTCAAAACTAGTCCCTGGTAATTCTAAAACTTGTAAAAATATCATTCAAGGTCCCTGAAATATTCTAAGTTGTCAAAAATAGTCCTTGAATGAATCTTTGGGCAAATGGCAGAAAAGGTCCCTCAAGTTTGAATAATGTCAATAATGGTCCTTGGTTAATTAAAAAAAATGAAAATTATCAAATATTAACCTTGTACTATTCATAAATGACAAAATTGGTCCTTATGGTGAACTTTGGAGAAATTACATGTTTGGTCCCTCAAGTTTCAAAAATGGCAAAAAGTACCCTTGGACATATTAAAATTAACATTATTGGTCCTTTGGTAAATGAAACTTGGCAAATTTAACCCTTGTGATAACTTTGGAAATGTTACAATTTCAGTCCCTTAATTTTCAGAAGTTACATGAATGGTCCTTGTGT
Source organism: Chrysanthemum makinoi (assembly GCA_910596185.1). Lineage (NCBI taxonomy): Eukaryota > Viridiplantae > Streptophyta > Magnoliopsida > Asterales > Asteraceae > Chrysanthemum > Chrysanthemum makinoi. Next base: position 103,273,284 of record OU343219.1, on the reverse strand, counting down.
TTACTAGCTAACAAACCAAACGGATCCCTTTTAATTATTAAAACCCAATCCAAATCCAACCTAAACCCAGCTGGCCCAATACCAAGCCAAAAACCCACGGTTTAAATATTAAAACCGCCAATCACTGTACACCCCTCTCTCTCACAGCTGCAACCCAAAACCGCCTGGTTTCACCACCTCACCACCACTTTCCACCTTTCCATCTCACCTCCCCAGCTGTATACCAACCCCCCTCCACCTCCACAACCTCCCAAAACCCATTAAATGCAGAAACCTGCTTAAAGTGACTTTTGGCGCCAATTTTCCAAATGGACGAATATGATGTATTAGAAAGATCCAATGGCAGAGAATAGGTGGGAAATGTTCAGATGTCGACAAGGAGTCAAATGAATCATTATAAAGAAAGCTAGAAGCAATGTAGCAAAGTATCTAGAGTAATTTTATTTTATGTGTCTCGTTTTAATTATTCTAAGTTTTCCAGTGTATGTCCAAGCTTTTAAGCTTTGTAATTCAAGTCACTAGTGTGTAATAAAGCTTTTGTTAATATCAATTTCAGTTTTAAGTCTCATTTCAAAGTTATGCAATTTTCAAGCTCGAATTCTCAAAATAATTGAAGGTTATTATTAGTTGTTGTTAAAGACTTGTAAGCTCATATAAGCTTTTATTAAAGCTTTTCTAAGCTTTTAGAATCATTAAAACTCAGTTTAGATTCAAAAATCAAAAATACCAAAAATTACTAAAAAATTAGTGAAAAATTAAAAAGCAATGGAAATGAAGATGGAAGCTGAAGCAGGGTAAGATATGGATTGCTTTTGGGTTTAGAAGCTTAGTGGTAAGCATATAGGTGTGATCCTCAGTTCTTAGTTCACAGTTTTGAGTTCAAACATAATTTGTAAGCCACTTCTTTGTAATTTACATTTCCTAGTATTAGTAATTTAATCTTGTTAATTCTAGTTTAATACTGTCTAAATATAATTAATATCAGTTAATCAATAGATAATTTAGTTTTAAAACTTGTTTTAGTGTTTAAATTCTCAAAACAGTCCACATAATGGGTGTTTGGAACTGCTTAGTTATTTATGTTAGAAGGCATATGTATCATTGCTTGTTATTGTTTCATGTCACCTTAGTATTATATAGCTCAGTTCATTCATAAAAACCAGTCCTCATTAGTTAAAAAGTCAAAATTCCAAATCATATCCCTTGACAGTTAACTGTCAAGTATTTATAAGTTAAAATCCTTCATGTTGGTGCATAATTAGTAGACTCAACTTAAATTAGTCTTAATTCATCTTAATATAACATAATTAGTCCATAGAATCAGTCAAAAGTTCATATTAGTCAACATTAGTTCATTTCTATAAAAAGTCAAAATTTCAGTTTAAGTCATTTTTGAATTAAATAGATAATTTTATATAGGGTTTAATATTGAGTTTCATGCTTTGTGCTTTTAGGATATTAATGTTCAGCTGCTCAACTTAATTAGAAAAATAATAGTTCACTTCTAATCAGCTTATAAAGTGCTTATCTCTTAGCTTATTTCAACCACTGCTTCAAGAACATGCTCTGTGCACAGTTGAGATAGCTCATTTCACAAGCTCATCTAGAGCTCATCAGTTAACTTTAGCTTGTGAAATTTAGCTTTTTGAGTAGCCAACCTAGCTGTCTCAAGATACCAATGTTCATTTTTCACTTTGTAGCTTATTTGATAAGCCTGCTTATGGCTTATTGTTTTGTCCATTTTAACTAGTACATAGAACAATCAGTGTTTATAGACTTTTTAATAAGCTCATTAAAAGCTCTCTAGTGGACAACACTGTGAGAACTTTAGCTTTTTAGGAAGCTCAATTGGTCAACTTGTTAGTTGCAGTCTTTGCTTTCATTTCTTAGCTTATTATAGTGCTTAAAATTAAGCTTAAAAGTGCCTAGTGATTCACACAGTGTCCTGTGCAAACAGATAAGCTAGTGCTTATTTAGAGTTGTTAAGTGCTTATTTTTAAGTCAAAATGTTTTCTCAGTTTTCATATTAGCTTATTATTAGTTACTTAGTTTATTTTCAGCTTAATCTTGTTTATTTCCAGCTTATTAGCCATATTGGCTTGAACCTTGTTCTTATTTCAATTCTAGCTTAACTGTTGAGATACTTAGGCTTATTCTGAGCTTATTAGCAGTTTTCATAAAAAGTTGTAGTTATAAAAATTGCTTATTTCATAGTACTTAATTAGTTTGTAAAAGAAAATTCCAAAAATAAAATAGTTTGCAAAAAGGGAGTTGCTGGGATTCGAACCCTGGCCACCCAGCTCACCACACACACACAATACCAACTGCCCTTGGGTCTTTGACTGGTATTCCCTTGCATCATTTAATACATAACCCGTTTTTGTTCTTTAGCTTATTCGAATTATTTAGCTTATTTCTAGCTTATTAAAATAAGTTGTTACATGTTTTGTATTTTTTTTAGCTTTGTATTAGTATAAAGTATTTTACAAAAAAAGTTTCAGATTTTTCCGAATAGTTTTAGTATTTTTAAACATTTAATTAGTGTAAAATAGTATTTAATTCATAATAAAAAATATAAAAGTCTAAAAAATATAAATCTTTTTTCTAAAATTTTCTTTTGTCATATAATAAGTAAGAAAATTGTTTTTACACTCGTAGGACTTTTATTTCACAAATTTTACGTTTTTACTTGCGCACTCGCGTAATTTTTATACATAACGCACGTTTTCATTTTAGGTCACGTTTTTAGATAATTTAAGTTTACATTTTAGTTAAAATAGTTTATTTAAGTTATTTTATTTTATAAATCAAGAAAAATCATTTTAAAAATAGTGATAGCGTTTATTTAATATAATTTAGTTTTTTTAATTTTCTTTAATTTGCATTTAAGCCCCTGTAATTTATAAACTTTCTCTTTAGGTATAAATATTCCAAATTCACAAACCTTTTCCAATTCAATATCTCTCGATCACAGATTCGTTGTACTACAGTGTTCACACCTCGTTGGGACTTAACGACCCGGGGAAACACTAAACTCCTCTGATCTTAATTGTATTGGTTTCTGAGCTGTTTTAAGTTTATTACGGTTGACCATTCACAAGTGGTTAGCTTGTGTGATTAAACTTGACCGTTTGGACCCAATCAAATCCATCAAGTTTCATAATTTACAAATTAACCCCTTATCTTTATTAAATCATTAATTACAAAACCCTAGTTTTTGATTATAATTAACGTATAGGTTTTAACACATGTAGACTCGATTATCATAGACTACACAACATATTAACCAACACCCCATTTGGTACGTGACATCCTTCACCAAGACCATATATGTACGCCCCATATACAAAACCAAAACAACTCGTAAATCATTCGTTATCGATTCCGTTTATCACATACATATACGTATAGTTTCACAAGCTCATTTAACCCTTTAATGTAATTCATATAAATCGACTTAATGAGAGACCCAAAATCAGATTTGTATTAAGATTAACATGCCACATATCATACGAATCACATAGGTTTAGAATCATGATTTTATGTAATCCATTTTATCATTTCATGTGACAAACATATTCATTATTTCATGTAACATATTTTCGTATAACAAGCCCTAGAATGGACTCCATAGCCACGTTGGAATAAGAAAACAAAAGAGAGAAGACGTGATATGATGATACGTTACCCTAGTAGCGCGTACGTGACAAAGAAACAAGAATAAAACCACCACGATCAAAACCAAGCCTCTCTTGGCTTTCTAAACCCCACGACCAAAAATGAATCCCCACGTCCAAGCTTCCTTTCGAACCAAACACGATCACAACGCCCACCAATCAATCACACACGATCACAAGCCTCCTAGGAACACCTTGCTTGTTTGATTTTCGGATGGGAAATGAAGAAATAATAAGAGTGCCGCCACTTTTGTGAAAGAAGGAGATCTAGGGTTTACTTTGTGTTTTTGAAATGAAATGGAAATGTGTAAATGAGATTAAGTAAATTTGATATGGATAATAATGAGGGAGATATCAAGGCCGGCCATAGAGGAGGGGGAAAGGACCAAGTTTTAACTTTCCAACCTTATCTCTTTATTATGTATATAGTCTCCTTTGTAGTCCAAGTTAATTGTGTACATATTGATATGTTTATTTGTTACTTAGAGTTTAATCATTTATGTTCTATTAATTCATATCATAAGTTAATTACTTTCATAATGTGTGTATAATATTTATAAGATAACTTGTTAAATGATGTTGACGTGTTTTCCGAGTTTGTATAAATTTTAAGTTTGAGGGCAAAATTGTCATTTCACGCGTTTGAGATTTTTAGGGTTTTACAGAACATCTCTCTCGAACCCAACACGCCTGGCAATCATGTCCGTGGGTTCAATAATCTTGAAAACCGTCACTTCCACGAAGGACGTATTGTAGACACCTCTCTACAATTCGAAGAAGGTATCAATACCTCCTTCCGAGCCATAGGACTAGAATGTCTTCTTGAAATCAACGAGAAGATATGTCCAAGGTTCATAATGGAATTCTTCCGTCAAGTCGAACTCGTTCGTAACGAGGATCGCTCTCTATCTCTTTGGTTTTATATCAAAAACCAAAAGTTCACTCTAACCCTTGGGCATTTTGCTCACATCCTCCGGATTCCAAATCATGGACAATGTGCCTTCACCGAAGATTGGTCTCTTGATTCTCTCTTCAACTTTCGTGAAGAAAATAGTCCATATTGTTCACACATACCCTCCACGGAAGATTTAAATCGCATAATATGCAAACCTCGACCATACTACTCCGATCCAAACATTATCTTTACAAGGGATATCCGAGAAGAGTACAAGCCTCTTGCACTCATCCTACGTGAAAATTTTTGGAGTCTTAGGGGAAATCGAGAAATCCTTCCCGGTTGTTGTGCTCACATGTTGTACTGTTTGCTAACACAACAACCATACAATCTCGCCTACTTCTTCGCAAGGCGAATTGCAAATCTTCAAGGCTCCAAGAATAAACTCATCCCTTATGGAATGTTCTTGACACGCCTCTATCATAATGTTATGCAATTCCATCCTCAATTTCAAAGTCCGTTGTACGTACTTGTGAACAAGATGATGGAACCGCTAAACATATCCCTCATGAAGACTTTCTTCATTCTTGACTCCACCAACACTCATCAATCACTTAATGATCCTCCTAGCGAGAACAATCAAGGAAACCAATAGTATTCCAAAATAGGATCAAATCTCTTGTACTTGTGCTTTATCAATGTAATCCAATTTCCTTCATGAAATAAAACATTTGATATCCTAGTATTTAAGAACTCTCTTTAGACTATCCTTGAGATATAAGGCATTGTCAAGATCTTTGCATACCTTTAGTAAAGGTCCTGCTGAGTAGATGGGTGGATCCCAAAAGTTACACTAGACGGATCCCTACTCTTAGGGAACCGTGGGATCCGTCGAACAGAAAATGCATTTACAAGCATTGTATTTCAAACACATTCTTAGAACAACTCACACTAAGCTAAACATAGTGTCTTAAGGCAAATTAAGTCCTTATCAAGATAGGTTAATCTTTCCCATTCATACATAACTCACCAAGGTCACACTCTAAAAACGCTTGTAGACCTACTGTTTCGTTGTAATCCATTACTCTTCCGCTCTTAAACTCACACCTCATTTTCTACTTGATCCCTCACATCTAGTCTTTGAAATCTTTCAACTATGGCAAAATTGATCATAAATCATCCTCACCTCCAAGTTGATCAAAGTTGATCAAAATCTAGTTTTCCCATCTCAAAGCTTCTAGGATATTCCAATACACTATCCTAAGACACAACCTGATCTCTAGGATCATCTAGCTTCAATTGACATTCTAAATCTTTAGTGTCATCATTATTCATCCATTGGTACTCTTGAAAGTTCCAAATCCTTCCACAAAAGACAATCATTAGCTACATCATTCATTACCTTCAAGTACTCAAGCATCCCTTCATTTAAAACACTTAGAAGAACTGAAACACTCAAGATGATATAGGTCTTAGATCTTAGAAACATCATTTCCAATCTTTCATAGCTGCTGAGAGACGGATCCCTAGGATTAGCCTAGACGGATCCCTTGAGGAGGGAACCGTGGGATCCGTATGACAGTATAGGTCAAATCTTGCTAAAGCAATCATTTCAACTCATCTTCCTAACTCAAACACTCCATCTCATCTTAAATGAGTTCCTAGATCAGTACAACCTCTGAAGTTGACTCTTGTGCATGTCAATCATGACATTCCAATGAATCCTAGTGGCTTGAAGCTTAAATGCACTTGCCAAATCTCTTAGTTTATAAACCACCTTATTAGGACCTCCATAGTCATCACTTTCATCCTAACTTTCAGCTCTTGCAAACTCTTGAAATCATCTCATCATGAGGAAAACCCCAAGTAGTAACTTATCCACCAAAGAACCACCCATGAAAAGAGCTCGTGTTATACACGAAATTTCCTCAACCGAATCATCTCCCGTCAAAACAACAAATGATAGAACTCTTCATCATCCAATCAAACCAATTCCTAAAAGGATAGTACCCACAAAACTACCTATGCCAAACACCACCATACCTCCTAGGCCAAACAATGTCATATCCACCAAACCATCACCATTGGTTCCTAGAGCTATTTCATTTACGTCCCCACTATCATCACCACACCTCTACAATTTTGAGGACTTGCCTCCTAGGCCGTCTCATCCGCTTCCGCCGACAACATTCCCCTCGTTAGGAGGAATAATGGTTCAAAATCAAGGTGTTGAGTCAACACTTGCTCATGCTTCCTTCTCGGCATTTTCATCATATAATCCCATTTGGATTATGCCAAATCATCAAAATCAACCACCCGACCATATGGAAGTTGACACCTCTCTACCACCACCATCATTCTTGGTTGAGTCATTCTTAAATGCACCTCCACCAATCCCTCCATCGTTTGAAGCTCCACAAGCCGCTTCACTTGATCCTTCGAATCAAGCCATTTCATTTCATCCACCACCACTACCTAGCCATGGCAAAGATTGCTATCATTGTCAACATGTTGAAAGTTTGATATATGAAGTACGAGAAGACCAACGTTTCATGTTCTATCATCTCCTCGAACGTTTCGACGAGATTAAACCTAAACAAAACTTGAGCTAGAAGATTATAGTGGTGTCTTAGCTTCAAGCGTTAGGGGATCTAGAAAGTCCTAGTCATGTATTGTCTATTGTCTTGTTTTTCGAGTCATGTATATCATAACTCTTATTTATTAAATGGAATTACATTCTACTTGCTATATTTCTGAGTATGTGAGTATACTATATAATCCATATCTCTTTTTAGTATTAACATTTCTTGTTATACCAATCGTTGCTGACTTTATTCATCAGCCAGACGGATCCCTCAGTTTTGCCTAGACGGATCCCTACTAGGAGGGAACCGCGGGATCCGTGAGACAGAAAGCCTTCTTTCTACTAACTTGAATCACATTTGTAGGAAATTGTGAATTATACTTGATTTCTAACCTTTGTTTTGTAGTTATTCAATTTACATATGAAGACTTTGACATCATAAAGCTAGGGGGAGCTTTATGTCAAAGCAATACATTGCAAATTACTTGCAATACTAGGTTTACATTTCGTGTCATCCCTTTGCAACAATTGCAATCATCAAGGGGGAGCACATTCTCGTCACTTAGATGAACCATTTGCAAACTTAGTTGCAAACACAATTAGTTTATTTTACGTTATGTCCTTGGCGCCCTTACATAGGGATGGACTCGTCAAGGGGGAGTTAAGACGAGTACCATTCCGGTCACTTGCTCTCTTTACATTTTTACATTCCTTTTCTTATAAAAATTGTGTTAGTTTCTTTTAACACTTTTTGTTTCGACAAAAGGGGGAGAAGAAAGTAAAAACTACAAATTCAAATTTTACGAATTTTAGCTTTTTCCTTAAAATAATTTTATGTTTTGTCATCAACAAAAAGGGGGAGATTGTTAATACAAATAAGCCGTAAAAACGTTTATTTATATTTTACGATCTTCTAATGTTTTGTCGATAACAAAAGTAAAATCATTTTAACGAAACAAATAGAGTACGTAAATAGTTTGAGTTAATAGTTTTCTAACACAATTAAGTTGTCACATAAAACACTAAAACAAGTATAAGTGATTTTATGATTTAGATACATATGTACAACAACTAGTGCTTACATATTGGGTTAAACATATACTTAAACTAAGTATACTAAAATGGGTAAAAACTAAGTGTATACTAAAATAGGTAAAAACTAAGTGTATGCTAAAATGGGTAAATACAAGTATATACTAAATGGGTAAAATACTAGCAAATGGTTTTGACCCATAACCCATGGTTTTATATATACCACTTAACCAAGTTCATTGTATCTAGAAAGAAAACCATGGATCAACCCATAACCCATGACCCATGACCCATAACCAAAAATACCCATGGGCAAAGAGGAGCGGACCACGGATCCCTAGCTTTGTGCTAGCCGGATCCCTTGTGGTAGGGATCCGTGGGATCCGGGGAACAGTAGAGGTTTTTCCTCTATAAATAGTGAGCCATTTCTTCATTGTTTCTCACCCCTTTCAATATACTTTCTCCCCTGAGTTAAATCTCACTAACCTTAGATCCAAGAGATCTATGTTTGTAGTTTTGTTTTTGTGTGATCTTTTAGGTTCCTCTTAAAGGCAAGATCACCACCTTTGAATTCGAGCAAGCTCAAGTCCATGAGTTGCCATGCTTCCTCATCATCAAGGCTACTGAAGTCTTCTTGTTGATGATTCCTTTCTTTCTTCAAAGAAGTGTAGTGTTGAAGACATTAGTGAAAGATGTCTTAAGAGTCAAGACGAAGATATTAGTGAAGGGTATCTATCGTCTATAGGATAAAGCACTTGTGGTAGGTGCTTGGAAGTCAAGACTAAGAAGAATTAGTGAAAGGTGCTTAGAAGTCAAGATAAAGAAGCATTAGTGAAAGGTGCTTAGAAGTGAAGACACAAGACATTAGTGAAAGGTGTCTTGTAGATCTAGTTAAAGGCATTAGTGAAAGGTGCCTTAGATGTACATTCGATATGGTGTGTTTCGATGTACAAGATAGACTAGTATTAGATCCAAGGATATTGATATCCTTGATGATGTTGTAAAGGAGTAGACCTCCTTTGGGATTAGTCGTTGGTGTAGTGTGGTAGTAGTTCCTCCATTGCAATGGAACTAGGTGCTTAGCCTAGTACCTAATAAAGGGTAGGCGACGTTGTGAAGGTGTAGTTCACCTAAGGTGTGAAAGAACTAGGTACTTAGCCTAGTACCTTATAAAGGGTAGGCGACGTTGTGTAGGTGTGGTTCACCTTGGAGTGAAAGAACCCGTGGTTAGCCTAGTACCGGAAAAAGAGTAGGCGACGTTGTGAAGGCTTCTCCGCCATAAGGAGATTGGTGTAGTGATTACGAACTCTCGAGTAGGTGACTCGGGGAGTGGAGTAGGGCAAGGAAGGTGACCTTGTAGCCGAACCACTATAAATACTTGCGTTGTGGTTTTGTGCTTCTTACTCTAATCTTTTCATTACTTATCTTTACATGCTTGTTTATCAACATCCAACACACACATCCAAATAGATTGACATAAGTTGATCTAAATAGATTAAAAGGAAGTTTTAATTGGTAAAACTATTCAACCCCCCCTTCTAGTTTTCCACAGACGTGACAATTCAACCATCAATAGGAGATAACTAGGGAGTAATAAAACCTAAGTAAATACATTTTTAATCATCATACGAGCACACAACAATAGACATAGACTACCCCTAGCTTAGTTAATTAGAATAGATAAGTAGAGTAATCGGTAGAAATACCAACCCCCAAATCCAAACCCCGAGATTCGTACCTTTCCATTTCATAAAAAATATAAAAAAGATAAAAAATTATCTTCCTCAACCCCAACCTTAGCGTAGTAACTTCTTACTAGCATTCCTATTCCCCTAGAGAACGATATCAATACCCGTGGCTTACCCTAATACTACACTACAACGATTAGGTTCACTGCCTAGGGTGTTGAAAAACTTGCTCGACGAAAAGGAAGTTCCTTTGACCCCGAACGCGCTGTGTAAGCGTATCAAGTTTTTGGCGCCGCTGCCGGGGAATAGAATAGCTATTTAGGAGTCCACCTCGTTTGGGTTTCCTTGCTTGATTCCTATCAAGTAAGATTTTTTTTCCATTTTTAGCTTCCTCGTAGTCTATCCCCCTTCTTTGTGACCTTTGTTAGTAATCCCATCACTTTTCATTATGGAAGGTGATAATCAACCACCACTCATCAACCCACCACCAAATGACCCACCAAGAGGCCGTACTCTTGGTGAATACTCGATACCAAGTCACCTTGGCTATAGGAACACCATTGAGCTTCCCAACCAAGCCCAAACTACGGCCCTGAGATCCGACACTATCCGGTTGGTGCAAAACGGATGTGCATTCCACGGACTTCGTTCCGAAGATCCTAATCAGCGTCTTAAGGATTTCCTTAAAATTGTCGATTCCATCGACCTCGATGCTACTACTCAGGAGACCACGCGTCTGCGTCTCTTCCAATTCTTTCTACGGGACCAAGCTAGTAATTGGCTTGAGCGACTTCCCGCCGGCTCCATCTCAAGTTGGGATGATCTCACCTCTCGTTTCCTTGCTCAAATTTTCCCACCGGGGAGAACTACTAAGCTTAGGAATGAAATCTTGATGTTTCAACAACGTCAAGGTGAATCTCTCTACGAAGCATGGACTCAATTCAAGGACTTACTCCATAGAGTCCCTCATCACGACATTGATCTTTGGCTTCAAGTCCAACTCTTCTACGATCATGTCAACTTCCCCACTAAGCGATCCGATGACTAAGCGGCCGGTGGAAAACTTAGTGATCTCACCGCGAAAGAATCATGGGGTATAATAGAGGACCTTGCTCTCTATGACAACGAAAGTTGGAATGACCCCTGTGAGTTGCCCAAAACCGTAAAGGCAATCTCCTTGCCTCCCATTGACTCACAATCCTCCGACCGTAGGATGCTCGAGCTTGAAGATCAAGTTAAATTCCTAATGAGCTCATACGAGAATCCTAAGTCTTCACATCAAGTGAATAAAATCACTCTACCTTGTGAATTATGTAGTGGTCCCCATGACACTCGTGATTGCACAAGACTCCCCGAACAAACTTTTGCGGACTACGCCTCCACGCGTATCGACGAAGTGGGAGAGAAGTGGTACACTTTCAAGCCCGAACAAAACAACTTAGGAAACTCTTACAACCCCTCATGGAGGAATCACCCTAACCTTAAGTGGAACCAAAATTCAAGCACACCCCAAAGCTCATCTAGTCCACCTAATAGTTTCAACCCTCCAAACACCGGGAACCCCACTAGTCTTGAGGCAATTGCATCTAGATTCATGTCATCTCAAGAAACTCGATTGACTAAGCTTGAAGCCGATTTTAAGCGACGATAAGGCGAGATGACAAACAAGCTTGATGCCCTCTTAAAAGCCTTTAATGACCGGGAAATTGGAGACTCCCAAGTGATACTATAAAGAACCCAAAAGTGAGTTCGATTTCATCGACTTCATGTTCTTGTTCACCATGGGAGAATGCGCATCCATGCCCCTCACACCCAACAATCGACTCGGTAAACGCTATCAACAAGGGTTCCAAGCAATCCAAAATGAGATACCAAGGCCCCGCACCATTGGTAAAACCTACTCTTAAGAAACCTATCAACTAAGAACCCAAACCTAATCTAGAGGAGGAGTACAAGGAACTCCATCAAGAAAAACCGGTTCTTGAAGTCTTAGCTCATGCACCTTATTATAATGCTATAAAAGAAAAATATGAGCTAGAACTTAGACTTGGAAAATATGGGTCCGCTTTTGTGCAAAATAATTTACCTAAGAAGTTAGACGATCCCGGGCCATTCACTCTTCCGTGTAGGCTTGGAACTTCCAAACCTCTCGATGCTCTAGCTGACTTAGGGTCATGCATCAATCTTGTTTCGTTGTCCCTCCATAGAAGCCTTAACTTAAGTAAGATAGAACCAACAGAAACCATCTTAGGTCTAGCGGACGGTATTATTGCATATCCGGTAGGGATAATAAAAGACATGGTAGTACACGTAGGAGAATTGACTCTTTTGGCGGATTTCCATGTGCTAGACATGAATAAGGACCCGACATGCCCATTTCTTGTAGGAAGAGGATTCTTAGCTACCGCTAGTGCCATCATTGATTGTAAGATGTCCAAAATAGTGGTAGGAGAAGGGAGTGCTAGGTCGATTTACGATGTCAAAAAGCATACTTACTATAAAGAAGAGGAAATCCCACACGATATTAGGTTGGATAGAGCACAATCTAGATATGGACCTTGGATTAATAAGAACTTCATAGGTCCCCAACGGCCTTTTTATCTAGATGAAGCCTTCACTAGTAAAGCAACTTTCCATGAAAAAGAATTGGCTAGGGACATGGAAGTGAACCCGTTCGAGGACGTCTTAGTATTTAGGAAGATGACCGAGTTCCTAGGAAGCTTGACCGTCAACCTTGTCATAAATAAGTGAAAAGTTGAGAGTGATAAGCCTAAGCATAAGTGGAATTGGGATAGACTGCCTAGTGATGGTAATGGAGAGTGGCACATTAGGATAACGATCTATGACCCCGATGGAGAGAAATTTGAAAAGGCATATCGAACCAAACGTACTACTAGGAACTTAAATGATAAGTTTGATCCTTATGACATTCTTGAGGATAAGCTTACTTATATCGGTACGTAGGGGCACGACTTCGAGTCTAGCTTCAAGACTCATAAATAAAGAAAAGCGCTTCGTGGGAGGCAACCCATGCTTAATTGTTTGCTTGTTTGTGTCGTGTATCTTTTATTGATTGTTTATTCTTATGTTTAAATTTGTAAAAATGCTTTATTTTGTCTTAACCTCGTCTTAATTACATATAAAGGTATTTTACATAAGGGATAAGTGTAGGGAGGATTACACACGTTTTCAAAAGAAACGTGAACATGAGAATTTCAATTAACTAAAAGATATACATGTGTTTGTTTGAGTCAAATGCTTGTATCGAGTCATAATGGATGTTTTGCAGGAAATTTTTCCAGATTTTAAAGATAAAAATGTTCCAGAATATTTTCCAAAAAATCGCAGACCAGTTTCTGTCAGGATAACCTGACGGCGTCAGGATCGCAACCTGACGGCGTCAACAAGAAGCAGAAACAACTTACTAATTTTTCTCGTTTTTTGAGCTACTTATAAATTTTTGGAATTTTCCAGAAAATCTGTAAACATCCATTCCACAAGCATTATATCCTAGTTTACTAGAGTCATATATATATTGTTACCGCCAATTTTACGCGAAGGTTTCGTTTGTTTTCTTCAAGTGTGCAGGTTTAATTTATCAAGAAGAAGATACATAAGATGAGAAGGAGCTTTTCACGCAAACATTCTTCTTGAAGAAAGATGTAACCACTTCACACACGGATCCTACCGAGCTAATCAGGGGAGTATTAGTTTCTTTCGTTTTTAATTACCTTCCATTATCATAACTTTGATACTTTTGGGGAACAATGGGGACAATGTTCAGTTTAAGTGTAGGGAGGGAAAATAAAACGGGAACTTAAAAACTATGCTTATCCTTGACTATTTGCCTTGTCCAATTTTAGTTGTGTAATAAACCATGAGAAATATCGGTTAGGGTAATTTTGGCACCAAATTTAAAATTTTTCATGACATATAGGAGTGGGCCATTAGTCTTAATAAAGCGTCTAATGGATAGGAAATTATATGACTAGCACAAAAACCCTTTACCACTTAAATTCTACCTAAAATGTGAGGATCGCCCATAGATTTGTAGGAATTAAAGCATTCATCTTTAATGCTTAGAGTGTGAACCGGTAATATAATAGATTCTAGAACTTGTTTTGTGATGCATTCCGAGATCGCTTGTAAGACTATACTTGTGTAGTTAGGAATAACTAAATGATAAGAGGCATTAGGATAACCCTTGTTTGATACCCGTAATATAATTACTTCTTCCACATCGGTTGAGTAATTCCCCCACACCTTTGCGTTATACTCATCTTTAGTACACGATACCCCTAGTTAACCCCTCAGAGCCTATCCTTTTTGCGGAATATCAATGAAGAGCATTGTTTACAAACCACCCCCAAATGTACACCCATATCGCCTTAGCCTACCTTGTATGCACTTAATTTTAGTGCATTATTGTTATCACACTAAACCTTTAGTTCAATTATCTACTTGTTTGCATAAGTTGCTAAGTCGAGTCATATCCTTTGTACACAGTTTTGGGACGATTGGGACTCATGGGAAAAGTTAAATTTTATGAAATGACGGGAAGGGAACGTTAAATTCAAATTCCCTTTATTTGCATAATAATGTACTCCAAGTGTTTTGATCTTTTCAATTTGGGTCAAATTAGTGTTAGAGTAATGAAAACTCAAGTGTAGGGATGTGCCTATAAATCCCTATCATTTTGATGTTATCGTAGAGAATGGCAGGTAAAAGTGTATGAAAAAAAATAGAAAAAAAAGAGAAAAGAAAAAAAAAAAAAATAGAGTGTTAAAAAAAAAAAAAAAAAAAAAAACGAACATACAGGCTACCATTCTACATCTGTCTTTAAATTTATGTTTGCTTATTTAAGTTATCTAAAGTTTAGAGTGTCGAGTCTTGGCTTAGCAACGCCATTCTTCGCATGCTTGTAACATAAAGATTTTTGACTTGCCACCACTAAATCGCCTATCCCACCAAAACCTTTGTTTCCCTACAGTAAGCCTAACGTTACAACCCTTTAAAAGACCTCTTGGATAGTCTTTCCTAGGTGCTTATGCCAAAGCGATGGAGGTTTGATCTAGTCTCAATCCTATGGTAATCTATGTACTAGGACCGGTTAATGAGTGTTTATCTTCCATTTTCAACTTGTTATGTTTCATATACACCCGAGAGATGTGAGTATCCAAACACCCCATGTGAGGCGCTAGTATGTAATTTCCGTGCTTGTTATAACATTTACGGGGCTTATATGTGTTGTGAATCATTCTAAACTAATGCTTCATGACCCCTAACTTATAAATTAATTGGCTAAAAGCACATTTGCTTGAGGACAAGCAAATACCAAGTGTAGGTATATTTGATAAGGATTTAAAAGGTACCTTTTTGAGGGGTCATTTAAACCCTTAATTGATCACTTTGTATCCGTTACTACTTAATTTCGTTCCTTTTCACTTTTTAGGTCTCTTGAAGGCAAATTGCTGGAATGACACTTATTCGGAAGAAAAGGCGCGAATATACGAAGAAAATGGCCAAAGTCAAGAATCGAGACACTCAAGCTGCTGAATTGGAAGGGGACGGCGTCAGGTTCTATTTGTGACGCCGTCGTAACATGTTTTGTGACGACTTAGTAGCCAAATTGCTTATTTACAAGTGACGGCATCAGGTTTTAAAAGAGTAGGGCGTCGCAGCTCAGACGGCCTAGATTTGATCCAGATGGCGTCAGAGACTGAAGGAGACGGCATCACAGGCCTAAGGTGACGCCGTCATAATGATAACGTAGCCAAGACGAAACCCTAATGATGGTGACCCGATGGCGTCACAATTAAAGAGTGACGCCGTTGCAATTTGTAACACTATATATAGAATCCGAATTTTTCAGTTTTTAGAGAGGTAGTTTTGTGGAGTAAAAACCTAAACCGAACCAAGGCTGTCTTGTACAGTATTTTAGGGTTCCATACCCTATCTTACATCAAGATAAGTGTTTTACTTCAATGATTCAATTATGTCTTCAATTGATTGTGTGTATGCTTGCATGTTCTCCATGTCCGGCTAATTTATTTGTGTGTTTGCTTAGGTAATATGAAACCTAGTTATTGAATATTGATTGGTTGTCTCTTATCTTAATTGTGATTGACCTAGTATTACGATAGGTCATTCGTTGTGTTATTAATGCTTGATTAATCTTTGTTGAACCTTAGTTTATAATCACCTAGAGTTATTGTAGGCTAAACATCCAAAAAATACCTTAGTGTTAAGTTTATGAATCCTAGAGATTTTGTAGTCATTAACCTTTGGTAGCTTCAAAGAGTTAGGGATAAACGCATACCCTACGACCTTAGAAACACAACGCGTTAAGAATAAGGACGTGACAAATCAACCATCAATAGGAGATAACTAGGGAGTAATAAAACATAAGTAAATACATTTTTAATCATCATAAGAGCACACAACAATAGACATAGACTACCCCTAGCTTAGTTAATTAGAATAGATAAGTAGAGTAATCGGTAGAAATACCAACCCCCAAATCCAAACCCCGAGATTTGTACCTTTCCATTTCCTAAAAAATATAAAAAAGATAAAAAATAATCTTCCTCAACCCCAACCTTAGCGTTGTAACTTCTTACTAGCATTCCTATTCCCCTAGAGAACGATCTCAATACCCGTGGCTTACCCTAATACTACACTACAACGATTAGGTTCACTGCCTAGGGTGTTGAAAAACTTGCTCGACGAAAAAGAAGTTCCTTTGACCCCGAACGCGCTGTGTAAGCGTATCAAGTTATTTTCAGACGAAAAGGAAGTTCCCGATTCACCAAATCAACCATATATTCGATCCTAACAAATCATTGTTATTTTCAGACGATCGTTGGCTCCAGGATAGCCAGTCGACACTTTGTTACTTAGTTTTCAAGTTGTTTGCCCAATACTGTGTGCTATTGTTCCCTGGTTTGGATTTTTTTGGTGTTACCAGGATATCAAGGTTACAAACTCTAGTTTTCACTATTGCTTCCCTTCTTTTTTTTGGAGCCCTAACCCTAAAAACGATACATCATTAAACCCTCCAACCGAATCCCCATCAATCATTATGACATGTTCTCTTGCTCACCCCATTATTCTACTTTCGTATAAACTTATGACGATCATCAATCTCACGCAATGTGTTCCCGTTCTATTGGATGTTGATGAGATGAATTACTCATCTTGGGTGTATTTTTTTCAGAATTTATGTCATGGCTATAAACTCTTGGATCACATCGTGAGTGACTTTAAGGATGATGTCGCGACTAGTAACCCAATGCCTCCCACCGCGGAATGGTTGACTATCGACTACATAGTCCTTACTTGGATCTTTACGACTCTCCAAAACCCTTTAACAAAGGCTTGTGGTTGAGACCCCTACAACGGCTAAGGAGGTTTAGGAAATCCTTGCTTTAATCTTTCATGACAACAAGAGGTATCATTCTATGAAGCTTGGATATTTGAGCATCGATGCTTACTTTTGTAAGATCGAATCTATTGCAACTGTTTTATCTAGCCTCGGGTCCCTTATTAGCACTGGTATGTGCGAAAACACATACCTTTTCTTTACTAAAACAAGCCCAAAATAACCAGAAATGAGCCGTTACTGCCTAATATTTGTTGGTTTCTTGAGTTTATGCGTGTGCAGGTACGGATATGACAAAACAGACAAAAGAAAGCCAAAACCGAAAAAAACCGAGCACGAGAATGAGAAGAGTTCAAAAGCCGATGCTGGGATGCTATTTTATGGGATTTGGATGCTCAAAAGTGCAAATTACGGAGTTCTGATCATGTTCAGGGAGTTTTCACATCATCACCTTCACTTTCCCTAATTTACATAAATTACCCTAAACTTTCACAAATTTACATTTTTCACCCTCATTCACCCAATTTACACAATATACCCATCACAAACCCAAACTTACCTTTATACCCTCAAACCCTTAACCTTACCAATTTACCAAATTTACCCTTACACTTTCACAAATTACACATTTGGTACTTGGTATTTTCAATCTTACACGAATAATCCTTATTGTAATACTTGGATTCTATTACAAGTCCAAGACCAAAAATCTATAAAAACCAAAGTATCCTACTACCTTCATCCTTAAAAGCCCAGCCCATCATCTACTACAACCTGTCTAGCCATTTCCCACCATTTTACCCATGGTCAAAGTATTTTATATCCGGTCAACACCCATTCCTTTCACCCAGTCAACTAGTCAACACGAATAAAATACCATATCCAATCAAAATCCCTTTTACCCGCCATGAAAAGCTGTACATCCTCTTCCTCAAAATTACCCTGTTACACCCAAAACTTACCCAACTTTAGTGCTTCTGGAAGCCTCTGACACACGTGTCAGAGGTGTGCACGCCCGGATTGCCAACATGGCAATATGGCAGCTTCTAATTGGTTGAAACACATCATCCATTTGATCACACGGCTACAATTAGAGGATTGGCATCCAAGGGATTAATCAATGGACAACAATAAAGGATCCAGAGCCTTCTGAAGATCAAACCCAAGCTCCTCATCAGCTATATAAAGACCCATCTTCATCACAGATTACTCGTCCAATTTTCACAGCTTTTAGAGAATTGTTACCAGTTAAATTTCTGTCTTATTTACTGTTTTCAATTAGTTTTAAAGAATTATAGTTAAAGTGTAATTTCAATTTCAGCTTTGTACTAAATTTTCATTCAATTTTAATAAAAGTCAAACTTAGTCAAAGTGCTTATTTCATCTTATTTTTTGCTTATTATTTAAATTTGTGCTTAACTTGTTTGTGTTTCAGTTTAGAATACTGCTGATTACTTTTCTAGCCTTCAAAAGTTCTTTTATGCAAATTTCTTTCAAAACCAAGAAAATAAGCTCTTATAAGAATAAGTTGTCATTCAGCTTATTGAGTTTTCCAAAATAAGTTTTAAGCTATTTAAAAGTGGGTTGAATTTTGTAAACTTTGATCTCTCCAATCTTCAGAAGTGAAACTGTGATTTTAAGCTTAAACACCCCATAAAGGGGTGTTTGGCACAAGGTGAATTTCAGTCTAAAATTCATATTCGGGTCATATCAGTTTCATCATATAGTCTCTAAATTTGTTATTTGAAGTTTATAGTCCATTAGTTTCTCAGTTTTTAAAGCATTTCATTAAATACTTGCATTTTCACATTTTTTTGTCAAAAGTTAAAAAGTGATTTTTAGTTAGATTTCACAAGCATTTTTAAGCATTTTAAGTTGTTATAAAAAAATTTAAAAATTAAAAATGACAATTTCAATATCTAGTTTTACTTTTCCCAAAAGAAAAAAATTCAAAAAATCAAATGATAGGGCTGCTATAAGCTCAAAGTTGGTGGTTTTCTGCCCTGCACCATTGATCAGGTTTTGTCCCAATCGCTTGCCCATCCACTTAGCTTATTTACAAGCTGTTTTGCTGCTTATCCAATAGAGGTTTGGGCTTAATTTTTGGTTCCCTAAATAGCCCTTAGTATAGATTAGTTCTGTTTGCCCTTTAGGAGCTTATCAAGTAGCTTACTTAGGTTGTTATAGTGTCCCTTTTCTGCATCCTAAGTCTGCTGTTATAGCAGACTTGTGGATATTTTCTTTTTTCTTGAATTCAGTAACTGAATTATCAGGATAAGTGTTAGTTCTGCTTATTTAGGTTTAGTTTTTAGGAATCCATTTGGCTTATTCCCCATTAGCGTATAGAGCTTATGCCAAGTAGCTTTAGGGATTTTTTGGTTTGCAGCTTATTCATAAGTGCTATCTCTTGGTCTATTTCAGTTGATTAATGTTGCATTAAGTATGTTTTAGCTGATTTTAGCTGTTGGTAGCTTATTTGTGCAGACTGCTTATTTCCATATAGCTTTTTCACATTAGATTCATATTAAAGTGCTTATTTTGTGGTCTCTAGTTTTTTTAGATAATTTTCATAGATTCTCAGTAGTATTTAGAACTTTTCTGCAATTTTTCATAATTTTCCAAGCTCATTTACTATTTTTCTAGAATTAAAATCAGTTTTAGCACTTTTTAAATAGCTTTTAATTCAAATAAATCAGAAAAGATTCAGAAAATACAAAATTAATTTTATTAGGTTTAGAAAATCAAAAATTCGTAAAAAGTATTTTTCCTGATTTTTCTTAGATAATTTAGTATTTTCTAGACATTTAATTAGTTTTAATCAGTTTTAAATTTATAATAAACTGAGATAAAGTCAGAAAAATATAATTTCAGTTTTGAAAATTATTTTTAGTTAATTTAGATTTTTGAAAAATAGTTTGGTAATTTTCTTGTAAATTTTTATATTTTTTAGCTTTTTAAATAAATTTTAAAAATACAAAAATAGTTTTTAACTCAAATAAAATTCAGGAAAACCAAAAAAATTAGTTTAAAATTTTAGATAATTTTCAAATTAAATTTTTAGCTGTAGAAAAATATTAGTTCACTTTTAGGGGTTTAAATAGTTTAATTTGCATTTAGTGTACATTTTATAAATATCGTAATTTGCGTTTTTAGTATAAATTTGCATAATTAGTTGAATTTCCTTGTTTGCACCATAGATTTAGAAATTTTACCATTAATTTTCCTTGCCGCGTAGTTTAGAAATCACCAAAATCTCTTTTAACTATTCAAAACCCGAATAACGCGACGTGAATTTTAAACTCCATTCATCCTTCGTTGGGAGAACGACCCGGGAAATACATACCTTTGTATTTCTTCGGAAAATATCTGTACTACGAAAAACATATCAAAATGGCGCCGCTGCCGGGGAGGGCATGTAGTGAGTTTCCAATTCCGTCTCGATTCGCGTGTATTTGAAGATCCTTCCCCGAGAAGTTATTGTTTTTGTAAATATCTCTTTTTCAAAAACCCAAAAAAAAATCTAAAAAACCAAAACATTCTTCCTAGAGTGTTTACAAAACCATAAAAATAAAAAAACCAACAAAAGAAATCGAAACGTCAATTTTTATGTCGGCTCACCTTGAAAGTACAACCTATACACAGGGTTTAAGGAGGTCTTGACATTAAACTGCAGACCAAAGAAAGATCCACTCTTCTTTCCCGCCATGCTGCGAGTACTTTTGAGAGCTACCGAGTACCGGTTGACGGGACGGTTACCAATAATATTGTGTTTTCAAAGTTTTCTTAAAAACCCAAAAATATTTTCCTTTGCAAAATTTGTTTTCCTTTTATGTTTTCTATTTATAAAACCCCAAAAATAATCGTCTTTATCCTCTAAACCTTCAATTCTTTCCTCTTACCCTCTTGTCCGTATAATTCTTCTCGATGTCTTCGTCTTACCATTATGGCTGTCAATGGTGTGGGGGACCTCAAAATGGTGGAAATTGCTCCGGTTGTAGCATTGTGAATACGGGAAACGGGCTTGTCTACGGCCAAAATCCCTACAATGAAACAACTGATTTCCTTAACCATCCCCCGTACCATGAGACGAAGACTTATTCGTGCGAGTACTGTGGAGGTTCTCACCAAGGTTTTCAGTGTCAAGCCCAATTTAACAATACAACCTTTGGTTATGAACCTTATCCATATACTTCACCAAACCAGTCACAATAATCATACTGTTGTGAGTATTGTGGAGGTCCGCACCTTAATTCCGATTGTCAAACACAGAACCCGCTTGTTTACCAGCAAGTTCCTTGTAACAATTATGACTATTCTTATGACCCACCTCCACAATACCAAGAGATTCAACCACAACCTCCTCAAATTCCTCAAGAAATTCTCCAAAGATGTCTTAATATACTCAAAGAATTTGTTAATAAACATTCTCAAGAAGAAGATCCTCATCAAAAAACTTATGGTGAATTACTCGCTGAAGAACAAGCAGCTAAAGTGAGTTCCCAATATTGGAAACCTCTCGTTTACGACTATGATGACGATTCTGATTCTGATGAGGAATATATGCCTCCGAGTAGCAATCCCACTCCCGTTGAGGAAGTTAAAAAAGGAAAGAGCATGGGAGATTTGTTGGCGGAGGAGAATGCGAAGAGTCTACTTGCTATATATGATAACAAGAAAGATGAAAACCCAAAAGGAAAGAGTCTGGAAGAATTGTTAGCGGAGGAGAATATGAAATGTATAAGAGCTATAAACGAGGAAAGTACTATTCCATTGAAAGACGTTATCTCTCAACTTCCTCAGTCTATTGTTATCCCATCTATCCTTCCTACTATTGTTGATTCTGAGGACTCTCTCATAATGGGGGATGAGCATTTTAGCACTATTCCAGAAACGGAACCGTCTAGTGTTGAGGTCCTTGTCCCAATCCCAAGTGAGTACAAGGTTGTTAATGATATTTTTCATGAGCCTTCTCTTGTTATCTCGAACGATCATGTTGAGATGTCCTCCGATTCTGATAATGATTCTTATGGAGATATCAATTTCATCGACGATTTACCTTCTGAGCCCGTCAACATAGAAGAAGAAAATGATTTTGAGCCATAAGATGTAGAGATTGAACCCGATGATATTAAGATCGAGGATGAAGCACTACGTGAAACATTGTTGAATGTTAATCTTCTTATTTCTAAGATTGAAGCCCTTAACGATAATTCAAGTTCACTTCCTATCTCCGTTAAAGATAGCGACTTCTTACCCGAGCTTGAAACTTTCTGATTGGAAGAAGAGATTAGTGGCAGTCCCACTATTACAGATGTTTATCCTCCGATTTTTGAGCGGTTCTACTTTGATGTTGATGAAAGCAAAGTTATGAACGATATTTTTGATACTTCGACAAATAACCCGATCATTGAGGATGCTCTTGATGACTTGATACCACTGGGTATTGAGGATGCTGTGAATGACCCCGAGGGGGATATGTTGTTGCTTGATGATGATTCTCCTTCCTCTGTTGAGTCGACCCTCACTTATCCCGTTGAGCAAGCATGTGAAGACAAAATATTTAATCCCGATATATTCATTGATAAGCTTTTTGTTAAAAATGTTTTTCGAGAAAAGGATCCTCTGATGGATGCCTTCATTGTTGAGCTTTCACATCTTATCCCTTACCATGAGCTCCCGTCTTCTTTGGAGTATTCTTGTTTTTATCCATCATCCCTTCGTCCGCCCGCTAAACCGCCGGATGATGGATCATTCTTTCATTGTATGCCTTATGTGAGTTTACCGGGAGTTATCCGTTGTGTGCTGATGCCCGAAAATTTCCCCATTCATCCCACCCATTCTCATTCTTTCGGGAATGAGGACACCATATTTGACCCTGGTATATTTACCATTTTCTTCCCCAAGGACAAATGAATTCGGGGACGAGTCAGGCTAGCGACTCGTGGATAAAAAATAGTAGCGCTTCGTGGGAGGCACCCCATGCTTATCCTCTATCTTCTTTCTATTTTCTTCTAATAAGTGACGTGAAGGGGTTAGCCTCTTCGATTTCTCGTGTTTGGTTGTTTGTGATGTTTTTGTCCAGGATTTCCCGATATGAAGACTCTCGTGCTCGAAGTTTGTCTTTTCTCCACTCGAGTTTCATGATCAATGCTGATGGAAATCTGATATCCGAAATCTTATCGACTAACGTTTATCTTTAAGCATACTTCATAAACGGCTTTTAGATTTCCGTTATTATCCTTGCCTTTAAACATTGAGGACAATGTTTCGTTTTAGTCTGGGGTGGGTAATATTCGATTTGATTTGACCGCACTTGCTTGTTTTTTGGCGTGTACTATCGCAACCCCGTTTTTCCTTAGAAATGAAAAAAATTGTGCAAAAAATGAGAAAATTTAAATTTTTTGTAAGCTTTTGCTAGTTTTATGATTGAAAAGTCTTTGCGAGTTTCTTAGAAGTTACTTTAAATATGCGTTTTCTTGAAAAATTCTTTGCTAATTGCTTATACAAGAGGCTATAAAATGCGATTCTAGCTCACAAGGCTATTAATTTGCAAGCTTCCCTAAGTGATTTTAAATATGCGAAGATTTGATAGATTTTGCTAGTTTCTAATAAGTGACTTTAAAAATGAGAGACTTGAGATTATTTGACGAAGCATTAACTAAGTTAATATATATTTTGACACCTTGTTGACTTTCCGCTGGTGAGAGTAGGAATAGAATTCTGACTTGACCGGGCGTGTTGAGCCCTAGCTTATTCCCTTAACCATAGATAATTTAATTATCGGCTAAGCATTCGCGGATCTCATTATTTGAGATTTTAAATTTACGGAGGTCGAGGAATGATAGAGTTACTTATGAGTTTAGATGCTAAACGTGGATTAGATGGTTCTCTTTTGAGCCCATCGAAGGTACTTGTGGCTTTTTGCTCTCACATAATTGTTTCACCCCATATCTGTCTAACAATAATTAAAGATGTTAAGTTTTGGCGATGGTTAGTTCTTTATCTTCTTTAGAGAATCCTTGCCCATGAGAGTTGGGTACACATCAAGGTACTGTTAGTGTTGCGGTGTAATAGACAACTGATTCTTGATAGTTTGCTGCTATTGTTTCTATTGTTATAAAAGCCGTAGGATTCGGAGTTTTGCACAAAAATTAACATGAAATAAAGCCCAAATGTATTAAAGTGAAAATCCAAAGCCATAAAAGTTTTCTATGTCTAACGGTACCCCCGTTGGCATGGACTTCAAAAAGGTGGAGGAAAATTTCAAAGTCATAATAAGACTTCTGATAAAATGGTAATCCCGTTGAATTAGTAGTTGAAAATGCCGAGGGCTTAAATTGAAAAAATGCAAATGTGCTGAAATAGTGTTAAGCCAAACTTTGACTCCGGGAGATATCTAAATAAAGCTTCTGTCTCTGGACTCGTAGATGAGTTGTTTCGGTTACCATAAAAAGGATATCCTCCTAAATCGTGTTAAATTAGGACCTTGATGTGGACCTCATTCTTGTATGCAACGGTTTTTGAGGGAAGATGGAAAACTAATTAGTGTCTTAGCTTCATATCTCTATCGAAATAAAAATATCAAAACGAGAAAATATGAAGAAATTCATTTCTCACCAAAAATAAAATAAATAGAGGAAAATAGGAAAATGGGAGCAAAAGGTAATTACACAAGTAACTTCCATGGGTAGTGTTAGCATCTAAAGTCATATTTAACAATGATTTTGATTTTACGCTTAGTTTGGGAACTTGTGAAAAATCAGGGACGATGTATTCTATCCGCATGGTCACTTCTCGCTGAGTTGTGTTTCCTACTCCGGGATCCTAAAAATGTCTTTTGAAAAATGTTTGAGTTATTAATCAACATGAAAGTTCAACAAACCGTCACTCATAATTGGAATGTGCTTAATCGTAATATCTATATGTGAAATAAAAAGTAAACGGGGCGTTTTTAAAATTAAGTTTTTCTTAATCTCTTTTGAGGAATCTTTGCCACTTTTCATAGATTTAGTAGAAAGAGGTTGAAATCCTTGGTTTCAGAAGCGTGAGTTGATTACATTGCGTGAGGACACGAAAATCTTCTTGACTGGGGTATTTTTGTAACATATTGGATTTCACAAACACATCAAATCATGATCACATATAGGCGTATAATATAATGTTTTAGAGAGAGAAATAGTTAGAGGTTTGGGAACTTAGTGAGAGAAAGTAAAAGTGTTATTATGAGCTTCAACCCTCTACCTTGGGAGGTAGAGGGTATTTATAGTCTTACACAAATCGCCACCTACGGGCTATGGATCAGGTATACAGTGGGTAAAGACCCGTCCGTCCTCCACGGTGTTACTTAACTAACTACTACTTAACATAAAATAACTACGACTACGAGCTTTCTAACGATTACATATACTTGAGGTGACCGACACTTTAATAACAGGATTTACTAAATCCTAACAATCTCCCCCTAAGGGAGGTCACCTCAAATTACATTGAATACAAACAGATATTACATTAAGATTGTTCTTGGATTCTTGTTAATGTTCTTTGCTCTGTAGCCCGTAGTCATTGATTCTTCATTTTTGCATGTTTGGTTAATCCAAGTGGAGGTCTTTAACTGATCCACGTGATAATGAATTTTGAGCCAGCATTGAGATCATCAGCTACCATAAATCTCTGACTCTTCCATTGCGGTGTTGACATTATGTGAAGTTCTGACTTTTGGACCGACATGCTCACATTCTGGATCATGAAATCTTTTCATCAGAGTAGCGGAAGCTTTAGTTGATTCATGATATTTGCAGCAGCAGAGCAGAAGCATGAAGTGAAAATATCAGAGACATTGATGCACTTATCATGATTTCTCTAGAAATGAATGTGATGAGTGAGCATGCGGCTATGGATTGACCTCTCCATTCTGATCAGCTGCAAACGTCGGCCGTACCTGCATACAACAGTTAGCAATAAAGCGCACGAAAGTGTCTTTGATCACTTTCGTTGAATTGAGGTACACGGCTCACGGTTCCCTGTTGATCAGTACAAGTACTGCCTGTGATCAGGTATAATTCCGAAGAATCTCCTTGACAGGGTTTCGCAGCTGTTCTGGCTGTTCTCAGACCGGAATGTCTCAAAGAAGACAACACGGAGTGAGTGAACCAGCGAATTTGAGATTCACTGATTGATGAAAAGATATTTGAAAAACAATCGAGTACTGCTCAATAAAGTGTTTTTGCAATACATCGAGGGTTTTTGAGAAAAATCAATTATCAATCATAAACACCTTTAATATTTGAAATATTAATACACAGTCGATGTGCTAAAGAAAAGAATTTTTAAGCACAACGACCGGTTTTTCAAAGGTATCCGTCAATCCATAACCTGAACCAGGATTGATTCATAATTTTGAATCGCCCCATTGTTTCTGTTCAGTTGTCACATGGTTGATCTATTGGATAGATCTCACATGCCACCCACCAAGAGCTTATTTGATGTTGATTCTAGAAGGCTTTCCATCTTCATTGTGAATATGTTTGCATATCACTCAGATGTTCTGGCAATACCACAAGGATAATGCGTACGACTCTTAAGGTATAATCTCTCTTTCCACATTGTGTGAAACAGAGAGTATTCATTGACAGTGTCCTAATGAGATTTATTTGATGATCTCGTGGCTCTAGACTCAATTATGCACATTTTGGTTCCTATGCCGGAGACTAGGGAGAGGGTCTCCTTCTTCAATATCAACAATCTCTAAGAGAAAGTTGATAGATTATGTCGGTTCCCCGTGAGAATGAAACAAGTCCTTTTAAGAGGAACTTGAGTGGCTTGGGAAGTTGTAGTGCAGTGCATCACTGGGTCCTTGAGAGTCTTCAATACCAGTGTTACCTTAGTAACCACCAGTAGCATATGAATTGAACCCGGTTTCTGCCCTAAGGTTGAATAAATGGAGGGCTATTTATTTTCACCCTTTTCTCATTCAATTCTTTTTCATTCTTCAACCCCTTCAGTGCTTACAGAGATTTCATAACTAGAACCTTGTTAGGTTTATTCCAGTTCTAGCTCTATCTCAGTCCGCACTCTTCCCATATCTCACTTTTCTCCTTTTTTCATCATACCTAAGGACTCTACACTATCTAGTGGATTATCCGTGGGTAGATCCCTCCGGCTCTGGCGGGATCGTGGGAATGAATACCTAACCTAACCATCCTTATATCACCATACATAAAGTAAATTTGGTCGGTCTATTTGGTATTGTTCATCTGCCATTGGAACCAATTGAAAACCATTTGAAAATCAATCCAGATACTTGTGATATATTATCAAAGCATTTTGTACCTGAATTGTTTTTGATATTTTCAGAAAAAGAACTCCCCCTCAACATGTGCATCATGTATTTGAAATCGTTTTGGCACACGGAGGTAAGAGTAAGGATTCACTTCTTTGATTACCATTTTCTAAAAGATATCAACATCACTTTCTTGATCAAAATTGGCATTTTTCATACTTTATTAAGGATAATTTTTTGAAAGAATGTGGTTTTCAAAAATTTGCTCCCCCTCAATATGTGCATAAAGATTTGGAAGTGTTTTGCACATATTAGGGAAAACCTGCACATTGAAACAAATCAATCACGTTTCAATCCTTTTTGGTTTGAAATAGATGCTCCCCCACAACATGTGCATGGAAAATTTGAAATCGTTTGACACATATGGGGAGGAGAGCTTGTAAATCATTATAAGATCATTTATCGAATTATCAGTTTAAATCCAATTTAAATCACAAATTCTCCCCCGATCACAATTTTCCAAATCATTTGAGATTTGTGATCTCTGTAGATTTAAATTGATTTTGAAAGCTTTTGAGAAGAATTGTGACTTGCTTATAAAAACATTTAACCGATAAGGATCAAAGCTGAGACTTTAAACTCCAAAAACATGCTTGAGTATCTTTTGAAAACATGACATAAACCGTGGTCTGAACCAGTTGTATGACAAATAACCTTTTGATTGAAATGAAATCATTCTACCCCTCAATCAATGAGATAAGTTATTGATTGAGAGATAGAGATTTTGACCAATGTCAAGTCCATATGATTTTCAAAAATTAAGACTGAGTTATTTTTTATTAGTTTTCAATTAGATAAAAAATATATTTCAGAAGAATTTTTAGAAGGAAAAATACTTGTGACGGAAACAGTTGTCGTTTTAGGGACAAACATTTGTTTTTAGAATCAGAGCATGAGATGTGAAAAATAAGATAAAGCATGGCTCTGTTCTTTGTTTAAAAAAACGGGTTATAGACTGAAATGACTATAAGCCTTTGTTTTACTTTCTCTCAATTTTTTTTGTAAACAAATTATTTACATTCGAAGAACATCTAAAAACCCGTGACATTCTTTGAATGTCAACACAAAGTCCGTAGATGATATCGAACAAGGAAAATATGACAAAATAACAATATTTTTGGTATTTTTCAAGATTTTCTAATTTTTATGGACTTTTGGAAATTTTATATTTTTCTATTTGCTTTTTGTTGGTTTTGAAATTTTGTATTTTGCTTTTTGAATAACTATTTACAAGAGATGGAGGAAGAAACCTTTTACTCATCTTCTTCCTCTTGAAGACGTTTAAGTTTTTCCGGTTGTAGACTCTTTAGACCAAGTCGTGGGAGGATAAACTCAAAACGTTCTCTAGGAAGAGCTTTGGTGAAGATGTCTGCTAACTGGTATTCAGTCCTCACAAAATAAAGTTCCACCACACCGTTTTCCACTTGCTCCTTGATGAAATGATGTCGAATGTCGATGTGATTTGCTCTTGAGTGTTGTACGTTGTTGCATGAGAGAGCAATGGAACTTTTGTTATCACAATACAGAGGGATTTTGTTGAATTCAAAGCCATAGTCAGATAATTGGGATCTCATCCATAGGATTTGAGCAAAACAAGATGACATGGCTATGTATTCAGCCTCTGTAGAGGATATCAAAGTACTCATTTGTTTCTTAGAAGACCAGCTCACAAGCTTATCACCTAAAAACTGAGCACCTCCAGACGTACTTCGACGTGTATTTTGACATCCTGCATGATCAGCATCTGCATAGGCTGTTAGTGATATACCGGTGTCCTTCGGGTACCAAAGTCCCATATTGATGGTTCCTTGGAGATACCGAAAGACCCGTTTAACCGCTTCAAGGCGTTTTTTGGTGGGCTTAGCCTGGTATCTAGCACACATGCAAACAGCGAACAGAATGTCTGGTCTCGCGTGAGGTACATCGGGATTCAATCATACTACGATATTTCGTTTGGTCTACCATGATCCCTGAGTGGTCCTAATCCAGTTTAGTATGCTCTATCATGGGAGTGTCAACAGGGTCACAAGAATCAAATCCAAATTTCTTTAAAATCTTATTTGTATCTTTAGATTGATTTACAAAAATGCCTTCGGGACTTTGTGAAATTTGTAATCCCAAGAAAAATGACATTTGTCCCATCATTGACATTTGAAATTTGGAACCCATTTCATTTGAAAAACGGTCACATTCATTGGGGTCAGTCGAGGAAAAAATAATATCATCAACATAAATTTGAACGTGAATTAAATGTTTGCCTGACTTTATGGTGAACAACGTTGGATCAACTGCTCCTTTGCTGAATCCAGTAGATAGAAGAAACTTTGATAGCGTATCATACCATGCCCTTGGAGCTTGCTTCAAACCGTAAAGAGCCTTCTTCAAGTGATAGACATGAGTAGGATGCTCTGGATTCACAAAACCTTCAGGTTGGCTGACGTATACGATTGCTTTAAGATCTCCGTTAAGAAAAGCCGTCTTTACATCCATCTGATAGACTACCATGTTTTTACTTGCAGCATTAGCCAAGAAGATTTTGATTGCCTCGATACGAGCAACCGAGCAAATGATTCTTCAAATTCAATACCCTACTCTTGACGGTATCCTTTTGCAACCAATCGAGCCTTGTTCTTTAAAACATCACCATGCTCATCAAGTTTTACTTTGAAGATCCACTTTAGAGCAATGATCATAGCACAGTCAGGAGCAGGTACTAATTCCCATACATCTAGTCGATCAAACTCATGAATTTCTTCTTGCATGGCATTGAACCAAATGTCTTCATTCATGGCGGTTTTAACATCTTTTGGTTTGATCTTGGATAGTACGGAGTTGAAGAAGCACCATAAGGCACCAGTTGCAAGTTGTTTGCGAGTGGATACTGGACGAGAGGGATTTCCAATGATGTTGTCCAATCGATGATCATGTGTCCGTTTTCTAAGGTGTTCGTGTGGTTGTTGTTGAGGAACTGAATTAGCAGAGTCAATTTCTCCTGATGAAGATGGTTCTGATGATGATTCAAGAGCAAATATGTTTTCAAAGGGGGCATCTTCAGGAGTAGCAAAAGGATTATCTCCATCATAGGTTGTTGGAATCACTCCTTGATCTGTGCTAAACCGTCAAGTCAAACAGACTTAAAACAGCTTAAACACAAATGCAATGAAGATCAGAGAATATAATGAATTCCCGGGTCGTTTAGTCCCAAGGAGACTCAATGGTGTGTAAAACTGATTCAGATGAAGGAGTGATCACTAAGGATAGTGATCTGTAAAGGTTTTGATTAGAATTATTACACTACAGATTGCTTAGAATAGAATTGGACACAGAATTGGAAAGCACAACAATCAGATGAGAAAAACGTAAACGTAAGTTTTAAAAACTACGTATACGCACAAAATAAAAAGTGAAAACTAAGAAATAAAAGACCTAAAAATATAAAAATGACATTTTTGGAATCCTAAAAATAAAAGGAAATTATTAGAAAAAGAAAATTATTTTTAACACTATTTAATTAATTTTTATTAATTAAAAACTATTTTAACTATTTAATAAATACTCTAAATTAGAAGAAAATACAAAATAAGGCTAGAAAAATAAACTTATGATTCTGAAAAATCTAAAATACTATAAAACTAATTTTAAAACAGAAAAGATATTTTTTTATGCTTTTTAATTATTTATTACTAATTAATTACTATTTTTAACTTTTTAAAATTATAATAAATACTAAAAAAATAGAGAAAAATCTGAAATTTTTTCTAAAAATCCTATATGATGACAGAAACCTAAGAAAACTATAAAAACAAGATTTGCTTATTAAAAAGATGAAAAGAAAAATCAAAAAGCTAAAAAACCTTAAATAAACACTATCACTGATTTTTATTTGGACTTTTTCTGGATTTTCTTTTTGAAAACTACTTTAATACTGATTTGATGAAACTTTAATAAAGACAAAAAATTTACAAAACACAAATAAGCTGATTTGATGGCTTATGATCCAACAGTGGCCTTAATAGCTTGTTTGGGTGAAATAAGCTCAAACAAGCTTGTTCACTGAAACAAAAGCTCAAAATGGATTCAAACAAGCTTAATAAACAGAAATGAAGCTAAAATATACAAAGAAGCACACTGATTAAGCTAAGAATAAGCAATAAGCACTTTGCTATTGAAACAGAAATGGGACAAGATACAAGCTAGTAGCAGCCCTAGCTCACAAGCTCAAAAGTGAAATCTTGAGCTTGACAACTCAAGAGGACCAGGTTGGCTTTCCAAAGAACTAGAGAACACAAGATTTGGACAAGTAATAAGCTCTATGAGAGCTTATCAATATGAGCTTAAAACTGTGCACGTAGGCTTATGCTGACAAGGTGTCCACAAAAAGCAGTTGAATAAGCACTTAAAAAACTGAGAAACCAAGAACTAGCATTTTTGTATTTTTCTTTAGCAACTAGACTTTAATTCCCCAAGAGCTTATAAATTGAATCTTAATATTAAACTCCTAGTGAAATTCCAAAGTTTATTCAAAAACGACCTATTGAGATTTTGACTTTTTGAGAAAAACCAAAAAGTTGACCAAAATGACTTTTGATCTGATTCTAAGCACTGATGATGTTATATTAAGGTGATATAAGACTGATTTGATCAAAAGTAACAACTTTTTAACACAAAATCAAGATCCTTGATCTTAAAAACTCCAACAGTAAGCACCTATGTATGATTTCTTGAAATTTTGACTTTTTTACTTATAAGAACTTGTATCTTGACTAAGATGAGTTGTCTAGACCTATTTAGACAGGTTTCCAATAGAACCAAAGATCAGAGAACCTTTAAACACCATAAACCAAACACACCTTTATGTTGACTGTGATGAAGTTTTTACAAAGCAACTCTTGAATTTAAAACATGAGCTTAATTTCAAACCTTGTATTATCATTAACTAAGACTAAACAAGCTTGAATCCACAGTAATATCAACTTAAAACTAAGAAATGAGACTTGAACTATTATGACTGCTCAAATAAGATTTTAAAGCAACTATGAATTCCAAAGAACAAGCTATTGATTTTAATGATCAAAAACACTAATTTATAACTAGTAAACAAGTAGAAAAAGAAATTAGAGCTAATAAACAAGTAGAACAATGAAATGCCAAATTGGTCAAAAGTGCTTACAAAAGCTTCCAAGCTTAAAATTAAGAACCAGGACCTGAAACCAATTCCTATAGCTTCCCAAGAAGCACTATACCAAGGCCATCCAAGATAAACCCTGCTCCAGCTTCTTGATCTTCTTCACCATGGATTTTTGATTTTTCAAGTATTTAATTTGGATTTTTGGTAATTTTTGATTTTTTAGTCTAAACTAATTTTTATTGTTTCTAATAGCTTTTATAAGCTATTTGGGAGCTTATGTGACCTATTCTAATCCTTACAAACAACAAACAACAACATTTAATCCAACATGAGATTTTGCATAAAAATGAGAAATTGCATAAACTTGAGAAGTGATTAAAACTTTAAATTGTCACTTGAAAAAGTCTTACAGTACACTGAAATACTCAAAACAGAAAGTTTGAAAGCTTTAAATTACACTTAAACTTAAAAATACTAAAAACGACAATAATAAACTAAAATTTTTTCTAGATAGTTGATACAATGCATCTTCTTCCCACTTTATAGACTTTTCCACCTTCCCACATGTCTCTGATTGTTTCCCACCACATCTAAGCCCTTGGATCACTCAGAATCATCAGAACCGTCCACCTTGCATTTTGGCGCCAATTATTCTTCATAGCAGGTTTAAACCATTAATGGGTTTTGTTTGAGATAATTATGATTATTTGGAGTTTAGAGGAGGTGGAGGGGGAAAAAGCAATGAGGGGGAAAAAAACAAGGAGGAAACCATGACTGGTTTTGGAGATATCAGGCTTGGGAGAGGATGCTACAGTAGCTCTGGTATTTGGGCGCGCTAAGGTGGGTTTGACTTCTGTTGACCGAGCTATTAATAACAAAGGGTCCAAATTGGTTGTGGCTGGGGTTCAAAAGGAGATATGGACTGGGGCTCAAGGTGCAAGAGGGTCAAGGGCAGTTGGATTGGGCTTGTATTTTGGGCTTTTGATATATTTG
>OU343219.1:102850384-103239467 GCA_910596185.1 Chrysanthemum makinoi | reverse complement strand
GACGGGTTTGACGACCTTTCGAGGATTGTCTACACCTTCAAGGTAGTTACTAGAGCCGTTGTCACCTAAAAGCCTACAATGCAACTCTTAACTATGCCAACGTAACCGTCTCATGGGAATGTCTATCTTGAGTTAATCAATTCAAAAGTGCGCTAGTTTTCCTCATCAGGCATTTTAACCACTAAAACTCTTAAGCACATGAGGGGAGAGTATTTATGCAAAAATCTTATCTCAACAAAGGGTACTAAAATGTTTTTCATTCATAAACACTGGGAGAGATTTTTCACATCGGGTTTTATGGCAAACATAGGTTAGTCATGGAGTTATAAGGTGACTAAGGTTAGGAATAACCTTCCTATGATCCGCCAGAGCTGGATGGATCTACCCAAGGACACCACAAATAGTTAGTATTTAGAAGTCCTTAGGTATGATTGTAAAAAGGAGAAAATGAGAATCGGAGAAAGAAGGAGTTGAAGAATTAAAAAGAAATGCAAAGAAAAGTGTGAAAAGAAATAGCCCTCCGCATTATTCAACTTAGGCGCATTAATCGGGTTCAATCATATGCTACGGTTGTCACTTTAGTGACACGGTATTGAAGATTAAAAGTCGCCATGGACCCAAAGGACGCTTGCACTAAACCTTCTTATCCACTCCAAGTTTCTCTTAACAAGCTTGTTTCATTCTCACTAGGAACCCTACGAAACCATCTCTCTTAGAGATTGCCGGTATTGAAGAAGTGAGACCCTCTCCTGTCTCCGCCAGAAAACCAAACGCATCTATTGAGTTCCAGAGCCACCTAGATTCATCAAAAGATCTCTTTAAATAATTTGACATTTAATCACTTGATGATCAACAAATAAGGTTACTGGTTCATATCGAAGTCCTTCACGCATCTTAGCAACTGTCGAGAACATTTATGAGGTTCACATTTTATCCTCAATGAATGAATGGAAACTCCCGCAGTGGTCAACATCAAATGCCTCGACAGAAGTCGCTCGCAACCCCCGCGGATTGCGCTTAGTGGTCTCAAACCGCCTACAGCTTCAGAGTGATGCTTCGTGTACTCATCGATTCATCTCAATCGTAGGTGTACTTCCTACATCGTGTTATCTCACTTGTGGGACTCCTAACGAACTACTTTGTAAGAATTAGAGTGTTTTCACACTATGTTGTTAACACTCGGGGTTCAAACTTGTAAGTGCCGAAATCCGCTTTATTACTAACCGTTCTTATGTTTTCTTCTTATGGAAGCTCTGGAGCGGAATGATCGTGCAGATTCTTTTCATGCTCACGCCAACATCATCACTAATGGAAGTTCTATCCAAAGCAACAAGGTCAAAGTAATGATTCTTCACACAATGAGAATCTACAAAGTTAAAGACTTAAAGAACTCCATCAGATCAGATTCCAAACGCCAAAGGAGCTGCTGAAAATGTTGAATCCGCTGAGACACAGAAGCAAATGGGGGCACTGAGGTAGACTTGATGCGCATAAACAACATACTATCACTTTCACCACAAAGAACAATGATCAAAGAACAAAGTTAATGATGACGCCAAAGCATATCAGCCAAAGTAAACTATCTCCACACCGAGGATTGTTAAATCAAGGCAATCTTCTCTAAGAAAGAAGAATGTCGAAGACGCCAAAGCTACTATTACATCAACGCTTTCAAGCTTTCATCACCAACACTTGAGTGTTTAGTTACTCATATGTACAACACCAGGGAGATTGTTGGAACCACTCCTAAACCTTATTCAAGTGTTAGTTACTCATATGTAATAGTTAGCTTATTATGGCCTTTATGTTTGTTATTAGCCTTAAGCTTATGAAGGCCCATGAGCTTGGGCCCAAGCCTATAGGAGGAAAGTGGAAGGAGTGTGTGTTGCCTCCTAGCTCTTGCCTATAACACCTTATGTAAACCTTCATTTGAAGGTCAAGTTGTCATTCTTTCACACATCACCTACGCCCTAACCGGGTCTATATCCTGGTGTGTGTGATAACTTGTTCAATCGCCTCTATCTTTCTTATAAGCTTGTGTGTGGTAAACCTGTAACCTAACATAGGTGCTGATACAATTCCATTGGGACAGACACCTCACATCATTTATGACATAGACAGACACCGCCAGTTGGTGCTTCTTGAGTTAACACATGAACCGGCGGTTAACTTCAAGGATTGTGATGGAACCAACCCTCTTGATGAATTGATAGATGATTGCATTTGGCTCATAGTGTTCATCAAACATTGGATCAAACAACCAAATCATCTTCCAAGGAGGTACATAAGGAGTGTTAGTGAGACGAACAAGAATACTATAGGAGTAATTACCTGTTGAGATGGGTCCAAAATCGGATTGTCCCTGGAGCCATTGTTGTTCCATGTACCTATCGAACGTGAACGTGGATTAGTTTCCATGATATCTCGGAGTCTTTTGTTGTAGATTTGGTAACCCTTCTTGTTTGATGTATAACCCGCAAAAACTCCATGTCCGGCCTTAGCTCTAATTTACCTAGATCTTGACCGCATTCACGCTGATAGTGTCAGCACCAAACACACTAAGTAGGAGAGATCAGCTGCTTATGGACACAAGTTCGTATGGAGTTTTTCCATGATGTGGTAATAGGGAACCATTTGGGGCGAAAGGGGCACAAGGGTTTCAAAATTTAAAGAAACATTGGAACCTTTGAATAAATTAGCATTATTCTTGCGGCTTCCATAAGAGTTCATTTGTCTTCAACTACACCGCTCGTTGAGGAGTTCGTGGAACACTTCTTGATGATCGACCAACGCTTTCATAAAATCGACTTAAGTCTGTTAACCAACTCGTCCATTGTTTGTCGAACAATTCTAATTGTTAAGTCTAACCCTTTGCTAGTTTGATAAGTTTGATGATGACATCTCGAGTTTCATCCTTTGTCCTCAAAAACTTTACCCAAGTAAATCGAGAGAGTGTCATCAACAATGACTAAAATATATTTCTTCCATTAATCGTTTGCACCTCATTGGTCCGCACAAATCCATATGAAGGTAGAACTTTCAAGTATCGAAGTTTATGGATTGGGTTTGTGGGCATATTTTGCTTTTTCCCAACGGGCATGTCAACAAAAATGATCTTTTTCATATTTTAACTGGGTAAGCCTCTTTACAAGATCATTTCTCTGAAAGATTATTAATGGTGCCAATTTCAAGTGATTGAGACGACGCCATGTAACCATGATTTTGTTTTTGAAGCCTTTGACAACAAGCAGATGGAGAAGACTTATCATGTCTTCGATAGAGATGGTGTATAGATTTGAACCACTCGGTTCCTCTTAATGTAGCTCTACACCATCGAAGTTCTCTTAACGAACAAGTATGTTTTCTAAATGCCACTTCTAGATCGGAATCACATGTAATTGACCAAGTAAAAACAAGTTATGACCAAGACCTTCAACATAATATACCCCTGGAGATTACACTTTGCTACAACAAATATAGTCTCCATAACCCATAATGCTCTAAAATGGTCGTTCCCTAATCTAACAAATTCCCGATGAATTTACCACAAAGTTCATGAGT
The DNA here is from genome assembly GCA_910596185.1 of Chrysanthemum makinoi. Taxonomy (NCBI): domain Eukaryota; kingdom Viridiplantae; phylum Streptophyta; class Magnoliopsida; order Asterales; family Asteraceae; genus Chrysanthemum; species Chrysanthemum makinoi. The sequence continues at coordinate 103,235,906 of OU343219.1, read as the reverse complement.
CGCGAGCGATTCCAAATATGCTTGGAATGTACCGAGTCCGTACCAGTAATGATTTGAACGATCTCTAGCTTGAACACATACACGAATGGATAATCGATAATTTGATCCCCATACAAGAATGGGTTCCATTGGTTAGTAATGTTGATTGGAATACCCACATCGGAAGTAGAAATAATGGAATCATCAGAATAGATGCAAGTATAGTGTCCGTGATTTGACCTATTCAAACTATGTTCACTTCTTAAAGGAATAGTTCTACAAGTAGGCATCCATTTTCTAATGGGCATTGACTTAGCAAATTTAGGGAAAACCATTAAGATTAAACTTACGGCCGTATATCCATTGATAATCAATATTACTAAATTTTCTCCGTGGGTTTCCAATGTTTTCTAACTTTCTTCGCTTTGCCTTTTAGCCTTCTTAGCTTGATTTTTGACATTAACAACTTTAATGGGCATTTAACAACATTGCTAAAAAACATTCACACCACATTCATGATCACGAATGTAAATCAAATAAGTATCATTACATGGTTTGGTGATAGTAGCAGAATTCGAATTAATTACAAGATGCTTAGAAGCTAATACTAGAATCAACACGCATTCGCTTTATTCAACTCAAACTTAGTGTTCCTAGGGTGGTCTCTACTCTCTTCCAATGCAATATCTTAGCTCAAGTGAGGTCCTATCTTGCTTCATTGCTGGAGGCCGACCCGCTTGCTTTTATGTCACCGACATCTCGTAGAGGGAATTATGGGAACATTAGTCAAGTCACTACTTTTGCATTCCCGAACTAGACGCCAGCATGGATCCAACTACTTGCGTGCACTTTAGAGTTCACTTTCTAATACTGGGCATGAAATGGGTTGCACAATGGCACTAGGCATGGAACAAGGCATCACAAATTTCATCTTGTGCACTTAAGGATTTAGGACATGTTGCTCTTAAACATTCTAGCAAATGGAGATCTATTGGCTTGAATGCAAGCAAACCTAATTTCTCTATCAAGTGGTTTATTTATGAAATCCTCTTCTACAATCTCTCTGAGACATTCTAGACTATCCTTGGGGTGAGCTTAAATAGTTATGAAACACAAGTTCATTATTTCCTAAGATGAGGAATGTATTTAACAAATACAAGATATTGGCAGTTGGCAGATAACTTGACGCAACATCTCATTAAAGACAAGTTGGCATTTTTTCCATTTTTCCTAACTCTTCGATTCTCACCTCCTCTTTGTAAAAAGACGTTATCTTTTCGTTGTTCTTATCACAAGTGACTTTCATTGAATCATATAACTCTTTAAAGTGTCATTTAACCTTTTCATTTTCTTCTAGAAAACTCTCATTTTCCTTTTGTAAACTATTGACTAAGTTTTGAAGATGAAAAGTTTGAGAACACTGAGAATCTAAAGGAGGAGGCATTTGGGTCCACCACTTGTTCTTTCACCCTTTAATTGTGAATTTGGGCTTTCAACTGATCGTTTACAATGAGTGAATCGTTTGGCCACGCTTATTTATTTCAAAAAGCATCAAACTCGAACATTTGAGGATGTCTAGATGTTTGAGGTTTTGACATTTTCTTTAAGATGTTGATATTTTAGTTTCAAATTAAAATGTTTAACTTCTAGCTTAGAAAACCTGCTTACCTAAATTATCGTGATCATCCCGACCAATTTTCTCATTCAGTTCTGAGTTTTGTTTTCAAGCTCAATGACACGATCATGGGAAACTTTCAAGGCAACAAATAATTCATGAAATTAAGAGGCGAATAGAATGCTTAGTAACAGTATAAAACACATCTTGAGCCACACAACTTAATACTAAGTTCTCATTTAAGATATGCAAGTTCTTCCTTTCAATTTCATTATATTTGAGTTCCCGTCATAATCATTTTACCTCAACAATCATTGCATCAAATTCCTTTTCCATTTCTTTGATATATGAGTTAATCCCTGTTGGAATCACTCCTAAACCTTATTCAAGTGTTAGTTACTCATATGTAATAGTTAGCTTATTATGGCCTTTATGTTTGTTATTAGCCTAAGCTTAGTGTGAAGGCCCATGAGCTTAGGCCCAAGCCCATAGGAGAAAGGAAGGAGTAGGAGGCTCTAGCTCCTTTGCCTTATAAATACCTTATGTAAACCTTCATTGAAGGTTGGTTGTTCTGTTATTTCTTTCACAAACTCTCTACGCATAACCGGTCGTATTATCTCGTGTGTGTGTGTGTGATATCTTGTTCAATCGCTTCTCTATCTTTCTTATAAGTCTGGTGGTAAACCTTGTGACCTAACAAAGGGTATCAATCGCCAAAATAGTTGGTGTACACTTTGTTTTGAAGATTTTGGTTTGGTCTACGCGAAAACATAACCTCTTCTTTTCATTTCGCTTAAAAACTTCGCTTTTTACACTTTTTAATCCAAGATTCTTGTACTTTCAACGTTTTAAGGTGTTAAAATACTTGTTTTGGCAAAAAGTTTGGAACTTATGCGGGAACGTTGTTTTCAATCTAGTTTTTGAATGAGGGTTTCACCTATACTCGTGAACCGCTTTTAGAGGTTTGGTTCATCAAGTTTCACACTTGTGTCTTTGGGTGTTATGGAAGCTATTTTATCACACAAACCGGTTTAGAAACACTTTTGGCCAAATCAAAATTTACGAGTAATCTTACGCCAGAAAAACCCTAATCCTACGCTAAAGTGTCTCCTTGGTTTGATCTTCATTTTCGCGGGTTTATTCCGCGGTTTTCTTTACCTGGATGTCTGAAATATACGTCAATTTGGATATCTTGCACGTGGATAGTGTAAAAGATCATTTCAGCAAACCCTAAATTTATGCGATAAGCATAAGCTTACGCCAGGAAATCCCACGCCTAAGATCTTTCTTACTTAAGCCTAGTCTTACGATAAGAAAAATCCTACGCCTCTAACTTTGTCTATGCTCAACTTTAGTGCTTTTTCCTACTTTACGCGTTTCTAAATCCTACGCTAAGTCATTATTGTTACGCTGTAACTTTGGTGTTTTAATGATAAGTACTTGGTTCTTGTTCTTTTCTACTAAGGACATTTCCCAACAAAGGTTCATTCAACTACAAAGATCCATATTTATCAACACAAGTTTATCAACATGTCACAACCACCATACTCTAACTATTTCCTTTACACTTATCCTCATCCTCAACGTCAACAACAACTAACTCCACAACATCAACAATAATCAACAACAAGCATTTATCAACAAACAATTTAACCAACATCATACTCCACAACTTTGTCGCAAATCCACAACCTCAAATGTTCAACCACCACCAAGTTCAAGCTCAACCAGACACAAATGACTTCAATCAACATCCATCATGACCACAGGAACCCACCGTTTGCAAAGATGTTTGAAACTTTGCCAAGCCAACAATCTATTCATGAGGCTCGGGTTCACTGATAGACCTCCAATGCTCACCTCTGAAACTACGATCAATGGGTGATATAATTTTTAGGTTGTGATCTAAAGAAGCTACATGGAAAGTTCTTAAAGAAGGTTATCCTTGAAGGTCCATTTCAGATGCCTAACAATATTGTACCCCAAGATCCAAATGCCATTCCACCAAGAGTATGAACAATCTAACATTGCTAATTGCTAGTGCACTTGAATCCTCAAGAACTTCTACACTATGATGCTGACATTTGCAACAACATATCCTCCTAGGATTACCAAAACCTAATTCTTCGAGTGTTGATGCTCAAAAGACCGCAGCAAAATGGATCATATTCGCCTTCTTATAAAGGACCCGTACTCAATCGGGAAGATTTGGAATCAAAATTTACTTGGCTTATGAACACTTCAATGATTGAACCTCGAGACACTGAGTCCCATCATCACCATTTTCAGACATCATCAATGATTTGATAAACACAACATCCACATGCCAAGAATCGGCAGTGCCAATACTAAGTTCCTAAGTAGTCTTGGTCCCTAATGGGAGTATGGCGTCATTTTTCTCACAAGCTTAAAAACATGCATCGGCCTACCTACCATTGTTGTACCATTAATCAAGCCTCATGAAAAGGAAGTTGATAGGGAAAGGATTCTCCGTACTAAATTGCTCCTCCACATCTCTAAAAATCAACAACTTGCTCTTATATGCTCATAATGTGCTTATTCTCCCTCAACCAAAGAATCCAACCAATCAGCAATCACACCACATGATCCTTTAAAAACCTCAGTAGGACCTTATATTATCAACCTTATCACTTACCAATACCCACGCTTGCTTAGAACACGCTAAACCAAACACTTATAATGATAAGAAGATGAAATGAAGAAAGGAAGATGGTGACTTGAATGATATAAAACCGTGTATGTTGTGAGAGAATGATGAAACAATATGATGTTTATTTCAAAGGAAAACACACACACACACACTCAAGCACACCCCTCAAATGACCATTGAGGGGTATTTATACCAAGGGACTTGATGCCCTAAAAGGCTTTTCCATGGATTTTCGGGTTGGACATGGATTGATATATGCGTTTTCTAACTAAACTAATACACATTTAGCTTAGTCCAATCCACGAGCCCGTTGACTATTCTATCACGATATCTAACACACGCTACAAAGTTCCTAATCGTGAATGACCATCACTTCTAATAAAAACTATTAGGCTAACAATCTCCCCTAAGTGGTGGTCATTCAAATGATGCTCCACTTGATTAGGTCTTTACTTTTCTTGAGCTTGAACTTTGTGTATAGATATAGAATAGTCTTGATTCTTTGTTCCTTCATGCTTTGTGATCAATAATGTGGTTGTTCACGTTGTCAACTTTCGTTGGTTAGGTATCTCCACGCCTTCCACCATGCTCACACTTCTATTTGTTTGACTTTGTTACCAATGATGTAGTTCTCGAGTCTTTAAACTTTGAGTTGCCTTTGATTTTAATGAGAACTTTCATGTGTTGTTGGTATGAGCATGTGGCGAGTATGCACGATCCATCCGCTCCGGAGCTTCCATAAGAAGAAAACATAAAACAGGTTAGTAATAAGCGGATTCAGGCACTTACAAGTTTGAATTTCGAGGGTGTTAACAAAGATAGTGTGAAAACACGCTCTAATTCTCAAAGGCCGCTCCTCGAACCGAGTCCCACAAGTGAGATAACGCGATATACCAAGTACATCTACAGTCAGATGAGTCACTGAGGTACAATCAAGCATCACCCCACGATCGTAGACCGCTTGAGACACACTAAGCGTAATCCACGGAGTTACCGGCACCTCACTGCCGTGGTCGCTTGATGTTGACCCGGCAGAGTTTCCATTCAATCAATCAAGATCAGAAGTGAAACTTCTCATAAATGTTCTGGCAAATTGCTAAGATCCGCGTAGGACTCTATAATATATCACTTGTGTCCTTATTGATGAACAACAAGCTTATGTCATGTCATGTGTATGAGATCTTTTGATGAATCTCGTGGCTCTAGACTCAATTAGTGCATTTTGGTTTTCCCGAAATGAGACTAGGAGAGGGTCTCCTTCAATATCAACGATCTCTAAGAGAAAGTCGATAGATTATGTAGGGTTCCTAGTGAGAATGAAACAAATCCTTTTAAGAGGAATTGAGTGGCTAGAAGGTTTAGTGCAACGTCACCGGGTCCATGACGCCTTTGTCTTCAATACCAGTGTCATCTAGTGACAACTAGTAGCATGAATTGAACCCGTTTCTCGCCCTAAGGTTGAATATGGAGGGCTATTTCTTTTCACCCTTTCTCATTACATTTCTTTTAATTCTTCAACCCCTTCTTTCTCCTTTCTCACATTACTCCTTTTTTCAATCATTCCTAAGGACTTCTAATACTAACTATTTGTGATGTCCTTGGTAGATCCTCCTCGCTCAAGGATCATAGGACTAATTTCCTATCCTTAGTCACCTTATAACTCCATGATCGCCCTATGTTGCCATAAAACATTTTTCTTGAAAATCTCACAGAGTGTTTATGATAGAAAACATGTTTGAGACACTCACGAAGTTTTATATTTTCGTAAACACTTCACATGTGCTTATGAGTTTTAAAGTAAATCGCACATAGAGGGTAGAGTTTGCACTTTTGAATTGATCGGCTCATGATAGACAATTCCCCACTAGACACGGTTACGTTGCCTAGTTAAAGAGTTCCATTGTCAGTTTTTAGGTGACAACTAGCTCTAATAACTAACTTGTTGTGTAAACTCCTTGAAAAGGAGGATAGACCCATGAAGGTGCATATCTATCACAAGTTTCTCGAGATGGTACATATAACGACTTTGATTCCCCGCCAATTCATTGGTTCCGCTCGAGTCGAGCTCATTTTGAGATTCAAACAACGATCATTAAACTTTTTGATCACATTTTAATCACGCCTCCTCCCCCTCAAAAATAGCATATTCGTGATATTTTGGATATCAACGGATTAAACAACATTTTAGAATCTTTTGGGGAGACAAACGGATTTGATTTAAGCATGAATATTGAACATTTTAGTTTTATACTCCCCTTTAATAAAGCATAATCAATTAAAGGGTTTTAGAGGGAGTTATCTTGAGCACAAAATATTTTGAAAGATTTTGAAAATCTTTTGAACAATCTTGAAAAGGTGCTCAAGATGATGATGATTTCTCACCATTTTTAAATGTACAATCTTCTTGAGTACATTTGATTTTTCTTTAAAACACGAAGTTTTGATTTAATAATCAAAAGTCATCATTTTGGTCCGGTTTCGCATCAAGTATACGAAAGCCATATTATGAAGAAATTTTGAGAAACGACATGTTTTAGAAAACAAATAAAGAACTCGCCAAGCATCCGTACATACCAGATCATTGTTGAATGACATTTCTAGAAACGCATGTAATATCGATTATAATGAGCATAAGTCGTGGAATAATATTTTGGATTTTTGAAAATTTTATATTTTTATATTTTGCTTTTGTTGGTTTTTCAAATTTTGTATTTTGTTTTTCAAAAATATTTACAAATAAGCTTTTGGAAAATCATTTTCAAGAAGATTCGAGAAGACGCTCTAACTCCTCGTGGGTTAGGCTTCTGATTCCAATCGTCGAACTAAATAGTCAAACCTTTCTTTTGGAAGGGCTTTAGTTAATAGATCGGCGAAGTTGGTAATCTGCCTTCACGAAGAATAATTCAACAAAGCACTATTTTCGACGACTCTTTGATGAAGTGATAGCGACTCGATATGCTTAGTCTTTGAGTGATGAACAGATTGCATGATATGGCTATGGCACTTTTCGAGTCACAATACATAGGTATTTTATCGAAAGTAAAGCCATAATCTGTGAGTTGTGTTCTCATCCATAGAACTTGAGCACAACACGCAGATAGAGACACATACCAGCTTGAAAGTGCAAAGGCAATCTTGTTTCTTTGAAGACCAAACTTTTCAAAAATTGTGCGTATGTACTTTTGTCGTAACTTGATCACCGCGGTCCGATCAAAAAGGCAATTAGATCAAACGGATTCCTTCGATACCAAAGTCCCATGTGAATGGATGTCTTCGTGCAACCGAAGATCCTTTAACCTCTTTGAGGTGCGTCGGTAGGCTTTGCCTCAAACCGTGCTAATAAGCAAACAACAAAATGAATATCCGGTCGACTAGCAGTAAGGTACATGAGAGAACCAATCATGTCCGATATTTCTTCGGATCAATAGGTTTCCCAAAAAAATCGGCTCCAATTTTTGGTGAAGACCATTGGTGTCCGACGAGTCACAATTATCCATACCATGATTTTTCAAAATCTCAGTTTAGCTTGTATTTGGATTGATGTATTTGTAAACCAAGAAAGAATTTTAGTTCCCCATCATGGACATTTCAAATTTACTTTTCATGAGATTTTCAAAATGTTTTGAAAGATTCGGATTAGTGGACCCAAAGATGATGTCGCCCACGTAAATCAACAATCAAAATGTCGCTTTGCATTTTGTGTAAACAAGGTAGGATCAACTCGCCTTTGGTGAAATTGTTTGGATAAGGAAAGAGGACAGCTTCTCATACCACGCCCTGAGCTTGTTTCAATCCATAGATTGCCTTTTTGAGTTTGTAGACGTAGTCTGGATGTTCCATGTCTATGAAGCCTTCGGTGACTCACGCACACTTCTTCTTTCAGAGTTCCATTCAAGAACGCGGTCTTAATGTCCATCCGATAAACCGTGATGTTTTTGTGAGCTGCATAGGCTAAGAATATCCTGACCGCTTCTAGTCTAGCTACCGGCGCGAATGACTCTTCAAAGTCTATCCCTTCCTCTTGTCTAGATCCTTGGCCACAAGACGAGCTTTGTTGCGTAATGACAGTATTTCTTCATCCCTTTTGTTCTTCCATAACCATTTGAGATCAATGACGCGAATGTCAATTGGTCTTGGAACCATATCCCAAGAGTCATGTAGACGGTATTGGAGAAGTTCCTCCTGATCGCTTCTATCCATGCAGGTTCTGCCATTGCCTCACGAATGTTCTTTGGCTCTATATTGCTAAATGAGCAAAGGTAAATGCATAAGTCGCAATCGGTGGCAAGTTGGCGCCTCGCCTAATTGGCCTTGAAGGTTCACCAATAACTTGTTCAATTGGGTGGTCTTTAGTCCACTTCGCAGTAGAAGGATACCGCTGGTTATACGATGCGAAGTTAGATGGTTCTCGTAAGCTTGAAGAAGATTCAAATTGATTCAGAGCAAACGGTTTTCAAATAAGTCTTCATCTAACGCTGCATCGCTTGGTTTTGGTTTTGCTCATCAACCTGCGGTAGAACGGGTGCAATACCTGTAGTAGATGTAGATGATGTAGATGGAATTGGTGCATTGGTTTCGACCGCTGTAGATGCATCTTCTCGTTGGTGGTGGAGGATGATGTTGAGGGTGCAAAGCGGAATGATGGTTTGATGCATTTGTCGATGTTCCTCCATAGTATTCATCGAACATTAACTCAAGAAATTCTCCCATTCTTGTTCTTAGGATTTCAAAAGTTGATTGAGCTCTTTGAGGTAATGAGTCCCGAATCATGTGTCCGTAAGTCTCACGGTTTAGTGCGGGTTCTAGAGCGATCTCTCGTAGCCATATGTGAAAGTTCACAAACTTCACATTCATCGCCTCCATGATCCTCCTAGTTCTCCCGTATACACCCCTAATGCCCTCGAAGTTATCTCAATATCCAATGAAGATTCCAATATCACCTTTTGCTTTCGCCCAAGATCTTCTCTCGTCATTCGAGGATAGCACAAAGCGCCAAATAATGAAAGTAAGAGATATCCGGTTTTCTCATGTTCACAAGCTCATATGGGGTTTTATTGAATCTGGATGGATAAGGGATCGGTTCGAGTGAAACAAGCAAAGGGCAAAAGATTCCCATAGAAATAATCTGCACTAGAATAGATTAGCATTGAAAGCAGCCTTCCACAAGAGTTCTATTTCTTCTTTCAACTACCCCATTCTCGTGGAGTTCTAACAACCGATGTCCGATGTGTGATTCCAACATCTTCAAAATAAGATCTTAACTCGATTAGTGAATTCTGTGCCGCTGTTCTGTTCTTACAACCCCATCGAGTTTGAAGAAGTACTTGAATTCATTTTAGAAGGTGATGATGATGCCTCGTGCTTCGCCTTTGATCTCGGAACTTAACCCATGTATATCTTGAATAATCATCATTATGACAAGAATATACTATTTCCCATTAATGCTTTCAACTCTCATTGGGCCACATAAGTCCATGTGCAACATATGCAACTTTGCTTCCTAACTAGGTACGGTTTTGGGTTTATATGATGCTCTTTTGCTTTTTCCTTGTTCGCATGATGGACATAAGTGATCCTTGGTGTATTTGAACTTTGGAAGTCCATTGACAATGTTGTCTTTGGCAATTTTGTTGATGGTGTCGAAATTGAGATGGGATAACCGTCTGCGCACAACCGTGACTGTGTTCCATTGCTCGTGTCATAAGACGTATTGGTGATAAAGAGGCCATTTGATTGATGTCGATAGCATACAAGTTTGTATCACGATTCCGGTTAAGAGATCGCCATCCAAGTTTCTAACGGCAAGCATTTTCCTAAAAGCAACCTCTAAATCAGATCACGTAATCCGACCTAAAACAAATTGTGTCCCAATCCTTCGACATAGTAAACCCATGTGATCAAATAATTTCCAAAAGGTAGATCTCCATAACCCATGATAGCTTCTACATGATCATTTCCAAACGCACGGTTCCCATGAATTTTCCATCTAAATTGATCAGCCTTCAGATTCCCGGTCATGTGCTTGGAGCAACCTGAGTCGATGATCCAAAGACATATTTCGATAACCCGCCAATAAATGTAAGAAGAAGATTTTGGAAACCGCTTTGATTTTGGTTCCGTGGGTTAGAGGTAAAACCGATCACACTCAAAGAAGTTTTCTACCGAGTATAGGTTATCACTCATTCTACCATTTTGGAGTGTGAAAGTTCTACCCGTGGGTTTCCAAATGTCATCCCTAAAGTAAACATTATGCTCCCTATCAGAAGTGTAAAGCCTAAGTCTCAGAACTAGTCTTCCTATTCGATTAGCATAAGTTCTTTTGGGAACATTCTTCTTAACAGGCTTAACAATCTCATTCTTAGAAACACAATCATCATGAACATTAGATAAAGATTTCTTGCAAGTTAAACAAACAGATTCAACAGATTCATTAAACTTAGCAGATTTCATAGGTTCATTACATTCAGATGAAATGTCTTTCTTATTACAAAGCTGTAAATTCCTAGGGTGTTCTTCTACTTTCTTCTCTTTATTCAAGCTACTACTCTTAGAGGCCAACGAGACTCTATTGTTCCTTGTATTGCTCTTAGGCTTTAGTCTGCTGCTCCTAGAGGTGCTTCCTAGTCCCGTAGAAGGTAAGGCACACTCATTAGGATTCACAATCTTATCTAGAGAAGTGGTTTCAACTTTCCTAGTCTCTTTAGAGTGCTTTTCTAAACTTATGTCGTTTGTTCCATATGTTTTAGATGTGGAGGCAGACGCATTAGTGGTACTCATCTTAAAAAGGCTAGGAGCTAAAACTTTTGGTTTCTCGATAACCGCCTTTATCAACATTTTGTTTAGGTAGGGTGTGTGGAGTGACCGGTTTTGATGAAACATTTTCTCATTGACTTTTGGAGGAGGCATAGAAAATGTATATTTTGGTTTGGAAACCGTTTGGGAACATTTGCTTTCTCCGTCAATGGTTTTTAATCACAAGATCCATCCTTTCCTTTTTGACTTTCCAACTGAGCCCTCAAAAGATCATTTTTCACTTTCATGTCATTGTAGGCACGCCATAACGACAATTTGTCATATTTGCATTCCTCAGTTTTTCGATCAAGTTGTTTAAAATATGACATTTTCTTTTTCAAGTTTTTCAAGAGCTTTTTCATATTTTGAAACAATTTTGGAGGTCTCAGATCGAGTCTTTCATGATCTTCAAATGTAATATGTTTGCAAAATGATGGACATAATATCAGAGTCAACATCTTCAAGAGAGAGTCATTTAAAGTTTCCAAAACTTTGATTTGTTCAACATTCTTAGCTTGCTTTACTGTGGATTTATGGTCCTTGACAAAGTCACTGTTTCTTCAAAAACGCTTGTTCAAAATGAATTACCCTTGCATGATGGCATTCATTGAGGGGCAATTTGAGTTTCAAAAACTTTCTTTGTTCGATGTCAAAACTAGAGAACCAGTTATTAGGTGTAATAGTGGTTTTAGTTTTAATAGTGTCTTGAAGATCCACAATTCTAGTTTTTACATTTTCTAAAATACTTCTCGCATCACTTGTGTTAAAAGGATTGTTTGAAGACATTTGTTCAATGTTCGAAAGAGATTTTGAGACAACAACCGTTTTGAAACAGATTTTGAAACAGTGTGTTGACTTTGTTTGAAACATTTTGTGAGATGGAGAACTTTGACTTTTCTTTTGATTGACAAAAGTAATTCCGTTAATTTTGTTCCATTTGTTATAATCAATTGGTTTGATTTTCGGATTCTTTTGTTTCATTTTTGATCTACTCTCCTCAGATAGTTCTAACGCTTCAAGAGAATCACGAACAATAATGGGTTCATGTAAAGCTTTTCCATTGTTTAACACATTCTCGAGATTTTCGAGCTTTCGAGGAACGGAAGGGTCGCTACCAAGTGCCATTCTATTATTAGTATGAAAACGCAGATTTACTTGATTAGAAAGCATCTTGATTGTTTGAGCGAATGACCCGCTGAAGAAGCAAATTTTCCAAATTTTTTATCTTTTCACTCTTATCAAGAATTTCATCAAGAAGAGAATCTTCTCGTTTTGAAAAATCAGAATCAACCTTCTTTTTCAAGATTAGAAAACATGTCATTTTGTTTGGAAAGTTGGTTATTTAAATCAGAAATTTCCTTGTTTAAAGATTTAATTTTCAAGTTCAATTCACATCAAGTGTGTTATACTTGATTTGCAAAAGTTGTTCTTTAGAAACCAAATTTCGATAACCAATTTCTAATTCCGATTCTTTGTTTTTCAAATTCAAAGGTTTTGCGTTTCCTTGTAACTCTCAAGCTCACGGTCAATTTGGCATTCGCGCTTAACATCGCGATTGACCTTTTTCAATTTCAATGCCACAGCTTGTTGATTAATGATTCAAATAGCACGAAGTTTCCTCATCGCCTCAAGATTTTGTGCCACATGCTCCACTAGGATCCAATTCTGGAGTTTCAGAGTTAGTATTGCTACAACTCGGATTGTCCATGTATGTATCATAAGTAGGTGCCATGTCACGCATCGCCGTTCGTCATGAGTAAACACATCAAATATGACATTGTTATAGCATGGATCGCTGATTGGTACCTCGATATCGCTGCTACGCCATAGAGGAGGCGCCGTAATCGTCGACTTAGTCTCCTCAAGATTTGCCATGAAGATGCAATTTGCATTGAGTTCTTCGAGGTCTTCCAAATCATCCATAATAGCCATGAAGTCATGTTCCTCAACACTCAATTGAAGTCCAGATTGTTCCTTTTGTGCCAAAGTAATAACTTTCAAGATACGCAAGATCCTTCTTTTCGGCTTAGTTGGACAATTCCTGCCATGTGACCCAACTTGACGCTTATAACACTTAACCCGATACCCCGATTCACATTTCCATAATTCCCAACGACCGAGCTGCAACATACCCATTCTCCGTTACCCACTACTCTATTTCCAACATTCTCGACCCATCTGACCCTGATTCGAACTCGATTACCCATGCGAAATCCAATAGCATATCTCTGCTGATTCCCAATAACTCCAACCATTTGACCTTGATTGCCCATGTTCACCCTACCGCTATGAAAGTGTTTGATGAAATCCTTTGGTTGTTGTTAGTTGGTGTGGAATAGCGACTCCAATGCTTTACCCAAGAATACAAATGCTTGAGACAAAGCTTCTTCCGTTCCATTTCAAGATCGGATTCCTTGTTCTGGTAATGTTGTTGTTGTGTGGATAGTTTTGTTGTTGAGGGATGTATTGCCGCAAGTTGTTGTTAGTGGAAGATGATGAAGCTTGTTGTTGTGTATTCAATTGAATGAGTCTTTGCAATGAATGCTAATGGATCATGATTCTTTGCTAATCTTTCTTGCCTGACTTCATTCACTTCATTTTGGTTTTGTTTCTAAAAATCGCTGAGTTGATCAAAGTTCACCTGATGTAAGTCTTTGTTTGGTTGACAATAGTGACATATCGTCCCCATTCTTCTGGTAGATTGTTCAAGAACTTGATGTTGCTCACGATACTTCTGGGTGTCAACTTGTTTCTCGATCACTCATTCATTAAAGTACAAACCTTCCATAGTAGGATTCAATGGATTCTCCCGAGTAGATGTAAACTTCTCCCATGCAGCTAGCAACTTGTTCTCTCTGTGGTCTTGTTGACCGATTGCCCATGACAAAGTCGCCTAACACGCTCCCACATGTCGAAGCGCTCACAACCGCCTACAGCAAAGAAAGATGTCTCTGGTAAACCCACTTGTATAATATGTCATCTGCTTCGACTTGTTTCTCGATCCTTCGAGTATTCTGTCTTTTGAAGACGAAAAATGGTGGACGGAGGTGTTGCATCGGATCCGTGGTCTTGGACTTGTCGAGGTATGAAGGGTCCATCCCGAATGGATTTGATCATCAATTTTCCATTAGGTTTTGTCTTGATGTAACGAAGCATTGGACTTGTCCATTGAAGATAACCACCTTTTTCCAACATAGGAGGACGGTTTCGACCTACCGTGCATGAATATCTTGTTGAGTTGCCATTGATGAAGGTATGATCCGATAAAGTTGATGTAGGATCGATTCAACGATAAAGGAGTTGTGGTTGATGAAGATTAAGCCCATTGAGGTGATTCAAAGTCGCATCAACCTTGGTTCAAAACAAATTTCGCCCAAAATTTGAAATTCACTATAAAAATCAATTCTAAGGTCGTATGAAAAATTTGAGTTATGACAATTTTGACGCCAAATTTGACTCGAAAAATTTGAATTTAGGCCCAAAAATTTGAATTTTTGACCAAAATTTTCACAGCTTAAACCAAATTTGAATTTCGCGTAAAAATTGAACGTTTAGTCTCCTCAAAAATTTAAATTTTACTCAAGTTTTCCCTACCAAAAAGAGCTTAGGCGAGGATCTCTTAGGTGAAAAGAGCTTAGGGCGTGAGAAACGTAAGTTGGCTTAGTAGGAAATGGTGCTTAGGCTAGGATCTTATGTAGGGATCTTGTAGGATTCCTTATGTGCGAAAGTATCTTATGTAACCTTAGGCTTATGCGTAGACAAAACTTAGTCGTAAAACCTTACGCTGTAAGTGTGATCTTATGCGAGAGTTCTACTCGTAAGAGTTTATGCTTATGCGTAAACTTGGTTAAAACCAAAATCCTTTACATTGTCACAAAAGTAGGGATATCCACAAAAAGTAAGTGTTCCACACACTTATCCAAGTGAGGGAAGCACTGAGTAACCTTTGAAGCTCAAAGATTCTTCACCAAAAAGTTATGAGTAGAAAACTAGGTTTTGACTTTGACTTCTACTGTAAGAAATTTCCAATGATTCAAACGATTTCTCTTGCACGGATATCCTTAAAAACACTCCAATAACACAAATCTTTTGACCTTTTCACCCAAAGTGCTTATAAAAGTTACGAGTAGAAATGACCACCTTCAAAACACGAGTTTAAACTTAACAAAACGCGTAAAGCTTCAACTTTTTGCAAAAATCAAACTTTAGCACCAAATAAACCTTAAACCACAAGAATCTTGAATTTTAAAGTGCAAAAATTAAAGCTTTAAGCGTGACAACGCTATAAATAAAGCTACGCCGTATAGTACCAACCTGCAAAACAAACACAAACACTCCTAAACCATTGTTAGGCGATTGATACCAATTGTAGGACCTTATATCTATCAACCTTATCACTTACCAATATCCATGTTTTGCTTAGAACACGTTAAACCAAACACTTATACGTATAAGAAGATGAAATAAAGAAAGGAAGATGGTGACTTGAATGATATAAAAACCGTGTATGTTGTGAGAGAATGATGAAACAATATGATGTTTTATTTCAAAGGAAAAACACACATACACACACTTTCAAGCACACCCCTCAAATGACCATTTGAGGGGTATTTATAGTCCAAGGGACTTGATGCCCTAAAAGGCTTTTCATGGGCTTTTCGTGGGTTGGACATGGATTGATATAAGGCAAGCTTAACTAAACTAATACCCATTTAGCTTAGTCTAATCCACAAGCCCGTTGACTATTCTATCACGATATCTAACACACGTTACAAAGTTCTTAATCGTGAATGACCATCACTTCTAATAAAACTATTAAGGCTAACAACCTCCATCTTAACAAACTCAATTGGTTCCATACAACAATAACAATGCTCGCCTGAAGCCAATGAGGAATCTGATCCGTTCGAAGTTAATCGCAACAAGGATTGCTATGATTGCTAATGCCTTTAGCCAATATACCAACAAATCAACAACCGTATTCGCTCTCTTCATTCAATACAAGGAATCGTTTGCAAGTAACAATGGACGAAGTTGAAGTTCTAATCGTGGTTATGGTCGCCGATGGGCTGGTCAAGGGTTTAATGTCGTGGGTAGGAATAACAATCGAGCTCCAGCTGGTGGAATGTGGAAATGCTCGTAATGGGTGAATGGTCTTCGATGCTACAACTCAATGAGAAGGACACTGCTAATGCATGCCCAAAGCTAAGGACTAGGCGTTGCTTATTTCAAAGAGGCTCTTCTTTGGCTCTTAAGGATGAAGTTTGTGGATCTCTACGTATTAAAGAACAGTTTTATGGCAAATGCGACTCGTGATGATGATATGGAGGACTTGCAGTGCCAATGAATTATGTTGATGGCTAATATGCATGAGTTACACATGAGTGACACAGCCCAAGTGTATGACAATCATGGCTTGTCTCGTGCATCCTAACAAACCATCTTCATCTCTGATCTACTATTCTCACAACATCAATCCCAAGAAGACTCAGAATGTTCAAATGAGCCATCCACATCTCATTCCAACGATTTTCAACTAGACCCCAGAGTTATATTTGACGACGTATAACCCTTGAGAATCAAATGACCCGTTATACTTGGGATCTCAATGATCATGTTGAGACCACGCTGAACACGCCAACTTTTGCCTCATCCGCATTTTTGCTCGCTTTAATACAAGACCAACACTTCATAGTGGAAAATGTCATGCCATTAATCAGGACTTGAAATGCAAAATGCACTGTTAACCAAGGATTTTGAATGTTTACAAAAGCAACTCAACTTTTCAAAACTCAAGAAAACGTGAAACGGTTATGTTTGCCAAATCTTATCAAAACGAAAATATTTAGAAAGACAGATGCGTGATCTAGCCAGTCAAGAATGCTTTGTTGTCCGAAATAGAACACCAAACATGAACATAAAAAGCAAATTAACGCTTCCTCACCTTGGAAAATCAAAAAGCTAAAGTCGAAGTTGTTAATTGTCAAAAACAGTTCTCTGCATACAAAAAGCATTCAACGAAACGAATAGATGATCATCTTGAAGAAATCATCGCTTGCAAAACAAACTTAAAGAGTTTAAAACTGTTGTTTACAAACATGGCGAAGTCGGTCATGACCATTGAAAAGTTTAATTTAAAACCCAATCCAAATGGATATGGACCTAATCTTGCTGATTACAAACCTAAGCTTTCAACAAAAGCATTCAAACCAAATCCTGAAGTTTCCAAAGGTAATATAAAGTTGATAATTCTGTTATGAATGTTGTTGAATATCATCGTCAAGAGGAATTAGATGCATAAGACGAGAGTCGATCAAAATTAGAAAAAGTTGTTTACAACAAACCTTTTAACTATTCAAAAGCGGCCACTCGCCACACCAACGGATTCTTCTAACACACCAGGGTTATCATCAAACACCGAGTCTTCTAATGTTAATCCCCAAACCATTATGCACAAATTTATGGTCCTTACCTTCCATCGAAGTAAATTCAAACCCTAAAATCGAAAAATTCTTAGATATTTTGACATCTTCATGGATGACCTCAAAATTTTACAACATGAGATAGAATATCGTTCTGAAATCAAAATTGATCACTTTCAATCGTCCTGCGCGAGAACAAAGAGACATTTTTCGAAAAATCTTTTACCTAATGTTAAAAATTGAAAATTGTGCATTAGTTGGAAAAGGATTTTCATAAGGAACTTGAATGATGAAAGTCGCTGAAACAAACATCTATTTCTAATACTAAACGTAAAAGAAACTGTTGAGAAAAGATGTTGATCGACTCTTGGAAGATGTCATCCGTGGCCGATGTCCATAATGTTGTGCTAGAGAATCTTTGTCATATGCATTTGATCATACTCTGACATCTGTTGAATTGCTGGTAAATGTTGAGAACACTGATAATGTGCCGATCGAGTCCCAACAGTTGAAAACAAACGATTGTCAAACGAACTTTCAAATGCAATTACCGCCTTAATGGTGTCAAAAGATATTCACGATCAACAACATGTTTTCAACACAAAATCGCCTGCATTGTGTGCAAAATCTTCATCATAAAATTGAGCAATGGATGATCAAACGCGGTCTTTAAGTGTCAAATCTCAAAATATGAACAAGAACTTGTAAAAGTTAAAAGGAATATGGTGTCATATTTGATTTACTCAAAAAGATTCGTGATGAAGCATCAAATGAACTTGATCATTATCTTGCACACACTAAAGAAGTTATGCATTTTTTGGAAATGTTCTATTCGAAAATCAAGATCCGATTCATACTATCTTCAAGTTAAGAGAAATGTTAGGAAAGTATGAACAACTTCGCCAACCATCATTAAGAGATTAGCCCCAAGAATACTTAGTACTCATGAACCTAGAATTTACTGCCAAATCACAAGTAGCTAACGTGCTCCTTCTACTGAAACAGAATAGTTGAGCCTTTCCAAACGTCCAGACTTCACAAATTTTAGGAGCACTCAATCGAAGAATAGGAAGTTATGACCTAAGAAAAGATCAATCAAGAATGCTAAAGTAGAAGAACACCCTAGGACTATGAATAAGACTCACGTTGCCTCCACTATAGATAATAAGGTCCGCAAATGTAATAGAAATAGTGATGTAACGAATGCTAAACCGTAAGTACTTTTGATATTCAACCCGATGCACCTTGTGTTATTTGTGGAAAAAGTATGAATTCTGATTGCCATGATAAATGTGTTGCTAAAGCTATCATCTCTCGCTTAAGGAATCCTAAGAACCGGAATACCTCTAGGCCCACTAATCTTTCTAAGTTCATGCGGTAGACCGCCATCTTTAGATTCTAAGAAACGATCATTCCCCTCAGAGCTCCCTGTTTCACCTCCTAAGAATGTAGTACCACCTAGTGCATTCACTAAGACTAAAGCAAATACTAGTTAGAGATGGCAGAAATGGATATATAACACACTAGGATTTAAGTGGATACCTAAAGGTATTGATGTGTGTATTGAAAGGTTTTATGGATATTTAAATAATAGTATATCCGGATTCGAACTCGAGACTTCGGGATTGCAATAATAATACGTATGAGAATTGATGTAAATAATTAATATAAATAAAACGTTTATTATTATTAATTATTAGTCACTTAAATAAAACATAACGATAGTTAAATATTAACTACGAGGACTAGAGATGAAATTAGATGACAAGAAAAGTCTAAAACCCTCTTAATGGGTTTACTTGCCATGGGCTTCTCAAAAGCCCAAGGGAGGCTTTTCTTAGTCACCAAGTTTTGAGAATGTATATATACAAACCCTTGTATTCATTCTTAAACTAATCTTGATCACCAATATACCAATTTTCTTCCTCCTCTCTCCCTCTTTGTGTGGCTCGGCCGAACACCCAAACCCCAAGGGTTTCGATTTGCTTAACTCAAAGATACAAGTGTTTGGTTTATTTGTGATTCAAGGAACTAGCTTTTCCACATCAAATCGCTACTAGTAATGTGTACAAGAACGAAGAGAGCAAGCACACTTGAGCTTGTAATCCTTGGTGGTCGACATTTATTGATTGTCGTATTATAAAACCCTAAAGTTAGGTTTTTGGGTTTTGGTTCTTGTTTAATCATCGCTGATTCTTGAATTGTTGTAAAAGGTACGCTATTTTCTTATTCGGTTAATTACTTACATATATTATTCCTATTTACTCTCGCATGCTTGCTTTGATGATGTTATTTGTTTTATATATAATTGTTATGAGTATAAAATCCCAACAGTGGCATCACGAGCCGTTAATATGATGTAATTAATTACCAAACACATAAAATTGAATCTTTATGATTATATACATGTTTTTATGGTTTCTAGGGTTTTGAATCTAAACCCTAATTTTATGTATAGGTCGACAATTTTATTTTATTTAATTAGGTTTAAATTTTGTAAAACTTGTAGAAACCCTAGGATTGCATGCTAATTTTATGTGGTTTATTAATGAATAATTGTTATGTGCCATGTAATATGCGTATCTTGGGTGATAATTTTTATGCGGAATCCATGGTGGAACATGCATGTTTTGCCATGGAGTATTGTTATGCTATAAATTGTTTAGTTGATACACACATGTTTTTATTTATTTGATAATTATTGAATTGGGGAAGACTCAATTATAAATTAATAAAAATTGCTACGTATAATTGGTATATTATTAACTTTGGCTTACGCAATCGACTTGTCGATGTATGTGTCTCATCTACCTTGTAGTTGAAAGCCCTAGTTAATGTATGCATTTATTTACGCCTAGAATTGTTTATTAGAGTTTATCCAATTATTATATGTGGCTAATTGTTATTTTACATATGTTAAATTGTTTAGTTATATGTTTATATTATTTGAGTGTGTTTAATTTTTATTAAAATGCTTTTTGTTTATATATTGTTTTGACATGTTAGTAAGCAAAAGGGGTTTTTATGAATAGAAAATTAAATGGACTAAATAATGGCGAAACTGATTTGTTATCTAAGAATTATTCTTGAACTTTAAATCGATTGATGCGACTGTACTAAATGGTTAGAACGGCACACCCACTAGAACAAACTATAAAGGGGTTATTTAAGAAGTGAGCATGTACCTCAATGAATGGATGTCTAGGTTATGCTTTATGCTTTTACCTCCGTCCTTCCCCGTGAGTTCATTGGAGCTACCTAGTATAACCATTCTATGTACGAAGCATCTTAGTGGAAAGTTGTAAGTTTCTCAACGCATCGATTAAAACTTTGTAGAATTTAATCTTAGCAATTAAAATCTTATGTAAGGTTTTCAAAAATATTATGTTATAAAGTTGTATGCATGCTTCTTTATACATAAGTTTTGATTACACGTCAAAAATTGTACCCTTTAAATTTAAGTTTATGCCATCTAATGATATGAAACACTTGAAGTTGTAATTTAGTTATGTGAGACCTTGATCTAGATTACAATAACAAGGTGAATTATTTTTGTTGTGTGAGACCTCATTTTAATTATTTGCGTTTCTAAATTAGACATCTTAATTAAGTTAGTTAGTGAGACCTATAACTTAAGGCATAAGATGGGATAAAACATGCTTAATGATTGTGGTGTAAATCATGGAATAATGAGGGTCCTAGATTCAAGGAAAATTCTATGGTTAATATGAATATTGACCAAAGGGTATTTTATTTTCTTGAAAGATTTAATTATCGAAAATACTAAAATTGAATTTTGTTAATTCTTTTGATTGTATTAATGCAACATTAAACTCAGAACGTGGTTTGTGCTTTGGTAAATTGATTTAGTTCGCTTTCAAACAAATGTTTGATCAAGAAAAATTCACTAAAAGACAAACATAAACTCTTTCCATGGAAGAAGAGTGAGACTCAATCCTATTCCTTTTCATGATTGAGAAAGGTATGTTAGAAACATTAGAATTGTCTAAATTCTAATATAACTCATAGCAACTTTAATAGTTAAGAAAATTGCACACCATGTTTTCCTTAAGAGATTTTATTACCCTCCTCATAGTGATTGAATTCTTATATGACATTTTGGTCAACTAGAAAACATGTTTGACATTATATGAGTTATTACATTAGAATCTAGACTAATTATCAGAAAATTGGTAAAAGACAAATTAGTATATTTTATCTAGTTGTTTTTGTTTTGACTAATTGAAGGTGCTATACATCATTGATGGATGGTAGACCTATTATGGAAGAAATTGCATGCTCAAATTTTTAAGTTAATAGCATTGATGGATGATCCATCATCTACTGAGTAGAATACACTCTTTTAGTACCTAAGTAATTGTTACAAATGGTCTT
The DNA here is from genome assembly GCA_910596185.1 of Chrysanthemum makinoi. Lineage (NCBI taxonomy): Eukaryota > Viridiplantae > Streptophyta > Magnoliopsida > Asterales > Asteraceae > Chrysanthemum > Chrysanthemum makinoi. Next base: position 103,214,032 of record OU343219.1, on the reverse strand, counting down.
ACAAAGGGGTAGCAACGTAATAGCACGCTATTTTCATTGGTTAATGAAACACTTACAATGTTGTCAAATCCAAAGGGGAGTATGGTGTGACATCAATAAGACATTATTGTAACGTTGTTCAATTCAAGGGAGTTACAAGTTATTATCTTGGTAGTAACTCAGATTATTTCTAGATTTTCTTGAAATAATACATTACGTTCAAAATGTAGACATTCATATTCTCAAGGATAGTCATGAACGCTCCTTGATAATTAGGTGCTCTTACATCTACTTGTAATGCTTATATCTCTACGACACTATCATATTGCTCACATAAACAAATGAATGTCATGGTGTTTATCTATTATATGATGTTGTTCTATGCACAAGTGGGAGAAGTATTTATTGTGTGCATAGGAACAACACATACCAATATGATTAATGGATTCTCTTGATCGTAGGTAGAGATTAATGTTCTAATAAGATTGTCTTGCTTAAAGAACATGTGTCAAGATTATAACATAGACTACTTTTATGTCTTATGTCATTCAAATCATATAGAAACACTTGAAATTACATTTTAGTTTAAGTGAGATCTTGGCTAGATTGTAATCTCAAGGTAAATCTCCACTTGTCGGATCATGTGGATGTTTTTACAAGTTTCTAAGTGGACACTTCATGGAATGACATAATTAAATAAAATACTATCTTTAAATATTTATGTATTCTTAGAATGACATAAATAGATAGAGTAGTATATTAACTTGAAAAATTAATTAATTGAAACCATAGTGTGGTGTTCATAATTACTTTAAATTATAAATGTTTATGTGTTTCTTTGTAAAGTCACAAACATGAAGTCTTTTCATTATTACAAGACATATAATATAAAGTAATAACGCTAACTTGTTATGTTTCTTTTATTAAGACATAAAGTCATTGGTAAATGACTTATAACGATAATGAGATTATAAACTTATGTTTTCTAGTTGAGAAATGGACATGAAGTGACTTGATCAAAAGTACTTGAGTTATAAAGCATGCAATTGGCTTTGAATTTTATTTTACCATTAAGATGATTTAATTGGTAAATAGGTAAGCCAAAAGGAATATGTTTATCTTACATATTGTTAGATTGTCTTACAATATTAATTCTAATGAAATACTGTATGTATATGGAATGTTCAGTAAGAAGAATCAAACATTTGTTACATTGTTTGATTCAAGATAACTATATCTTCTTTTCTTCCAAAATTTATCAAGGTTAGAAAATTGAGTATTGATTGAATATACTTAATAAACTCAAACCTAGAAGATTAATAAGACACCATTTTAGTATGGAATGTGATGAATCACATTGAGTCTTATATTGAAGTTCTGATTTGTTAAAACTACTTATGGAGTAGGTTATTAACGAACAAGATTTACGAACTGTCAATGTGTTTTGTAATATCCCAAAAGAAAACAATTTGGTGTTGTTCTACTTGCTGATGTATTTGTAGATAGTCTTTAAATTACAAAAACAAGTGGGAGTTTTGTTTAGATCTTGAAGAGATTAAATTACAATTACAAAACACATAATCTTCTAAAATACACTAGTGAATATCATGATGAGGTCAAATATGATATACCTCAAAATGATGGAATTCTCATTCATAGATCCGCAAGGATATCTCGGATATTTGATATGATGAGAAATATGAATTACATGATCATTGTAAACCTGTTAATCATAATGATACATTACCTAATATTGAATTGTGGTAAATTATTCATACTATGAATGTTAAGATGTTGTCCAAAGAGATAATCAACTTTGTAAACTTGGTTTATCTTAATAAAGATGTTTCTTCAAAGGGAAAACCCTAGCGGTTTAAATTCTTTGTGTAGAAATCATATGGACAAATTGTACATGTGTTTAATGCATGACTTGTGACAAGATTATTAATCACACTTAAGCAATTAACTGTGATTGAATATTCTTTCCTTGACACATTAAACATATAATGATTATAATTGTTATACTTATTTTCATTGATATGGAAAATGACAATTGGATATTAAAACTCTTTCTTGTGTGATTGCTTTTGTGAGGACGATAAGTAATACAAATGAGTTTTATGAATTCACATAATCTTTGGAAATGTACAAATTGCAAGAATCCATGAATGGATATATGCATGCATCTAGGAAATGATTCTTATGTTTAACTATTAAATCCAAGTTTTGGTTTTAAATTAAAATAAGATCATTTCTAAGTATTCCTGAAAGCTAGTGGGAGTATTGTGTTCATTTTCTTTAAATCTTATATGTTGTGGGTAGTAACATTCCATCTAAGCTAAATGTTAAGTTTTAGTTTGGAATGGAACTTCACATGAAAGATTTAGAAAATAAGACATACAACCTTGGAATATATGTTTATTATTAATAAACATATGTGGTATTAAATAATGAGTCTAATAGAACATGATATATCATTTGGAAAATGGATATGTAGAACATGAATGAAATCTTAGTTTGATACAAGGATTTTTTATGTACATCATGTTATTGTTGTATCATGCTTGAATGCAAGATGATTTGACAACATTGATATCTAATGAAGTTATTAGATAACTAGTGTAATGAATATTCTAATGGAATATATTTGAATTTAGAATTACATTCCTCAGCCTTGATTTGCTCTCAAAATTCTATGGATGAGCAATACAGCAATTGTTGCGTAATTGTCATAGCCAAACAAACTTGAAAGTTTGGAAGGCATCAAACATTACACTGTAGATATTGAAGTTTACGAAATTTTTAAAGAGCATATTGTTGTTTGTATACAATGATGCTGGTATAATTGAGATGACACTCAATACTAGTCATGGGAGGATTTCATCCTTGTAAATGGCCATGTGAACTAGTTATGCTCAACTAAGAGCATAGTTGCATTATACAATAAAGAATAAGAATACTTTAAACTTTAAAAATGTTTGAAAGTTTGATTGTCATAAATTGGTGTTTGAGGATGTCACACACTTTATGAAATATTATGTGGCAATATCAAGATATTTTGAATGCACACATACAAGAACTTCACTAGTTGAATTCTTAAGATAAGTATTCTCAAAATTCCGATAGATCAAAGTTAGTTGAAATTATGCCTTGTCAACAAGTATGATTGTCATTACTTGAGACATAATTCATTAACCAAAGATATCATGCATTGATCTATTTAGTATTTGATAAGGGATGTTTTGAACAAATATTATTTAAATGAAATAAAATATTGGTTATGTTTATTTTCATTTTCTTAATATTATATCCTATATTTGCATGTTTAATCCGTGAATAACTTATGTTATTCTAAATAGTCCGTTGTCGATCAATGATGTGGGAATGTCATTGAATTAAGACAAATCTGAGTTTTGGTGGAATATACTTTTAAAGTATATTGATGCGGGACATACCAGATTCACATGATATTCAATGAATTGAATATAAGACTTATCCCAACTTTACATGATGATACTTTATGGATCTTTGTCATTAAGTATATCATGAAGTGTTTATCCTCAGACTTGAGATACCGTATAACTGATATGAATGTAGTGCATTTGTGTAAGATAGTCTAACGCTATTCGTAACTGGTAGTTATAAGGGCTATTTCTAAGTGTTGCAAAATTCATTAGTTATGTTTGTAGTCAAGAGAATTTGTTCCTTTGAATTTGTTTCAAAGCATAATACTATATTGGGCCCCTCGTAGGGTTGACAAGATGTTTGTATGGCCATACCCAAGATCTATCCTGAATACGCTCAGATGATTTGGTAATATTGTTCAATCGAAAACAACGAGAAACAGAATGTTAACTTATGAAATGACTTGATCCATATTCATAGTTAATATAGTATTAGTATCAAAAGGATAAGTAAAAATGATGAATCATTAAATGGTTTTTCCAGAGACATACTCGATTCAACTGGGGCATTGGCGTGAAAGCTAGACTAACCAATGTCATTACTATATTTAGTAATATCCAAGTGGGAGCTGAAAGGTTTTATGGATATTTAAATAATAGTATATCCAGATTCGAACTCGAGATTTCGGGATTGCACACATTACGTATGAGAATTGATGTAAATAATTAATATAAATAAAACGTTATTATTATTAATTATTAGTCACGAAATAAAACATAACGATAGTTAAATATTAACTACGAGGACTAGAGATGAAATTAGATGACAAGAAAAGTCTAAAACCCCTCTTGGGTTGGCTTGGCCGGTCGTGGCTTCTCAAAAGCCCAAGGGAGGCTTTTCTTGGTCACCAAGTTTTGAGAATGTATATATACAAACCCTTGTATTCATTCTTAAACTAATCTTGGATCACCAATATACCGAATTTCTCTCCTCCTCTCTCCCTCTTTGTGTGGTCGGGTCTACTGAACACCCAAACCCCAAGGGTTTTTGATTTTGCTTAACTCAAAGACATAAGTGTTTGGTTTTATTTGTGATTCAAGGAACTAGCTTTTCCACATCAAATCGCTACTAGTAATGCGGTGTACAAGAACGAAGAGCAAGCACACTTGAGCTTGTAACCTTGGTGGTCGATTTATTGATTGGGTCGAATATTATAAACCCTAAAGTTAGGGTTTTGGGTTTTGGTTCTTGTTTAATCATCGTTTGATTCTTGAATTGTTAAAAGGTACGCGTTTTCTTATTCGGTTAATTACTTACATATATTATTCCTATTTACTTCCGCTGCATGCTTTGATGATGTTATTTGTTTTATATATAATTGTTATGAGTATAAAATCCTAACATGTATATCTACTATAACTGCTACGGAACCCTCTAACATTTCGGGTTCCAAATCTACTTCTATTCCATCTGTGTCGTCTGTGTGTAATGCAGGTGATACAGATCATTCTCTGGATTGTTCATAGCGGATGTTCCCGACACATGACAGGCAATCTTAAACTGTTATCAAACTTTATTGCAAAGTTCATTTGCACTGCCGGTTCGGGAATGATCAATTCGCAGCTATCATGGGCTACAGAGACTATGTCAATGGGAACATCGAAATTAGCAGGGTTTACTATGTGGAAGGCCTCGGTCATAACTGTTTTCGTAGGTCAGCTTTTGTGATGGAGATTTGGAGGTTGCTTTCCGGAGAAAACTTGTTTCATTCGTGATCTACAAGGAAATGACCTTATGTCTCGATCGCGTAATTCTAGTCTCTACACTATCTCTATGAAAGACATGGTTGCTTCATCTCCCATATGTTTACTTTCAAAGGCAACATCAACAAAATCCTGGCTATGGCACCGTCGTCTCTCACATCTAAACTTTCAAACCATCACCAACCTTGCTCGACACAAACTAGTTGAAGGACTTCCATGGTTTCGGTATTCTAAAGATCACCTTTGCTCAGCTTGTGAACAAGGCAAAAGCACTCGCGCTCATTTTCCTTCAAAGGTGGAACACAGCTCTAAGCATGTGCTTCATCTTCTTCACATGGATTTGTGTGGCCTGATGCGCCGCGGCAAACGATCAATGGCAAACGCTACATCTTAGTAATCGTTGATGACTATTCACGCTGGACTTGGGTCTACTTTCTTGGAAGCAAAGATCAAGCTCCACAAATGATCATCACCTTCACTTAAAAATACAAGTTCACGCACGAAACACCGCTCGACTAATCGTAATAGATAGAGGCACCAATTTGTTAATCAAACTCTTCGTGAATTCTATGAGAAAGTAAGAATTCAGCATCAGACATCTATTGCACGTACACCAGAACAAAACGGAGTTGTCGAAAGACAAAACCGAACGTTAGTGGAAGCTGCAAGAACAATGTTAATCAATGCTAAACTTCCAGATTACCTATGGGCGAAGTCTGATCTACATGCATGCTACACTCAAAACCGCCTATGATTACTAAACGCCACAACAAAACACCTTTCGAGCTCGTCCATACAGTAAAACCGAATCTAAAAAATTTTCATGTATTTGGATCTCTTTGCTATCCGAATAATGATCGTGATGACTTTGAAAAGCTCAAAGCCAAAGCTGACATTGGAGTCTTTATCGGATACTGTGATAATTCAAAAGGTTTCCGAATCCGGAATCGTCGACAAAACAGTGATGGAAATGATTCATGCTCATTTTGATGAACTTACGAAATGGCTTCGAGTATAACAGCTTGGAACCCGGACACAACCGCTAAACTTCCCCCAAACCCCATCATCACCGAATAAAGCCCACAGCTTACTCGTCAACAAATGGAAAGGTTATTTGCTCCAATCGCTCGTGACGATCTTGATGAACGCGGCTCCAGGTGTATCCGCTGCTCCGCTGCTCAACCCTGATAATACTCTTATACCATACACCTCGCTACAACAACTACTGTCAAGCAGATGCACCTACACCAGTGACTCCACCACAACAGTTGAACAAACCGCTTCCAACAATGATGAAGCTGCTGATGATATTCTGAATGTAGTACCCCCACCTGCAGATTTTGATCCAAATGCGTTCTTCAACCCGTTTGCTAATGAGACTGCTGCACCAGATGTCGCTGAATCTTCAACAAACCATTTGAATCCTCTGAATCTGCACAATGTATATCAACATCAACCCTCCACACATAAATGGACGAAAGACCATCCTCTGGAAAACATTATTGGCAACCCGAATCAACCACTCGTTACAAGACAACGTCTTCACACAGACAGTGAACATTGCATTTATGCACTCACCGTCAGCCAATCAACCTAAAACATCAAAGACGAATGACAAAAGACAACCGATTGAATCCATGCAAGAAGAACTCAACCAATTCAAACGCCTTGAAGTATGGGAATCTGTTGAAAGACCAACATGAGTCTACGCCATTGGTCTAAAATGGATTTGGAAAACAAATTGATGTGAAGGAAATGTTATCCGAATAAGTCACGCCCGTGGCTAAGGGTTATCGTCGGAAGAGGGAATAGACTTTGAAGAATCTTTTGTCCTGTTGCTCGCCTTGAGGCTGTTCAGATATTTCTAGCATTCGCGCTCACATGAATATGACGGTCTATCGATGGATGTCAAAACCTTCTCAATGGACACCTAAAAGAAACGGTTTATGTCACCAACCAGATGGATTCATTGATACTGAGTTTCCGAATCACGCCTACAAACTGAACAAAGCTCTGTATGGTCTCAAACAAGCTCCTCGGGCATGGTACGATAAGCTATCATCCTTCCTCATTGCTAATAATTTCACCAAAGGTTCGGTTGACCCAACTTTTTTTATACAATATCACGGGGCACATATCTTAATTGTTCAAATTTATGTGGATGACATCATTTTGGGTCTACACATAAAAAGTTTTCAATCGCTTTTGCAAAACTAATGAAGAAAATTTTTGAAATGTCCATGATGGGTGAACTCACGCTTCTAGGACGCAAGTTCATCAATCACCCCGTGGTATTTTCTGAGTCACCCAAATATGCCCTTGATTTGTTAAACAAATTTGGAATGAAAACCTGTGACACCTATGCCACACCAATGGCTCATACCAAGAAGCTAGACGCCGATTTACATGGGAAATTGGTGGACCCTACAAAATACCGTAGTATTATTGGGTCTCTATGTATCTAACAACCAGCGGACCGATATTGTCTTTGCTGCTTATCTATGCTCCCGCGTATCGGCGACCAACTGAAACCTCCTCTCTGAGGCTAAAAGAATCCTCCGATACATAAAGGGAACCATTAACTTGGGGATCCGTATCCAAGGATTCTGGTTTTGAACTAATCGCTTTTTCAGACGCTGATCACGCAGATGCTTAGACTCGGAAAAGTACTTCGTGAGCTCTACAATTTCTTGGTGATAAACTGTGTCTGGCAATCAAAGAAGCAGGATTGTACATCGCTGTCCTCAACCGAATATGTAGCCATGTCGGCGTGTTGTGCTCAAGTCATCTGGATGCGAACAACTCAAAGACTATGGTTACGATTTGACGTAATCCCGATGTATCGCGACAATCGGAGTGCCATTGCAATCTCGTGCAACTCAGCCAGACTCAAATCAAAGCACATAGATCTTCGATATCATTTCATCAAGGACCACGTGGAACAGGGTACTGTTGAATTATATTTTGTGGGTACGGAATACCAATTGGCAGATCTTCTCACTAAAGCCTTGCCTCCCGCTAGGTTTAATGAGTTGGTCCACCGGATTGGTATGAGGTGTTTGACTCAAGAGGAATTGATGACCTCCTAAAACAGTCTTAAAAACCTGTCAAACACCAAAATCTCTTTTGTAAATATTTTCTCAAAAACAAAATACAAAAATATAAAACCTGATAAAACAACAAAAATATTCTTCTATCTATTTTCTTTCAACATTGCAAGTACGTTTCTTCCGTCAACACTATAATCTTTCAAAATTCAATATCTTTTCGATCTAGTGTTGAGGGGGAGAAAATTATAACTTTAACTGTTTCAAATCATCTGCGTACTTGCATGTTATCTTATCTCGGTTGTTTCTTTTAACAAATGATGGTAAAGTTTTTGGTACAATGACACTCCTCTACTAAACTTATAACCTTTCATTATTTCTTGAGTCGAGGGGGAGTGTCGTCAAGTTTCTTTCTTAAAAACCTTTGTATGGTAACCAAAATGGAAGTTAAATGGCTTTGTATGTAAAAGGAAAAGGTGGAGGGACCAAAACTGTCAAAACCTTAAACATATTTTGAATAAAAATTTCCTCCACCTAACATTTCACATCTCATTTATTACTCAAAACCTAAAACATCCTACGCCTAAGAACCGTTCCTCAAAACCGTGTTTAAGATCGTCAATCTGTAAGTGATTTCATGTTCCTAACAAGATTTTAAACAATGGTTTTAAATTTTATACTAATCCAACGTTAAAACGGCGTAACTGGATTTTGTGGTCTACGTAGAAGCGTATGAACACCCAATCAAGAATAGGTGTTTGTGGTTAAAAAGAATGTGTCAAAATGTTTTAACAACATCTATGATATCGTTTATGCTCAAAACACACCAAAACACTAATTAATGGAGTTTATAATTAGGGTTTATGAGTCAAATTTGGGTGTTTCCAAATATGAAGTGTTTTGGTCAAAAAGATTGTTGGGTTATGGTCATATGTTGATGAATTGATCATTTCCATGGTTGTTAACCACCCAGAAACACTAATTGATTAACAATTTGAAGTTAGGGTTTAAAGTTCATAACTTTGGGTTACTTTTATTCACAACGAATTAGATGTTAATACCTGGCCTAAAGACTCTAACAACACTCTAGACCTGCCAGAATTTGTTTGATGCATATCCCATTGCTAGAAATGTTACGCGTAAATCTTAACCCTTAGGGTTTTGACCTACGCGTATGACTTTCTACGCGTAACTATTAACGAATGATTCATGCCATGTTTTGTTGTTAAAATGAATTCATGTGTTAATATTGATGATATAATGGCTTTATTTCAGGCTTGCTACGCTTAAAATTCAGAATCAAGGTCAACTGATTCTCTACGCATAAGGATTACCCTACGCGTTGTCAAGTTATGCGTAAGAATAATTCTACGCATAACTATTACGCGTAAGGTTCTACAATGGGACTACGCGTATCCTGTGAAGGATATGCGTAAACAGGGACCTCTACGCATAAGGTGCGCTCTTACGAGTAAGCCTTACGCAGGTATATATATCTACGCTGCAAGCTCTACGCATAAGGTCCCTTTTGTTTCTTACGTAGTTAGGATCCCTACGCGTAAGCTTTCGCTCACGCGTATATCATCTTTGTTTACGCTTAACTTTGCCAAAACTACGCTTAAGCCTGGATTGACCTTCATAATGAATTGTTACGTATACAAACTTGTAAATAAACTAATCATAATGTCACGAATCCAACAATGTCACTTATAAACTTAATCGTTTGATATATTGTGAATAATAAGTGATAACATAAACTTTAAAACTTAAAGTTAACTAACTCACGAAAACATTTCACGACATCATTGGACCATTGGACAAACAAGTGACTTAGGACTCGTAACAATCATTGACACTGTACATTCAATAGCTAGACAATAAGACCTTCGGTTGACTAACACTATGTCTTTCGATATGTTGGTTCTTTTGGCTAATGTTATTTCAGATCACGACATGGCTGAACAAATGATTATGGATGCATCAGAAGTTCTTACAATTGCTGATATCTTTCCAGAGGGTTATCCGAGAAAGATTGGAAAGAACAAACCTTAGGGTTGATGATTGGTCCCGAACCGTCAAGTTTATCACACAAGCTAACCACTTGTGAATGGTCAACCGTAATAAACTTCAAACAGCTCAGAAACAATGCAATGAAGATCTAGAGGAGTATAGTGTTTCCCCAGGTCGTTAAGTCCCAACGAGCTGTGCGACTGAATAACCAAACGTATAGTGATCGGGTGATAATGAACGGGAAAAGGTTTGTGATTGATACTAGATGACAAAGGAAAAATGAAAGAAAATTAAAAGCTAAATTATATTAAATAAACGCTATCACTATTTTTAAAATGATGTTTTTGATTTTTCTTTAAAACTACGTAACGTTACAAAAGAAAATGTGAAATTGAAACAGTATTAATCCTAAAAATATAAAATGACATTTTTACAAACCTAATGATAAGAGAAAATTTTGAGAAAAAGAAAATTATTTTTATGACTATTTATTTAATTATTATTAATTAAAAACTATTTTTACCTATTTAATAATACCCTAAAATATAAGAAAATATGAAATAAAGCTTAGAAAAGTGAAATTATGACTTAGAAAAATCTAAAATAACTAAAGAGAATTTTCAAAACTAATTTTGTATTTTTCTGATTATTTTTCTATTTTCTATGAATTAAAACTATTTAAAACTAATTAAATTGCTAAAAATTACAAATTTAACTAAGAAAAATCCGGAAAAATTATTTTTTTGCTTTTTATATTTATCTTAATCTATGAAAATTGAAAACTTATTTTTTTGAAGCTTTTCTGATTTAATTGTATTAAAAGCTAATTAAAAAGTACTAAAAACTGATTAAAATAAAGAAAATAGCAAACGAACTAGAAAATAAAAATTCAGGAAAAGTCGAAAATAATATTCTAAATCTATGAAAAATATAAAAACAATAGCTTATGTAAAGGATTATGAAGCTGTAGTGAAAAAGCTTATGAATAAGCTATACAAAATAAGCTAAAAGCTATCTAAGTGCACCAAATGATTACAGCAACTAAGGTAAGCGAATATTAATCAAAAGAAACTAAATACAACTACTCTTAACCTCTTATGTGCTTAATGAACTAAATTGACTTAATTGGATTTTAAAATGCAAATAGCTTTTACTCTCCTACTTTACGCTAGTATAACTGCTTATCTAATAAGCCAAGCTGAAAACCAGAACTGAGGTCCTCAAGACCACCAGCTGAACTCCCTCTAGACCAAGTTTTAGCCACTACCAAGCTAATATGAAGCTTGTGCAAGGCCTGCAAAAAGGCCTGATTCACACTCAGTTAAACTGAGTGTGAACAGAACAACAGTAGCTTAAATGGAAGCTGATTAAGGCTTATTGAACTTTCCAAAAATTTGACAAAAATCAGTTTTCAAAACTTGACCAATTAAACTTGCTTATCCTAGAATTTCACTTTCTTTGAACCAAAATTGAAGCTATCAAAAATCAACCAAGTTGGGTGAAAAATGGATTTTTCAACTTTTTGACTTTTGACACAGAATTGAATCTTTGACTTTTATGAGTTTTGATCCTCAAAAGCAGATTGTAAATGATGATTTAAGCTATAGTGATACTGAAATAAGCTAGCCTATATAATTCTAAGCCTAAATGCAAAATATCCTATCCTAACTCTAACTGATATGAAACTTGGAACAGATTAAAAGGAATTTTGACTAAATGAGTTATTGGATGCAATTTGAAAGTTATTTTATCTAAGTTATTACTACTTTAGACTAAAGCAACTAGGTTTGGCTAATAAGCTAACCTATACACAGATCTAAGCTATAATCCAAACACCACTTAAGCTAACTGGTTTGCCAATTACTCTACCTTGCAGTAGATTCTAAACCTAGCACCATGAAATCTATAATCTAACACCAATCCTAACCTAACAAAAGCAAAGTAGTTACTTAAAACCTACAACATACAGTAGAACAAAAAAAAGTAGCACAATAGTTTTAAGCTTGAACTAAACAAAGTACTCACATGAGGTCCAGCTCATGAGCAGCTTATACCAGAACCATAACTATACTAACTTAAGCTATTCCAACCCAATCCAAGCTCTGCATCAAGTATCTAAACCATTTCAACTTCCCATTTGATCACAGTTGACTTTTGTTGACCGAGTTCCAATTTACTTGCACTTGAGTTATAAGCTTACCAAAAGCTATCAATAGCTTAAATAAGCTTATTTGAATTAAAATGAAGCTACTTGGAGCTTAAGTATAATAGAATGATATCTGATTTTACAACAGTGAGCATAAAAGCAAGTTTTTGGTTCAAACTTCAAATCAATACTTGAAATTAAATTACAACTGATAAAATGTGTTTTTCTTAGTACAATACAAAAGGAAATTAAATATTTAGAACTTAATTTAAGACATTGACATTAAAACGACATAAAAGAAAAATACTAACTAAAACTACTCTTTTGACTAGCTTCTCTTTCTCCTTTTTTATAGCAGAAGTACTCCCACTTGTCCTCCGAGCTTTTCCCACCTCTATCCAGAACCATTGGATCACTTGGGATGATATTGGCCGTTTGATGAATTTTGGCGGGAAAACTCTTTTTGCCATTGGCTCGATTTGTAACAGTAGCAAGGAGCATTTAATGCATTTGGCTTGAGGTGTTTAGAGGGTAGGATGGGTGTGATGATGATGGAGGAGGAGCGTGGGTGGTTTTTGCAGGCGTAGGTGATGATGAGGAAAAGGGAAACTCGTGAGGGCGGTATTATATTCAAACCGTGGTTAGTGATATTGGGTAATGGGCCATGGGTAAAAAAGGTTGGGCTGGGTGGTTGGATTTGGATTGGGTATTATAAAAGGGTCCGGTTGGATTTGGGATATAAGTAAACAAGGACCAAAACTGCAATTCCACCAAACTCGAGGGACCAAATCTGTAATTTTTCCAAAGTATGTTATAAGGACCAATTTTGCCATTCATGAATAGTACAAGGGTAATATTTGATAAATTTTCATTTTTAAATAACCCAAGGACTATTTTTGACATTTTTCAAAGTTGGGGGACTAAACTTGTAATTTCTCAAAACTTTTGAAATTTTTCACCAAAGGACTAATTATGACAACTTATGATTTCAAAAGGACCTTTGGTGACTTTTCTTTTAAAATAAGTGCTCAGGGACTATTTCTGCCAATTTTTGAAAGTCGGGGGACTAAAACTGCCAATTATGCAAACTTTGTTCGTTTTTCGTCTGATTTTAAATATTTTGCATCTGAAACATATAAAATGCAATTTTGGAATATTTTTAGTATTTTGATGCATTTCTGAGTGTTTTTAATTGTTTTGCAGTTCAGATTTGACCAAAAATGATGAGTATTTACACACTCATCAATCCCCCACACTAAACTATTGCTAGTCCCTAGCAATCTTTTGAGAAAAACTTAATGGATTTGAGTCTCTTTACCAAAAGCCATTACTTCTGGAGTAGCCAAAATGTTTCAGTTCAAGTAAGAACCTTGGTACACTGATAACCAAATGATTTTGAGCAAATCACCAGCTTTCAACGGATTTGGTTTGTCTTTAATAGAAGCCGTTTGCTTCTGGACTAGCCAACTCTTAGATAAAATATCTTTGGTGAGTCGATTACCAATTATGGTTTTCCAACTGCCTTTACCACAAGCCATAAACTTGCGGCTAGCCAACTCTTCACTAATTAAAGATATGGTGAGTTGAACACCATACAATTTTGGGCAAATTGCAAGCCGTCAACGGATTTGAGATATCTTTACCAGGAGCCGTTTGCTCCTGGATTAGCCAATCCTTTTGTTTATTAGACATGGCGGACTGATAACCATAAGCTGAGTAAGTGCAAAACACTTACTACAAAAAAATTTTGGCCAAGAATGGGGGAATTGGGTGGTATAATTACATGATAAAATTCGTGAGAATCCCCCCCACACTAGAAATGAATATTTCCCTCAATATTCAAAGTACCGGCGGTTATGCCGAAACATAGAACGTAAAAGGAAATATTACGCCATTATTTGTTTAAAATTTTTTTTTTTTTGAAACTCTTATATACAACGGGGGGGCAACTCCCCCACACTAGGGTGGTAGAAAGTAGAAAGAAGTCATAAATATGGGTGAAAACCCATATGGTGTGCTATTGTTTTTGATTCCCGAGTCGCTAGCTTGACTCGATCCTCGCATTCATTGGTTCATGGGGAAAGTTTGTAGATCCGGGACAACCACAGGAGGAATGTCCTCTCCAAAATAGTGCTTCAATCGATGACCATTCACTTTAAAATTTGGACCATCGGGTTGAGATAACTCAATGGTTCCATAAGGAAATACTTTAGTGATGGTGAATGGTCCAGACCAGCGGGATTTTAGTTTTCCAGAAAAAATCTTCAATCTTGAATTGAAAAGAAGGACTCGATCACCGACGTTGAAAACGCGGTTTTTGATTTTGGAGTCATGAATCTTCTTTGTCTTTTCTTTGTAGATCAAAGAGTTCTCGTATGCTTGATCACGGAGTTCATTTAATTCATTCATTTGAACTTTCCGGTGTTCACGGTCATAGAATATCGAAGTTGGCATGTTTCAAAGCCCAGTATGCCTTGTGCTCAAGCTCAATCGGCAGATGACACGCCTTTCCGTACACTAGCTTGTATGGAGTACACCGATGGGTGTTTTATAAGCTGTACGGAAGGCCCAGAGTGCGTCATCTAGCTTATCCGACCAAGAGGCACCGTTTTCGCCTACTGTCCTTTCCCGAATTCTTTTAATCCCTCGGTTGGAAACTTCCACTTGCCCACTCGTTTGGGGGTGGTACGCAGTAGAGAGACGGTGAGTTACACCGTACTTTTGCATGGCTCTATCAAACTGGTCATTGCAGAAATGCGTTACCACGATCACGATTATAGCTCGTGGAATTCCAAACCTAGCAAAAAGAGATTTTAAGAATTTCACAACAACTCGGGCATCGTTGGTAGGCAAAGCTTTCGCTTCAACCCATTTTGACAAATAGTCAACGGCCACGAGTATGTATTTATTTCCTCGAGATGAAGGAAATGGCCCCATAAAGTCAATGCCCAGATGTCAAAAATCTCACACACTTGAATGGCGTTTTGCGGCATTTCATTTCTTTGTGAGATATTCGCGGACGTTGACAAGCGCCAGATTTTGACAAATTCGTGGGCATCTTTGTAAATCATGGGCCAATAAAATCCGGAATCAAACACCTTCTTGGCAGTGTAGTTGGGGCTATGATGTCCCCAAGTAGGTCCAGAATGGCAAGCCTTAAGAATGTCATTGGCTTCCTGACCATACACACATCGCCGATGACTTGATTCGCGCAAATTTTGAATAAGTAGGGGTCGTCCCAGAAGTAATGTTTTACATCTTTAAAGAATTTTTTTTCTGTTGGGACGACATCCCTTTCACCACAAAGTTACCCGCATGGTAATTTGCAAAGTCAAGGCAAACCATGGGGTAAAAAAGTCTCCACGAAAAGAAACCACATTGAGTGTTTCGAGAGGAAATGTTTCGTTTATTTCCTTTTCTCGAACACATCCCGGTGAGGGTTTTCTAGACGGGACAGATGATCAGCCAGGTGTTCTCCTCCTTTTTATCACGTATAATGATATCAAATTCTTGGAGGAGAACCCAACGGAGCAATCTCGGCTTTGCATCTTGTTTTGCAAAGAGATATTTGAGAGCCGAGTGATCCGTATACACCACGCATTTGGTCAAGATTAGGTATGGCCGAAACTTCTCAAACGCATACACCACAGCTAATAATTCTTTTTCTGTAGTGGTGTAATGGGTTTGAGCTTCATCATAGTTCTTACTCGCGTAGTTGATAGGCTGAAAATGCTTGGTTTTTCGTTGCCCCAAGACTGCACCGATAGCAAAATCACTTGCATCGCACATGAGTTCAAAGGGTAAATCCCGGGGGCAACAAGAATGGGTGCTTTAGTAAGCTTTTTCTTTAATGTTTCAAAAGCTTCGATGCACTCAGGTGAGAAGATAAAAGGATCATCCTTCTCAAGGAGATGAGTCATAGTAGAAGCGATTTTAGAAAAATCTTGTATGAATCTGCGATAAAAACCGGCATGACCTAAAAACTCCTAATACCTTTGACGGTAGTAGGATGAGGCAATTTGGCAATGACATCCACTTTCGCTTTGTCAACCTCAATCCCGTTTTTGAAATCTTATGGCCTAGGACAATTCCTTCTTTGACCATAAAATGGCTCTTCTCCCAATTTAGACAAAGATTGGTGTCTTCACACCGTTTAGCATTTTTTCTAAATGGGAGAGACATGTTTGAAATGAGTCCCCAATGACCGAGTAGTCATCCATAAACACCTCCATTGTTTCCCCGATCATGTCGTGGAAAATTGCCATCATACATCGTTGGAGCGTGCCAGGAGCGTTACATAGGCCAAAAGGCATACGCCTCTAGTAGGCAAAAGTTCCATATGGGCAAGTGAATGTGGTCTTTTCTTGATCCTGTGGATCAATGGGGATCTGAAAATAACCCGAGAAACCATCAAGGAAACAATAGTATTCGTTTCCCGCTAATCTCTCAAGCATCTGATCCATGAAGGGTAGAGGAAAATGGTCTTTACGGGTGGCTTCGTTAACTTGCGATAGTCAATACACACACGCCATACCGTAACCAATCGAGTTGGAATTAACTCGTTTTCTTCATTTGTGACAACAGTTATGCCACCCTTTTTGGAACACAGTGGATGGGACTGACCCAAGGACTATCAGAGATCGGGTAAATTAAACCAGCATCAAGAAGTTTGAGAACCTCTTGTTTGATAACCTCATGAATCTTAGGATTCACCCTTCTCTGATGTTGGACTGCTGGCTTGAAGTCATCCTCCATCAAGATTTTGTGAGTACAAAACTCGGGGTTGATACCCTTAATGTCGGAGAGTTTCCAAGCAATTGCTTGTTTGTGTGACTTCAAGACCTTTATGAGAGCAGTCTTCTCCTCCTCAGTTAAGTCTTTAGCAATTATGACGGGTAATTTATCATCACCCTCCAAGAATGCATACTCGAGATGAGGAGGTAGGTCCTTAAGTTCAACCTCGGGAAATTCTTCAGTAGATGTTTGTACTGATTTGATTTCTTCAATCGTGATATCTTTCGGAGGGAGTGACGGTAATGGATCTTCATTTAACAATTGCTGAAGATAAAGCATATCTCCCTCCGAATCATAAACACCATTATCAATTCCCGGCGGAATTGATTCATCATTTAGAAAGAAACTCATCGATCTCTTCTAAGAAGAAGTCACCTCCCTTAAACGGAGTAAGAGAGGGGGAAGGATCGGCAATAATTGGTTGAGAAGATGTGGTGGGCTCCCCACTCACAGAATTATGAAAATAACCAAGAAACTCTTGAGAGTACTCCTCTGAAGCAATATCAATTAAATCGATTCGATTAACCGATTCAGCATCGTAATTTGAGGAGTACCTCGAAGTTTGATCAAGGTTAAAGGTGACAGCTTCATTACCCACACGTAATGTGATTTCTTGCTTAAATACATCAATGAGAGCACGGCCCGTTCTCAGGAATCCTAGTCCAACAATGAGGGGAACCCGATGATCGGCATCGAAATCAACAACCACAAAGTCAGCTGGAAAATGGAACTTTCCTACTTTCACGAATACATCCTCGGCAATGCCAAGAGGGCGTGATATAGAACGATCTGCAAGCTCAAGATTCATGCAATTAGGAATAAGTTCTGGAAGAGAAAGTTTCTTCCATACTGAATAAGGCATCAGATTGATGCTTGCACCAAGATCGGTGAGGGCAAAGCATTCAATCATTCCTGGAAAAACACAAGGTAGGAGAAATTTTCCAGGATCTCCAAGCTTCTCGGGAAGCTTCTTTAACAGAACTGCTGAGCGCTCGTTGAAAGGAGTTTTAGCCATTTCGAATAGCTTTTCCTTGTTGCTTAACATGTGTTTGAGAGTTGATGCAAACTTGGGCATCAGCATGATAGCATCCGCAAAGCTTATGTCAAAATGTAGTTCTTGGAAAATTTGAAATTTTTTTTCCATTTGATGACTGGCTTTTTCGCGGAGCTTTTGCTCATTTAAACGTGATGGGTAAGGAATAGACGTTTTGATTTGGGGTTTCAACTGGAGGTTCAAAAAACTTGGTTTGGTTTTGGGTTTCGGGACAACTTGAGGATGGACATGTGCTGTACTTTGTGAGCTAGAGTTAGGCACCTTGTCCTTTGTCGCCTCAGGTTCACTTTCCACTACCTTCGGGAGAGAAGAAGAAGAGGTAGTAGGAATAGCGGGTCCATCATATGAAGCACCACTTCTGGTTGTGATCGCCTTTGCATCGCCCCTCGGATTAGCGATCGTGTTGCTAGGTAAAGTACCTGAGCCCGAGGGTCGATCATTTAAAGACTTCTTGATGTTAGAAATCTGGCTTACCAACAACCTATTCATTTCCTCTTGGGATTTCATGAATTGCTTCAACAATTCATCGGATGATGGTCCAGTTGGAACAATGGCTTGATTTTGTGTAGGAAAATTCTGGCCTCTATTGTTTGGATTAGGGCATTGATTTTGGAAATTTCCTTGATTATTGCCATGAAAATACCCTGGGTTGAAATTTCCCTGACCTTGGTTCCTATTAAAATTTCCTTGGTTTTGGAAATTTTGACTTTGATTATGAAAACCATTATTTTGACTAAAATTACCTTGGTTTTGAAAACCTTGGTTTATTCTATTCTGATTTTGATTACGGTTTTGGTTTTGGTTGAAACCGGGTGGTCCAGGGTAGTGGTTAGGACGGTGGTTCGGGTCCATAGGAGCACGGTATTGGTTGCCTCCTGAATTGGAAATCCCACCCATAGCGTTTGCTTCAAAAGGGTTACCATCGGTGGCCTTACAGTTGTAATAGGCATGGGGGCCACCGCAAGTAACACATACTTCCACTTTCTTAACTTCAGCAGGAGGTGAAGTTTGTGGAAAAGAAACTTTCTTTTGGTTGGAGAGAACCAAAGCTTGAATTGTTTCCGTGAGTTTGTCAATCTTAGCATCGGTGCTAGATTGACTCACGGGCGATGAAGTTGAAGGACCAACACTGACTTGGGAAACAACCGTTTGCCGTGCAGTGCGGACTTAAGACTTGTTTTCAATTATCGCTAAAGCTTCTTTTACAGTTTTGCTCAAGAAATTTCCTCCAGCGGAGGAATTGAGAGAATCTTGATCAGATTGACTCACTCCATTATAGAAAGTATCGAGTTGCATCAACTCGGAGAAACCATGGTGAGGACATTTGCGGAGCAACTCCTTAAAACGATCCCACGATTCACTGAAGGATTCATCAAACTTTTGTGTAAACTTGATGATTTTGTTTTTAAGACTCGTGGTTTTAGAAGGTGGATAGAACTCGTTCACAAATTTCTTTACCAGGTCTTCCCAAGTTTCAATTGATTTAGGGGGTTGTTTTTCAAGCCAAATCCGGGCTTGTCCCTCTAGGGAAAATGGGAAGAGAAGAAGTTTGACAGCATCGGTAGGGACATTCTTGTATTTGATGGTAGATGAAATCTTGTTAAACCATCGAATATGAGCATGAGGATCATCCCTCTCAAAACCATAGAATTGACTTGAGGTTACAAGATTTAGTAACCCAGTTTTGAGTTCAAAATTTTCAGCCACAATGGCTGGGATAACAATAGCATCTCCATACCCATCGTTGGGTGCCTGGAGAAGCTCACACATAGGACGTTCTTCCGCCATGATAACGGAAGTAGTGCGAGCAGTCCGGATCTCAGATCCGACTGATGGGCGAAACGTCTACGACACGCCTTCTTGGAATCCTGACAAGCTCACGAAATAGGCTCACAGACCTAGAAGAGCGATGCGCCACTAGAGTTAACTCTAAGGAATCTGAGAGTTAGGAAGGAGAATTATGAAAAATGGGGAAGGAAGAATCTTTTTGGGTTTTATGGTTTTGAAAAGTAGATATAACAACAAATCCAATTAAAACAATATCGAGGCAAAACGACAGTGAACTTAAACCAATAATCACAAGATGAATGGCTTCTTTGAAAAGGTACACCACTCACAAGGACACAAAGGCAAGTTTTAATCTTTGGTTCGGGAACTTATTATGGTCGTACCCCAGTTAGGTAGTACACTGCCTTGGTTTGCGGTGGTAATTTTTATGTTGTTATTATTAAACAAAGAAAACGACAAATCTTTTGTATTTTTATCTTATATATATATATATATATATATATATATATATATATATAGAAACAAAAGAAAAAATATATATATATATATATATATATATATATATATTTTTTGTGTTTTATACGTTTTAAGATGTTTTTGGGTTTTTGACTTTTTTTTATAAGAAAATATATATAGATATAGATGGTATAAACAAGGAGTGAATATTCAAATCACTAATCTGCTAAGCGTAAGATAATTAGCACAGCTCCCCGGCAGCGGCGCCAAAATTTGATTGGTCCCGAACCGTCAAGTTTATCACACAAGCTAACCACTTGTGAATGGTCAACCGTAATAAACTTCAAACAGCTCAGAAACAATGCAATGAAGATCTAGAGGAGTATAGTGTTTCCCCAGGTCGTTAAGTCCCAACGAGCTGTGCGACTGAATAACCAAACGTATAGTGATCGGGTGATAATGAACGGGAAAAGGTTTGTGATTGATACTAGATGACAAAGGAAAAATGAAAGAAAATTAAAAAGCTAAATTATATTAAACAAACGCTATCACTATTTTTAAAATGATGTTTTTGATTTTTCTTTAAAAACTACATACGATACAAAAGAAAATGTGAAAATGAAACAATATTAATCCTAAAAATATAAAAATGAAATTTTTACAAACCTAATGATAAGAGAAAATTTTGAGAAAAAGAAAATTATTTTAATGACTATTTATTTAATTATTATTAATTAAAAACTATTTTACCTATTTAATAATACCCTAAAATATAAGAAAATATGAAATAAAGCTTAGAAAAGTGAAATTATGACTTAGAAAAATCTAAAATAACTAAAGAGAATTTTCAAAACTAATTTTGTATTTTTCTGATTATTTTTCTATTTTCTATGAATTAAAAACTATTTAAAACTAATTAAATTGCTAAAAATTACAAATTTAACTAAGAAAAATCTGGAAAAATTATTTTTTTGCTTTTTATATTTATCTTAATCTATGAAAATTGAAAAGCTAATTAAAAAGTACTAAAAACTGATTAAAATAAAGAAAAATAGCAAACAGAACTAGAAAAATCTGAAAAATTCAGGAAAAGTCTAAAATAATATTCTAAATCTATGAAAAATATAAAAACAATAGCTTATGTAAAGGATTATGAAGCTGTAGTGAAAAAGCTTATGAATAAGCTATACAAAATAAGCTAAAAGCTATCTAAGTGCACCAAATGATTACAGCAACTAAGGTAAGCTAATATTACTCAAAAGCAACTAAATACAACTGCTCTTAACCTCTTATGTGCTTAATGAACTAAATTGACTTAATTGGATTTTAAAATGCAAATAGCTTTTACTCTCCTACTTTAAGCTAGTATAACTGCTTATCTAATAAGCCAAGCTGAAAACCAGGCGAGGTCCTCAAGACCACCAGCTGAACTCCCTCTAGACCAAGTTTTAGCCACTACCAAGCTAATATGAAGCTTGTGCAAGGCTCTAGCAAAAGGCCTGATTCACACTCAGTTAAACTGAGTGTGAACAGGGCAACAGTAGCTTAAATGGAAGCTGATTAAGTGCTTATTGAACTTTCCAAAAATTTGACAAAAATCAGTTTTCAAAACTTGACCAATTAAACTTGCTTATCCCAGAATTTCACTTTCTTTGAACCAAAATTGAAGCTATGAAAAATCAACCAAGTTGGGTGAAAAATGGATTTTTCAACTTTTTGACTTTTGACACAGAATTGAATCTTTGACTTTTATGAGTTTTGATCCTCAAAAGCATATTGTAAATGATGATTTAAGCTATAGTGATACTGAAATAAGCTAGCCTATATAATTCTAAGCCTAAATGCAAAATATCCTATCCTAACTCTAACTGATATGAAACTTGGAACAGATTAAAAGGAATTTTGACTAAATGAGTTATTGGATGCAATTTGAAAGTTATTTTATCTAAGTTATTACTACTTTAGACTAAAGCAACTAGGTTTGGCTAATAAGCTAACCTATATACAGATCTAAGCTATAATCCAAACACCACTTAAGCTAACTGGTTTGCCAATTACTCTACCTTGGCAGATTCTAAACCTAAGCAGCCATGAAATCTATAATCTAACACCAATCCTAACCTAACAAAAGAAAAGTAGTTACTTAAAACCTACAGCATACAGTAGAACAAAAAAAAGTAGCACAATAGTTTTAAGCTTGAACTAAACAAAGTACTCACATGAGGTCCAGCTCATGAGCAGCTTATACCATAACCATAACTATACTAACATAAGCTATTCCAACCCAATCCAAGCTCTGCATCAAGTATCTAAACCATTTCAACTTCCCATTTGATCACAGTTGACTTTTGTTGACCGAGTTCCAATTTACTTGCACTTGAGTTATAAGCTTACCATAAGCTATCAATAGCTTAAATAAGCTTATTTGAATTAAAATGAAGCTACTTGGAGCTTAAGTATAGTAGCATGATAACTGATTTTACAACAGTGAGCATAAAAGCAAGTTTTTGGTTCAAACTTCAAATCAATACTTGAAATTAAATTACAACTGATAAAACAGGTTTTTCTTAGTACAATACAAAAGGAAATTAAATATTTAGAACTTAATTTAAGACATTGACATTAAAAAGCGACATAAAAGAAAATACTAACTAAAACTACTCTTTTGACTAGCTTCTCTTTCTCCTTTTATATGGAAGTACTCCCACTTGTCTCCACGAGCTTTTCCCACCTCTATCCAGAACCATTGGATCACTTGGGATGATATTGGCCGTTTGATGAATTTTGGCGGAAAACTCTTTTGCCATTGGCTCGATAACTTGTAACAGCGCAAGGAGCATTTAATGCATTTGGCTTGGGGTGTTTGGAGGGTAGGATGGGTGTGATGATGATGGAGGAGGAGCGTGGGTGGTGTTTTTGCAGCGTAGGTGATGATGAGGAAAAGGGAAACCCGTGAGGGCGGTATTATATTCAAACCGTGGTTAGTGATATTGGGTAATGGGCCATGGGTAAAAAAGGTTGAGCTGGGTGGTTGGATTTGGATTGGGTATTATAAAAGGGTCCGGTTGGATTTGGGATATAAGTAAACAAGGACCAAAACTGCAATTCCACCA
Organism: Chrysanthemum makinoi; assembly: GCA_910596185.1. Lineage (NCBI taxonomy): Eukaryota > Viridiplantae > Streptophyta > Magnoliopsida > Asterales > Asteraceae > Chrysanthemum > Chrysanthemum makinoi. Next base: position 103,190,477 of record OU343219.1, on the reverse strand, counting down.
AACTCGAGGGACCAAATCTGTAATTTTTCCAAAGTTTGTTAGAAGGACCAATTTTGACATTCATGAATAGTACAAGGGTAATATTTGATAAATTTTCATTTTTAAATAACCCAAGGACTATTTTTTGACATTTTTCAAAGTTGGGGGACTAAACTTGTAATTTCTCAAAACTTTTGAAATTTTTCACCAAAGGACTAATTATGACAACTTATGATTTCAAAAGGACCTTTGGTGACTTTTCTTTAAAAATAAGTGCTCGGGACTATTTCTGAATTTTTGAAAGTCGGGGACCTATTTGACGCCAATTATGCAAACTTTGTCGTTTTCATCTGATTTTGAAAATATTGCATCTGAAACATATAAAATGCAATTTTGGAATATTTTCAGTATTTTGATGCATTTAAGAGTGTTTTAATTGTTTTGCAGTTCAGATTTGACCAAAAATGATGAGTATTTACACACTCATCAGTTGACTTTGACACCCTCACATGCTCAGAATCTTCTTGTCTCATTGCAGTGGATATTCTTAGGAATCATCCCTACCAGAACATGCTCTCACACTCTGCCACAGTTCCAGAGGTCTACATTCAACAATTCTGAGATTCTATGCAGAGGATCACTGGTCAAAGTGCAGTGAATGTGACACTTAATCACAAACTAGTCACTATCACTCCTGGCGACTTCGGGCTGTTCTTATCATTCCAGACATCGCTCCAACCGACTTCTTTGCTACCCCTACTGAAGAGACAGTCCTGAAATTCTTGATAGATATTGGTTATGATGAAGCTTCGGGAATCATTACTAAGCACTCTCACGTGGAGCTCAAGTATATTCCTCAACCATGGAGAACACTCTACATGATCATCACCAAATCGGTCTCAGGTCGTGACAGTGGCTATGAGCATCCCAAGCTCATGGAACTGCAGATTTTCTGGTCTCTGATCAATAAGAAGGATATTGAAATAGAAGCAAATGATATGGAAGACATGATGTTATTTCACAAGAAGCTAGGCTCAAAGATTCCCTATGTCAGATACACCAAACTGTTGATCCAGAGAGCACTTGGACTTCATCCCGACATCCCCATGAGGCTCAATAACCCAGATAATCACGACATATTGACTGAACCCATATATCATGCAGAATCAAAGAATCGTCAACAAAGAAACAGGTACGGTAGATACTGATCACCTTCTAACTTCCGAAATCAAAAAGCTTGAAACATATAAAAGGTATCGGTTAGCCATAAAAAAAGGCAAAGTTGGTCATCTTGATGAAAGATCTTCTGGTACACCTACTCGGAGGACCAGAAGAGGCAGTGCTGGAAGTGTCACAAGTACAGATATCTATAGGAAGCTTCCCAAAAGGAATCCTCCTCGTAAAAGGATTGTTCCGTAAGGAAGCTGAACCTATTCCTACACCCGAACCGCAAAGAAAGCTACTGGACGAGAGCTCGGAGAAACACAATCAGAGATGAGGTCCACTACTCTGAATCTGCAAAGGATGACTCTCCATCAGCACCAAAACCTCCTAGTCCAATAGCTTGAACAAGGCAAAGGAAGACTCACTGTACTTGTACCTTAAGATGAAAGCTCGGAAAGTGATGAAGAGCCACCGGAAAATGTATACAAGAAGACGATCAAATTCCTTAGACACCAACACAAAGCTGAAGAATTTGCTAAAGACCAAATGGGTGGTCCCGAGGATCAAGTGGTGCTTGTCCCACTCAACCATCTCCTGATGCGGTTAATCAACCCGATAAGGGAGCTCGTGCCACCACTCTTGTGCAACAACAAAAGCTTGTGGAGGATACTATCGAATATGAGTTTGAGGAACCGGAAACTGAGAAGTCCAAAAAAGATAAAGATGTTGATTATGATACGTTTCTCCTAGATAGTCCTGCACGATCAAAGGAAGAAACCTCTGAACCTCCGAAGGATCCAGAGTCTCCACATATCTCTTCATCATCAGATTCGTCTTCTCACTCCTCGCCACCACCATCAAAGAAGTCAACCAAATCATCATCCAAATCCGTGAAGAAACCATCTAAATCTTGAATTTCTCAAGCTCATGAACGGATTACCAAAGCTGTCAAACAAGTCAGAAAGAAAAGCGTGCTCAACAAAAAGCTGAATTTCTTTGCTGATCACATACAGCATATGTATGACGAGCATGAAAAGATGAAAAGAGAAAGGAAGTTTGTTCAGGAATTCATGAAAAATCACCGTCAAGAGGAACTGAACGAAATGATCAAAGGCTACACGAAAAAGTACCTTCTGAGTAATGCGTTCCTAAAGTCACAAAGGAGTTGTTCACCAAACAACTTTATCCAAATCTTATGCAGATCGCCAAGCAAACTATTCGATCAACGCCCTTAACCGTCACAATCAATCCAACCGATCCGGTAGTTTTCTCGGATAATGAATTGGTGGCCAAGCTTGTCACACAAATGTCCGCACGATCTGGGACATTTACTTCTGATGAAGGAAAGCTGTTTCAAGCATTGCTGGACTACCAACTTCAAGAAGCATGTAGATTCGAAGCTGAAAAGTCTAAACATCCTAGAGACGATGAAGACAAGGATAAGGATAAAGACTTCACCTATACGCGAAGCACTGGTGAATCTTCTTTGATGCAACCTCCTCCACAACGGGCTCCTGTTCAACAAAATCTCCTCCTCGTTCTTCTACTGAAAAACCTCAGGACGATTCCGAGTTACCACCCACGACTCAGAAAACCGATGATCACTTTGAGTATACGGGTGGTGACGATGAAGAGGTCCTTGAACCCCAACAGCAACCCACCTCTCCCAAACAAGTTCAGAAACCAGTATCATCATCTAAGCCTTCGAAACTGATGTCGTATCATGGCTAGATGACGCTAAAACTGAGGAATTTGAATGGTTTGCTAATCTTGTTAACAATACTCCCTACCCTGAAGGTCAGAATTTGTAGACGGTTCTACATTGGAGCATGCTAAATTCTGCAAGAAAAGTTCCATGTGAAGAAAATGACGAAATCTGAGTTGAAGCGAATAAAATGAAGCTTCAACTTCTAAAAGAAAGCTCTGAAAGTGCCCTCGAGGTCGAATATCACCTTGAAAACATTGCTCGAGCTATGTCTAACAACATGGATTGGCTCAACCCGAAAGCAAACATTGACTTCACACAAAGGGACAACCCTCCATACTACACCGATTGGACCAAACCTCTACCAACACTTGGAGCAACCAATTGAACCACGGATTCCTTTCAGATACTTCTTCAACAAAGACCTGGATTTTCTTTACACGGTGACAATGATTCAAGAAAATATGCTACATCGTTGACACTTCCATTCCAGCAATTGCTGTCTACTCAAACTGCATAGCCATTGAGGAACGTGCCAATCACTTGTTCTCCAACACAAGGTGGAAGCATACGCCCGAGATGCATTGTATGGGATTCATCACCGCCAGAACGCCGAGATCTACTACAGAAGCATGTCAGTTCGAAGTCTCAACATGCTATGTATAGTTCTAAAGATATCGTTGCCATCATACACGTTGACCTTTCGTCTAAGTGGGACTACACATTCCTAAAGAAGATCGTAGTCAAACAACAAGATGAACGGGACTATGCTTTCTCTGAGGCTGACTTTGAGAATTTGTCTCTCAATGACATCGAAGACATGTACCTTGCCAAGGTACAGGGTCGCATGAGACAATTCTCAACTGCAGATACAACGCGAATTTATCAAATCACTTCTCATCTTCATAAGAAGCATTGTCATCAAGGAACGTGTAGAAGATCTCCAGCTGGCTGTTGAATCTTATCGACGTGTCAACTTCACACCTCCAAAGCTTGATCTTCCCGATATCAACCAACTATCTCAATATACACTCATCAGCAAACCTTTCGGCGTTGTTTACCGTAGTGAACTTCAAAGAAACTGCTTAATGGCGTGTAGCGAACTCCACAAGTTCGGGGATCATACCTTGAAGCTGGTTAGGGATGGATTGGCATACGGGTTGAAGGATATACGCCAGAAAATTGGGTCTCCTAAGCTATGGAATTCTCCGGAAAGGAGGGATGTGAGACGGATCATCAATGATGATTGATGAATGGTTGTTTCGAAGGGATCAGATTTATTGAGAGTTATGTGGGTGGTCGACCCAGGAGAAACATAACCGGATTTCAACGCCCTGTGCACACTCCGGGGAACATCACTGCACTTCCTGGTACCCCTTGAATTGTTTTCTTCATATCATTTTGGATGTTTGATTAATGATGTAAAATGGCTTGTGAACATTACTACGGTGTACAACCCGTACTTGTAAATAAAGGACCCTGTGCGCATGATCGCCACAATCCTTAGAAAAGTAGCGAAAGCTTCTTACTTTTGAGTAAAACCTATCAAACCTTTCTTTTTTCAAGGTTTGCTCAAAAGAACAAGTACTTCCCTTATGATTTTCATAACCTCAACCGTTTATATCACTTGTTGAGAGGGAGTATTTGAAACTTTGTTCACAAATTGTTCACAGTGGTCATACTTCCCGCAACACTCAAAATGGTCATATTTTTTCTCAAACCTTTTAAAAAATAACACCTTAATATGCCATTTTTGTGTGATAAGAAATATGTTGTGTAAAATGCAAATGAATCTGTGTGCTTCAGACTTAACTAATGAATTGACGATGCTTAACTGTTAGTAACTCAAAAAGACTTGTCCTGGACGGGTAATAATTTCAAGCTAGTTCGCTAGTGATGTAAACGTGTCTCGCAAAGGACTTGTCTGAGTAGAATGTACCATTCGAGAAACTCTTGATAAACATGAAATCTGACGGGTTTGACGACCTTTCGAGGATTGTCTACACCTTCAAGGTAGTTACTAGAGCCAGTTGTCACCTAAAAGCTGACAATGCAACTCTTTAACTATGTCACGTAATGCCTTTGTCTCGGGGATTGTCTATCTTGAGTGAATCAATTCAAAATGTGCGCTTTCTTTCCTCACATGCATTTTAACCGTTAAAACTATTAAGCACATGTGGAAGGGGAGTATTTATGCAAAATCTTATCTCAACAGTGGTACTAAAATGTTTTTCATTCATAAACACTGTGAGAGATTTTTCACATCAGTGGTTTTATGGCAACATAGGTTAGTCATGGAGTTATAAGGTGACTAAGGTTAGAATAACCGTCCTATGATCCGCCAGAGCCGGATGGATCTACCCCAGGACACCACAAATAGTTAGTATTTAGAAGTCCTTAGGTATGATTGTGAAAAGGAGAAAATGAGAATTGGAGAAAGAAGGAGTTGAAGAATTAAAAAGAAATGCAAAGAAAAGGGTGAAACGAAATAGCCCTCCAGATTATTCAACTTAGGGCAGACACCGGGTTCAATTCATATGCTACTGGTTGTAACTTAGTGACGCCGGTATTGAAGATTAAAAGTCGTCATGGACCCAGTGACGCATGCACTAAACCTTCTTATCCACTCAAGTTTCTCTCAACAGAAGCTTGTTTCATTCTCACAGGGAACCCTAAGTAAACTATCGGCCTTCTCTTAGAGATTGCTGGTATTGAAGAAGGAGACCCTCTCCCTAGTCTCCGCTCAGGAAAACCAAAACGCACTATTGAGTCTAGAGCCACGAGATTCATCAAAAGATCTCTTAGGTACACTTGACATTTCATCACTTGACATTCAACAATAAGAATTTCAGTGATACATTATCGAGTCCTTCACGGATCTTAGCAATCTGTCGAGAACATTTATGAGAGGTTCACAATTGTGATCCTCAGTGATTGAATGGAAACTCCTGCCGTGGTCAACATCAAATGTAGCCCCGACAGAGGTAATTAAACGCCGGCAACTCCCCCGTGGATTGCTTAGTGGTCTCAAACGGTCTACGGTCGTGAGGTGATGCTTCGGTGTACCTCAGCGACTCATCTGAATCGTAGGTGTACTCGATTTTTATCGTGTTATCTTACTTGTGGACTCTGATTCAGAACGCCTTTGTAAGAATTAGAGTTGTGTTTTCATACTATGCTGTTAACACTCTCGAAGTTCAAACTTGTAAGAGCCGGAATCCGCTTATCACTAACCGTTTAAATGTTTTCTTCTTATGGAAGCTCTGGAGCGGAATGATCGTGCATATTCTTTTCATGCTCACGCCAACCTCATCACTAATGGAAGTTCTATCCAAAAGCAACACAACAATCAGAATGATTCTTCGTCAATACAGAGAATCTACAAAGTTAAAGACTTAAAGAACTCCATCAATACTGAATTCCAACGTCAAAAGAGCGTGTGAGCATGTTGAAGAATGACGTGGAGACACTGTAGCGCGGATGCAAGAACTGAGGCGGTTGATGCGGATAACAACATACTATCACTTTCATCACAAAGAACAATGATCAAAGAATAAAGTTAAAGATGACGTCAAAGCATAACCGTTCAAAGTAAACTATCTCTCAACACTGGGGAGATTGTTCAAATCAAGGCAATTCTTCTCACAAGAAAGAAGAATGTCGAAGACGCAAAGCTACTATTACATCAACGCCTTCACCGCTTTTCATCACCAACACTTGAGTGTTTGTTACTCATATGTAATAACACTTGAGGGGAGATTGTTGGAATCACTCCTAAACCTTATTCAAGTGTTAGTTACTCATATGTAATAATTAGCTTATTATGGCCTTTATGTTTGTTATTAGCCTTAAGCTTATGTAGAAGGCCCATGAGCTTAGGCCCAAGCCCATAGGAGAAAGGGAAGGAGTAGGAGTGTTGCCCTAGCTCCTTGCCTATAAATACCTTATGTAAACCTTCATTTGAAGGTTGGTTGTTCAAGTTATTTCTTTCACAAACACTCTACGCATAACCGGTCGTATTATCTCGCGCGTGTGTGTGTGATATCTTGTTCAATCGCCTCTCTATCTTTCTTATAAGCTTGTGTGGTAAACCTTGTGACCTAACAATCCCCTTTTGAAGACTTTCAAATTGACCTTTTAATTTTTTAAAGAAAGGCATGACCTCATTTAAAGGAAGGGGTATTTATAGTTACAAGACTACACGACCTCTTGACGGCCTGTGGATTAGGTATACAGTGGGTAAAGAACCGTCCTTCCTCCACGGTGTTACACTAAACTATTCTACGCTACAAACTAACTAATTAACTACTAAATAATGTAACAAACGACAAGACTACGAGCTAACTTATGCTAGATAATATTTGGGGTGACCGACTCTTCACAATGGAATTTCCAATTCCTAACAATCTCCCCCTAAGGGAGGTCACCCCATGTTTTACATTTTAATCCTCATTCTATTACATCATCTGCCTTGGCTCGTAGACTGAATTCTTCAACATCACGCAACTTTGTGCTTTTGTAGCGATTCTTCAAAGTCCATATTTTTGTACTTTTAAGGAGGTCTTTGAACTCGATCCACATCTTTGATGATCTTCGAATTTCATTGAGATCATCACCCACAATAAATAAATCTCTAAGATCATCCATAGTTGTGTTGCCTTCATGTGATGTTGTGACTTTTGGACCAACATGCTCACACTTTTGGATCATGACATCTTCATCAAGTAGCGGAAGCTTTACTAGTTCATGATATTTTACAAGCAAAGCGTAGCAAGCATAGTATAAAAATATCGTAACCACTGTTATGTAGATATACCGTCATGATTTCTTCAATTAAGAAATGTGATGCTGAGCATACGGCTTTGATTGACTCCTCAATTACACCGAACCGCCCAGTCAAATGTACCGCAAACAACAGCGATTAGCAATAAAACACACGTGTGTGTTTGATCACTTTCATTAAATTGAGGTACACGCCCACGGTTCCTGATTGATCAGCGATAAGTACTTTGCTTGTGATCGGTATATTGAAGAATCTCCTTGACAGGGTTTCAATGTTCTAGTTTGTTCTCAAACCGAACGCCTTAAAGAAGACAACACGGAGGTGAGTGAACCAAATAATTGAGATTCATCGATTGATGAAAAATTGATTTGAAAACAATCGTGTATTGCTTGAAGAAAGAGTTTTGCAATAAGACGAAGGTTTTATGAGAAAGATCAATTTTCAATCAAAATACTTTTTGTATTAAAGAATGAGTACACATTCGACGTAAGTTAGTGAAAAGAAGAGATTCGCACATCAATGGTTTTATAAAAGTATTTTTCAATCAGAGATACTTTTTGAATTTGAAAATGAGTACACATTCGATGTGCTAGAGAAAAGAAGACATTTGCACATCGAACGGTTTTTCCAAAAGTATTCGTCAATTCATTTCTTGGACCAAGGTTGATTCACGAGTGAATCGCCCATCAAGTTTCTATCCAGCTTGTCACAAGTTTGATCTTTAGAAAAGATCTCACATGTCACCACCAAGAGCTTGTTTGATGTTGGCTCTAGAAGGCTTTCCATCTTCATCGTGAATATTTTACATATCACTTTCGGATGTTAAACAATACACAAGGATAATGCGTAAGGCTCTTAATATATTCTTACTTTCCACATTGTGTGAAACAGCAAGTCTTCAAGAATTTAGTGTCCTAATGAGATATTGTGGATGATCTCTTGGCTCTAGACTCAATAGTGCACATTTGGTTTCCTATGCCGGAGACTAGGGAGAGGGTCTCCTTCTTCAATATCAAAAATCTCTAAGAGAAAGTCGATAGATTATGTAGGATCCCCGTGAGAATGAAACAAGCCCTTTTAAGAGGAACTTGAGTATCTTGGGAAGTTTAGTGCAGTGCGTCACTGGGTCTATGAACCCGGTTTCTGCCCTACGGTTGAATTATTGGAGGGCAATTTCTTTTCACCCTTTTGTCATTCATTTCTTTTTCATTCTTCAACCCCTTCAGTGCTTACCGAGACTTAATTACTAGAACCTTGTTGGCTTTGTTCCAAAGACTAGCTCTGTAACTCACCAAGACTTTCTTCCCGTATTCTCATTTTTCTCCTTTTTTCAATATACCTAAAGACTCTACACTATCTAGTGGATTATCCCTGGGTAGATCCCTCCGGTTCTGGCGGATCATGGGAACAGATACCTAACCTTATCTTCCTTATATCACCATACATAAAGTAAATTTGGTCGGTCTATTTGGTATTGTTCATCTGCCATTGGAACCAATTGAAAACCATTTGAAAATCAATCCAGATACTTGAGATATATTATCAAAACATTTTGTACCTAAATTGTTTTTGATAATTTTAGAAACAGAGCTCCCCCTCAACATGTGCATCACGCATCATTTTGTAATAGAAATAATTTTCATCTTTGAGGGGTTGGCTTGCATCTAAGAGTAGTTATATGAAGAATGTGGTTTTCAAAATAGTTGCTCCCCCTCAATATGTGCATGGAAATTTGAAAAGGTTTTGCACATATTAGGAAAAGACTACACATTGAAATAAATTGATCACGTTTCAAATCTTAGTGGTTTAAGATAGATGCTCCCCCTCAACATGTGCATGGAAAATTTGAAATCGTTTGGCACATGTGGAAGGAGAGCTTGTACATCCTTATAAAACCATTTACCGAATTATCAGTTTATATCAATTTAAATCACAAATTCTCCACCGATCACAATTATCAAATCATTTGAAATTTGTGATCTCTGTAGATTTAAATTGATTTTGAAAGCTTTTAAGGAGAATTGTGACTTGATTATGAAAATGTTTTAACTTATAAGGATCGGATTTTGAGACTTTAAACTCCATTGATTAAACATGCATGATTATCTTTTGAAAAACAATTGTATGACAAAATAACTTTTTGATTTAATTGAAATCATTCTCCCCTCAATCAACGCATATAAGTTGTTGATTGAGAGATAGATATTTTGATAAACGTTAAGTCCGTATGATTTTCAAAAATAGAGTCCGAGTTAGTTATTTTTCAAAGCAATTATTTTCATTGATAGTAAGTAATTGTTTATAGAATCGAGCATGAGATTTGAAAACCAAGATAAAGCACGCTCGTTTTTCTTTTGAAAACGGGTTACCGTCAGAATGACAATAAACCATCGTTTCACTTTCTCCCAAAAATATTTTTTTTTGATTTTTTTTAATTAATTTTTTTTTGATTTTTTTAAAACATTCGAACAATATCTAAAGTCCCGTGTCATTCTTTGAATGACAGCAAAGATCGTAGATATTATCGAATCGAGGAAAACATGACAAAAGACAATATTTTTTGAAATTGTTTTTCAAGATTTTCAAATTTTTATGGATTTTTGAAAGTTTTATATTTTCCTATTTGCTTTTTGAAGGTTTTGTAATTTTGTATTTTGCTTTTCGAATAGATATTTACAAGAGATAGATGAAGGAAAACCTTTTACTCCTCTTCTTCCTCTTGAAGACGTTTGAGTGTTTCCGTTTGTAGGCTCTTAAGACCAAGTCGTGGAAGGATAAACTCAAAACGTCTTCTAGGAAGAGCTTTGGTGAAGATGTCGCTATAATCGGTATTCAGGTCCCTCACAAAATAAAGTTCAACCACACCGTTTTCTACTTGTTCCCTGATGAAATGATGTCGAATGTCAATTTGTTTTGCTCTTGAGTGTTGAACGTTGTTGCATGAGAGAGCAATAGCACTTTTATTATCACAATATAGAGGGATTTTGTTGAATTCAAAGCCATAGTCAGATAATTGGGATCTCATCCATAGGATTTGAGCATAACAAGATGAGATGGTGATAAGGTTTTAAAATGTACCTTTTTAAGGGGTCGTTTAAGCCCTTATTTGATCACTTTTGTATCCGTTATTACTTAATATCGTTCCTTTTCACTTTTTAGGTCTCTTGAAGGCAAATTGCTGGAATGGCACTTATTTGGACGAAAAGGCGGATATAATAAGAAAATGGCCAAAGTCAAGAATTGAGACACTCAAGCTGCTAAAATACAAGGGGACGGCGTCAGACTGTTATCCAATGACGCCGTCATATCACTTTGTGACGGGTCAAGAGCCAAATTACTTATTTTCAAGTGACGGTGTCGCTTTAAAAGAGTAGGTCGCCGAACTCGACGGCCTAGATTTGATCCAGCGGACGCCGATACTAAGGGGACGGTGTCACAAGAATAAGGTGACGCCGCCGCAAGATTAACGCGGCCCCACGAAACCCTAATGACGAAGACTCCGACCCGGCGTCACAATTCATAAGGTGACGCCGTCGCAATTGTAATCTTATATATAGAATTGGAATTTTTTAGTTTTCAGTGTGTAGTCTTTGGAGTAAAAACCTAAACCCGAACCAAGGCTGTCTTGTACAGTATTTTAGGGTTCCAAACCCTATCTTACACCAAGATAAGTGTTTTACTTCATTAATTCAATTATGTCTTCAATTATTTGTGTGTATGCTTGCATGTTCTCCATGTCCGCTAATTTATTTGTGTGTTTGCTTAGGGAATATGAAACTTAATTATTGAATATTGATTGGTTGTCTCTTATCTTAATTGTTAATGATCTAGTAATGCAGGTCATTCGTTGTGTTGTTAATGCTTGATTAATCTTTGTGAACCTTAGACTATAACGCCTAGAGTAGTTGTAGGCTAAAACATCCAAAGAGTACCTTAGAGTTAGAGTCTATAATTCCTAGAGATTTTGTAGAGAACCCTTTGGTAGTTTCAAAGAGTTAGGGACAAACGATACCCTACGACTTTGAGACACACACGCGATAAGAATAAGGATGTGACAATTCAACCATCAAAAGGAGATAATTAAGGAGTAGTAAAACCTAAGTAAACACATCTTTAAACTATCATACGAGCACACAATAATTAGACATAGACTACATACACCACTAGATTAGATAATTAGACAAGTAGAGTAATCGGTAGAAATACCAACCCCAAATCCAAACCCGGATTCACCTTTATTTCCTAAAAAACATAAAAGATAAAAATAATCTTCCTCAAACCTTAGCGTAGTAACTTCTCACTAGCATTCCTATTCCCTAAGAACGATATCAATACCGTGGCTTACCATACTACACTACACGATTAGGTTCACTGCCTGGGTGTTATAAAACTTGCTCAAGAAAAGGGTGTTCCTTTGACCCGGCGTGTGGTATCAATTTTTGGCACCCCTTCCTAGTTTAGGTTTCTTTGCTTGATTCCTATCAAGTAAAATTTTCTTATTTTAGCTTTTCGTAGTCTATCCCCCTTCTTGGCTTTGTTCGAAAACCCCATCACTTTTCATCATGGAAGGTGATAACCACCAACCATTCATCAACCTACCACCAAATAAGAGCCCGTACTCTTGGTGAATGCTCGAGACCAAACCACCTAGACTTTAGGAAAGCCATTAAGCTTCCGGCCAAGCTCAAACTACTTATTCTGCGATCCGACACCATCCTCGTTGGTGCAAAACAGATGTGCATTCCATGGACTTCGCTTCAAGATCCTAATCAAAGATCTTATGGATTTCCTTAAAATTGTCGATTCCATCGACCTCGATGCTACCACTCGGGAGACCACGCGTCTGCATCTCTTCCAATTCTCTTTAAGAAAACAAGCTAGTAAATGGCTTTGTCATCTTCCCACGGGATCTATTTTAAGTTGGGAAGATCTCACTACCCGTTTTCTTGCTAAGTTTTGCTCACCTAGTCCAAGTCAACCACTTGACCATTATTCCTTCAACACCCTTCGCAACCAAATCATTGATGAAATCAAAGATCCTAGTGAGTTGCATAGGATAGACGTAAATGAAGAGGATAGTGCTTATTTCAATCTTTACCCCACTAAGGAAGAGGTTGCTTACCATCGATACATAATCGATAATCCCCGATCTCCTATCATTAGGATATGCCCAAAGATTAGGAGAGGAAATCCTTGGAACCTAAAAATCCTTTGTATGATCGGATATAGGAGTGTCGACCATGCTTACATAGATACGGAATCTCCCATTAATGTGATGTCATCCGCTGTCTACAATGACATTATGAATGAGCGACTTAATATTAGGAGGGACCCTAAGTATCTAGGTGGAGTTTGAAACTTTGTGGGAAGAGTCAAGGATGTACATGTCTTTATAGGAAATTTCACCTACCTAGTTTATTTTGTGGTCCTAGAAGATATAGGATGCGTCATTGACTATAGTTTATCCCAAGTAGTGCTAGGAAAACCGTTTGTTGAAACATCTAAGATGAGCCATAACAAGTATGATGGATCGGTTAAGTTTAAGGAAGAAACCGATGAGATCACTTATAGGATGCCTTGGAAAACAAATGAATATGGCCATCTACCCATTTTTGAACGAGACAACATCAAAGATTTTGAGGAAAAAAGCAAGGACGATGTTGAAAAAGGTTATAAATTTATGTGGGAAAGAAGGAGGCTTTATTATAAGGATTGCTTGACCCTAGGGCCTAGGTATAGAGTCGATGAAAATTTTGTCAACATGATAGAATTCTCATTGAGAATGCAAAACGAGACAACGTAGGAGCACGACTACGAGTCTAGCTACAAGACTCATAAATAAAGAAAAGTGCTTTGTGGGAGGCAACCCATGCTTAATTGTTTGCTTGTTAGTGTCATATATCTTTTATTGATTGCTTATTCTCATGTTTAAATTTGTAAAAATGCTTTATTTTGTTTTTAACCTCGTCTTAATTGCATATAAAGGTATTTTACATAAAGGATAAGTGTAGGGAGGATTACACACGTTTTCAAAAGAAACGTGAACATGAGAATTGCAATTAGTTAAAAGATATATATGTGTGTTTGTTCGAGTCAAATGCTTGTATCGAGTCATAATGGATGTTTTGCAGAAATTTTTCCAGATTCTAAAGATGTAAATTTTCTAGAAAATCGGCAACCGCTTTTTGTCAGGATAACCAGACGTGTGTTCTGATCGCAACCTGACGGGGGAAGGAGTAAAAACATTAGATTACTTTTTTCTCATTTTCTGAGCTACTTATAAATTTTTGGAATTTTTCAGGTCTTAATTTTCCAGAAATTCTGTAAACATCCATTCCACAAGCATTATATCCTAGTTTAATAGAGTCTTATATATATTATTACCGCTGATTTTACGCGAGGGTTTCATTTGTTTTCTTCAAGTGTGCATGTTTAATTTACTAAGAAAAAGATACATAAGATTGGAAGGAGCTTTTCACGCATACATTCTTCTTGGAAAGGATTTAACCACCATTTTACACGGATCCTACCAAGCTAATCAGGGGAGTATTAGTTTCTTTCATTTTTAATTACCTTCCATTATCATAACTTTGATACTTTCGGGGAACATTGGGGACAATGTTCAGTTTAAGTGTAGGGAGGGAAAATAAAACAGGAACTTTGAAACTATGCTTATCCTTGAATATTTGCTTTGTCCAATTGCATTTGTGTAATAAACCATGAAAAAATGTCGGTTAGGGTAATTTTGGCACCAAATTTTTAATTTTTCATGACATATAGGAGTGGGCCATTAGTCTTGATAAAGCGTCTCACGGATAGGAAGTTGTATGACTAGCACAAAAACCCTTTACCACTTAAATTCCATCCAAAATGTGAGGATCACCCTTAGATTAGTAGGAATTAAAGCATTCATCTTTAATGCTTAGTGTGTGAACCGGTAGTATATTAGATTCTAGAACTTGTTTTGTGATACATCCCGAGATCGCTAGTAAGACTACACTTGTGTAGTTAGGAATAACTAAATGATAAGAGGCATTAGGATAACCCTTGTTTGATACCTATAATATAATTACTTCTTCCACCTCGGTTGAGTAATTCCCCCACACCTTTGCGTTGTACTCACTCTTAGTACACGATACCCCTAGTTAACCCCTCTGAGCCTATCCTTTTCGCGGTTCTCTTGATTTTTCGGTTTTCCGAAATATCAATGAAGAGCATTGTTTACACCCCACCCCCAAATGTACACCCAAATCGCCTTAGCCTACCTTGTATGCACTCACTTTTAGTGCATTATTGTTATCACCCTAAAAACCCTTAGTTCAATTATCTAGTTGCTTGCATGAGTTGCTAAGTTGAGTCATATCCTTTGTACACAGTTTTGGGACGATTGGGACTCATGGGAAAAGTTAAAGTTTATGAAATGACGGGAAGGGAACGTTAAATTCAAATTCCATTTTTTTGGGTAATAATGTACTCCAAGTGTTTTGATCTTTTCAATTCGGGTCAAATTAGTGTTAGAGTAATAAAAACTCAAGTGTAGGGATGTGCCTATATTTCCCTACCATTTTGATGTTATCGTAGAGGATGGTAGAGTAAAAGTGTATGAAAAAAAAATCGAAAAAAATAGAAAAAGAGAAAAAGAAAAAAAATAGACTGTGAAAAAAAAAAAACATACGGGCTACCATCCTACATCTATCCTTTAAATTTATGTTTGTTTGTTTCAGTTATCTAGAGTTTAGAGTGTCGAGTCTTGGCTTAGCGACGCCATTCTTCGTATGCTTGTAACATAAAGATTTTTGACTTGCCACCACTAAATAGCCTATCCCACCAAACCCTTTGTTTCCCTACCATAAGCCTAACATTACAACCCTTTAAAGACCTCTTTGATAGTCTTTTCTAGGTGCTTACGCCAAAGCGATGGAGGTTTGATCTAGTCTCAAGCCTATGGTAATCTATGTACTAGGACCGGTTAATGAGTGTTTATCTTCCATTTCCAACTTGTTGTATTTCATATACACCCGAGAGATGTGAGTATCCAAACACCCCATGTGAGGTGCTAGTATGTAATTTCTATGCTTGTTATGACTTTTGCGAGGCTTATATGTGTTGTGGATTGTTTTAAACCAATGCTTCATGACCCCTAACTTATAAATTAATTGCTAAAAGCACATTTGCTTGAGGACAAGCAAATGCCAAGTGTAGGGATATTTGATAAGGTTTTAAAATGTACCTTTTTAAGGGGTCGTTTAAGCCCTTATTTGATCACTTTTGTATCTGTTATTACTTAATATCGTTCCTTTTTACTTTTTAGGTCTCTTGAAGGCAAATTGCTGGAATAGCACTTATTTGGACGAAAAGGCGCGGATATACGAAGAAAATGGCCAAAGTCAAGAATCGAGACACTCAAGCTACTAAAATACAAGGGGATGGCGTCAGGTGTTATCTGTGACGCTGTCGCATCACTTTTGTGACGGGTTAGTAGCCAAATTGCTTATTTTCAAGTGACGGTGTCAGGCTTTAAAAGAGTAGGTCGTCGCAACTCAGACAGCCTAGATTTGATCCAGACGGCGTCAGATACTAAGGGGACGGCGTCGCAAGCATAAGGTGACGCTGTCGCAAGATTAACGTGGCCAAGACGAAACCCTAATGAAGGCGACCCGACGGCGTCACAATTCATAAGGTGACGCCGTCGCAATTGTAATCTAATATATAGAATCCGAATTTTTTAGTTTTCAGTGTGTAGTCTTTTGGAGTAAAAACCTAAACCGAACCAAGGCTGCCTTGTACAGTATTTTAGGGTTCCAAACCCTATCTTACACCAAGATAAGTGTTTTACTTCATTAATTCAATTATGTCTTCAATTATTTGTGTGTATGCTTGCATGTTATCCATGTCCGGCTAATTTATTTGTGTGTTTGCTTAGGGAATATGAAACTTAATTATTGAATATTGATTGTTTGTCTCTTATCTTAATTGTTAATGATCTAGTAATGCGATAGGTCATTCGTTGTGTAGTTAATGCTTGATTAATCTTTGTGAACCTTAGACTATAACGCCTAGAGTAGTTGTAGGCTAAACCATCCAAAGAGTACCTTAGAGTTAGAGTCTATAATTCCTAGAGATTTTGTAGACGAGACCCTTTGGTAGTTTCAAAGAGTTAGGGACAAACGCATACCCTATGACTTTAGACACACAACGCGATTAAGAATAAGGACGTGACAATTCAACCATCAATAGGAGATAATTAAGGAGTAAGAAAACCTAAGTAAACACATCTTTAAACCATCATACGAGCACACAATAATTAGACATAGACTACATACACCACTAGATTTGATAATTAGACAAGTAGAGTAATCGGTAGAAATACCAACCCCCAAATCCAAACCCCGAGATTCGTACCTTTCCATTTCCTAAAAAAAACATAAAAAGATAAAAAATAATCTTCCTCAAACCCAACCTTAGCGTAGTAACTTCTCACTAGGATTCCTATTACCCTAGAGAACGATATCAATACACGTGGCTTACCCTAATACTACACTACAACGATTAGGTTCACTGCCTAGGGTGTTATAAAACTTGCTCGAAGAAAAGGAAGTTCCTTTGACCCGAACGACGCGTGTAGCGTTATCAGATGGCTATGTATTCAGCCTCTGTAGAGGAAATAGAAGTACTAATTTGCTTCTTTGTAGACCAGCTCACAAGCTTATCACCCAAAAACTGAGCACCTCCAGACGTACTTCGACGAGTATCTTGACATCCTGCATGATCAACATCTGCATAGGCTATTAGTGACATTCCGGTGTCCTTCGGGTACCAAAGTCCCATATTGATGGTTCCTTGGAGATACCGAAAGACCCGTTTAACCGCTTCAGGGTGCTTTTTCGAAGGCTTAGCCTGGTATCTAGCACACATGCAAACAGCGAACAAGATGTCTGGTCTACTAGCCGTGAGGTACATCAGGGATCCAATCATACTACGATATTTCGTTTGGTCTGCCATGATCCCTGAGTAGTCCTCATCTAGTTTAGTACTCTCTATCATGGGAGTGTCAACAGGGTCACTAGAATCAAATCTAAATTTCTTTAAAATCTCATTTGCATATTTAGATTGATTTATAAAAATGCCTCCGGGACTTTGTGAAATTTGTAATCCCAAGAAAAATGACATTTGTCCCATCATTGACATTTGAAATTTAGAACCCATTTCATTAGAAAAATGGTCACACTCATTGGGGTTAGTCGAGGCAAAGATAATATCATCAACATATATTTGAACGTGAATTAAATGTTTGCACTGACTTCTGGTGAACAATGTAGGATCAACTGCTCCTTTGTTGAATCCAGTAGATAGAAGAAACTTTGATAGCGTATCATACCATGCCTTTGGAGCTTGCTTTAAACCGTAAAGAGCTTTCTTCAAACGATAGACGTGAGTAGGATGCTCTGAATTCACAAAGCCTTCAGGTTGGCTGACGTATACGACTTCTTTAAGATCTCCGTTAGGAAATGCCGTCTTTACATCCATTTGATATACTACCATGTTCTTACTTGCAGCATTTGCCAAGAAGATTATGATTGCCTCGATATGAACAACAGGAGAAAATGATTCTTCAAAGTCAATACCCTCCTCTTGGTCGAGCCTTGTTCTTTAAAACATCAGCATGCTCATCAAGTTTCACTTTGAAGATCCATTTTAGAGCAATGATCATAGCACAATCTGGAGCAGGTACTAATTCCCATACATCAAGTCGATCAAACTCATGAATTTCTTCTTGCATGGCATTGAACCAGCTATCTTCATTCATGGCAGTTTTAACATCTTTTGGTTCGATCTTAGAGAGTACGGAGTTGTTTCCGAGTGGATACTGGACGAGAGAGGTTTCCAATGATGTTGTCCAATGGATGATCATGTGTCTATTTTTCAAGGTGTTCATGTGGCTGTTGTTGAGGGACTGAGGTAGCAGAGTCGATATCTCCTGATGAAGATGGTTCTGATGATGATTCAGGAGCAAATATGTTTTCGAATGGAGCATCTTCGGGAGTAGCAATGGGATTAACTTCATCATTGATGCCAGAAACAATTACATGATGTACATTCGATGATTGATGATTTGTTGATGAGACAGAGTGATCAGCAGCAGGCGCTTCTTGACTTAATGATATTGAGACTGAAGGGTTGACTTCATTCATAGGGATAGGAGCAGTGATGAGTGTCTAAATACTCATCATTTTTGTACTAATTAAACTGCAAAAACATCTGAAAACACTCAGAAATGCATCAAAATGATTAAAATATCACAAATTAGTGTTTTATGTGTTTTAAATGCAAAAATATCAAAATCCGATGAAAAACGTATCAAATTTGCATAATTGGCGCTTTAGTCCCCAAGTTTCAAAAATTGTCAAAAACAGTCCCTGGTAAATCTAAATAAAGAAAAATGTTATTCAAGGTCCCTGAAATATTCTAATTTGTCAAAAATGGTCCTTGAATAAATCTTTTGTTAAATGGCGTAAAAGGTCCCTGAACTTTTGAAATTGTCAAGTTTGGTCCCTGGAAAATTTGAAAATGTCAAAACTGGTCCTTGTACTATTGGAACTTGTCAACATTGGTCCCTTGTAACAACTTTGGAGAAATTACGCTTTTGGTCCCTAGTTTGGCATAATTACGCTTTTGGTCCTTATCACTAAACAAACCAAATAGACCCTTTCCCCTGCTTTGACCCCTGCCATTTAAACCTTGTGACCCTTTCCCTTCTTTTTGACCCCCTAGTCAAACTCAGTCAAACAACCCAACCCCGCCCAACACCTTATCCTGTACACCTTTCCCCTCCACTTGACTAGCCCTGCAACCCACTCTCCAATCACACTTACCAAAGCCTTATCCCAACACCCCTCAACCCCCCTCATCATCACACCAGTCCACTCCCCCTACTTGCAAAATCAGAGTCCACAGAGGTCAAAATAAGCTTTCCCGCCAAAATCATTAAAAGGCAAACTGCTCAAAACTCTCCCATTGGTTAAAAGAAGTGGGATTTGATCTGAAGGACACGGGAACCATTTGAAGCTATAAAAGAGAGGAGGAGCTGAGAAGAACAGTAGTTAGTTTTTATATTTCTTAGTATGTCGTTTTTAAGCTTTTAAGCTTTCTAGTTCATGTTTAACTTTTCAAGTGTTTTGTAATCTCATTCCAAGTAATAAAACCTATTTACAACTTAAATTTCATCTTTACATAATGAATTCATTGATGCTATTTTTAAGTGAAAATTCTCAAATCAGTTCATTGTTGTTGCTAGTGTTGTTAATGAACTCATAAGCTCATATAATCTCACTATATAGCTTCAAACCTTTAGTAGGTCTAAAACTTTGTTTAGTCTTATAAACTCAAAAATACCAAAAATTCCAATAAATTAGCTTGAAAATAAGAATTCAGAGGAAAAGGTGCAAGAAGGACTGAAGCTGGGTGATTATGGGTTGCTTCGGTCTAGTGCTTCTTGGGAAGCCATAGGATGTGATTTCAGACCTTGAATATCTTTCTTATGCATGAACTCATTTTGTAAGTCATTTCACAAAATTTTGCATTTCCTAGTAATAGTAATTAAGTTTGGTTGATTCTAGTTTTAATCTGTCTAAAAATAGTTTATGCAAGTTAATGAGTAGCTTTCTTGATAAAAATCTTGTTTGAGTGTTTAAAATTCTTAAAACAGCCCACATAAGGGGTGTTTGGAACTGCTTAGTTATTCAAGTTATAGTGCAACTGTGGTATTGTTTGTTATTGTTTCATGTTATTTTAGCACTTAACAGCTCGCTTTACCAAGAAAACCAAGTCTTGTTTGCATTAAAGTCAAAATACCAAGTTCAATTCTTGACAGTTAACTGTCAAGGATTTACAAGTCATTATCCTTCATGTTGGTGTATAACTTAGTGTTTTAGCTTAAAATCAGCTTATCATAGCTTATTTCAACATAATCATCAAGAATTGATTCAAAACTCAAATTAGTCAACATTTCAGTTTTGTTAAAAAAGTCAAATATTGCAAATTCAGTTTTGAGCCCAAATGGAGAGATTTTTCATGGACTCGGTTAAGGTTAAAACAAGTGGAACTTGTGGCTTTTAAAAGTTCAACTGGTCTAGTTTATTGTTATCATTTTTGTATAATTTTTTCAATTTTCCATAAGCTCCAAATGAGCTTGTCAAATGGGCTTAATATGCACCGTGACTCAGTTGATACTGAGTTGCATGGGTCTTGCAAGGCTTGCACAGAGCTCCTTTGAGCTTGTCTAGGTCTGTTATTTGGCTCATAAGTAGTTAGCCAGGTCTAGGTTAGGTTCCAGCTTTTCATTTTCATTTCTAGCTTATTTTGTTGCTTGTACTCTAGCTTAAAGTAGCACCCTCAAACTGCTTTTTAGCCTAAACTCAAAACAACCAAATCTTGGTAATCAGCCTAAAAGAGGTTAAGGGTAGTTGAAATTAGTTACATTTGGATATTTTTAGCATAACACAGCTTCTGTATCAAGTTGGTGGCTTTTTGTGGTTGTTAGCTTATTTCTAGTGCTTATTTCTAAGCACTTTGCACATCAGTTTCAAAATCCTTCACACAAGCACCTGTTTTTCCATTTTTCTTAGATTCCTAGTATTATTTTAGACTTATCTTGAATTTTTCATATTTTTCCTGTCCTGTTTGCTATTTTTCTTGATTTAATTCAGTTTTTAGTACTTTTTAAATAGCATTTAATACAAATAATTAAGAAAAGCTTCAAAAAAATAATTTTTCATTTTTCTTAAGTTAAGATAAATATAAAAAGCCAAAAAAATATTTTTCCATATTTTTCTTAGTTAAATTTGTATTTTTAAATAATTTAATTAGTTTTTAATAGTTTTTAATTCCTAGAAAATTAAAAATAATCTAAAAATACAAAATAGTTTTGAAATTTCTATTTTGTTATTTTAGACTTTTCTAAGTCATAATTTTATTTTTCACTCTTTATTTCATATTTTCTTGTGTTTTAGGTTATTATTAAATAGTTAAAATTAGTTTTTAATTAATAATAATTAATTAAATAGTTATAAAATAATTTTCTTTTTCTAATAATTTTCTTTTATTATTAGGATTGTAAAAATGTCATTTTCATATTTATAGGCCTTTTATTTCTTAAAACTCACGTTTTATTTTGTACGTTTACGTAATTTTATTTAAACGTAAGTTATAAAGTTTTAAACGTTCATCAATTTTAAAAATAGTGATAGCGTTTATTTAATATTTTTTTATCTTTTTAACTTTTTTTAATTTGCATTTAAGCCCCTGTAGTTTATGGGCTTTCTCTTTAGGTATAGATCAATCACTATCATTTTCCATTCAAATCCTCTCGATCACTATACGTTTGACTATTCTCGCACAGCTCGTTGGGACTTAACGACCTGGGGAAACACTATACTCTCCTGATCTTCATTGCATTCGTGCTTAAGCAGTTTTAAGCTTATTACGGTCTGCCATTCACAAGTGGCAGGCTTGAGTGATTTAGCTTGACTGTTTGGCACGGATCAAATTTTGGCGCCGCTGCCGGGGAGCAGTGCTAATAGTCTTGCATTTAGAAGATTAGTGATTTGGATTTTCACTCCTTGTTTATACCATTTATATATTTAAAATCAAAAACCCAAAAAGATTTTCATCCTTTGTTTTTTCAAAATGTTTTTCAAAAACACCAAAAATATTCATCTTTACCCTCTTACCCTTTTTGATTCTTTATCTCTTTACCCTCTATCCATTTGATTCTAAACTTCTATTCTCATGGAATCTCTCGACTGCGACGAATTCTGGGACGAAGCTGAAAAGCTTCAGACTTTATCGCAAATGTCAAGAATTCGTGTTGTTCGCGATGATCCATTAATTTCGCATAGGGAAATAGAAGAGAAACCGGGTGACAAAGGACCAGTGCTTCCCTCTAATAAAGGAAGTGCTAATACGCCCAACCTACGGTTATCCAAAGATCTAATCCTTCAATTGCTCCTAAGCCGTCTAGAATTGATTCTAAACTTTCACGGTTTACGGTTAAAAGCAAACATGCAGAATTCAGACCGGTGACTAGCAAGAATGACTTGCCTAATCTTCACGTTTCTCAAGAACCAGAACCAGAGACCATAACGGAAGTGGTGGAAATTGCTAGCTCTCAGAGCACACCACTTGTCCCATCTCCGGATTTTTCAAAATGTTCTTCGAGACTTGATAGTCATTCTGATCACCATGTTGGTTTTGTTGATTCTTTGAATAAACTGATTCCTTCTCATAACTCTCAAATACAATCGTTTATTCCTTGTGTCGGTTGTGGTGAGCCTCTTTATGGTTCACCCTGTCGTTGGTGTACGTGTGTACAATGTGGTAATGATATTCATAACGGGAGTTGTTTGTTTTGTGGTTCGAGGAATTCATTTGATTATGATCCTAATCGAACTCATTTAACGACCCCTCAAACTTTTCCACTTACCCACCACAGCCCGACTCATCTTCATATAATCAACATAACTGCTGTGAATATTGTGGAGGTCCTCACCAAGGATTTGAGTGTCAATCCGAAAACACGTTTGTCTACGAACAGTCGGTAATACTCGGACTTTGGAAATGACCAAATTCCATATTATTCACATGACCAACCACAACAATCATTTTGTTGTGAGAACTGTGGAGGTCCCCATTTCAGCTCTGATTGTCAAACAGGGAATCCATTTCCTTGTAACAATTACGACTATCCATATCACGACCAACCTCCACAGTCCAAATGACTCAAACTCCTCAACAAACCCAACAAGACACTTATCTAGAGCTTCTAGAGTTACTGAAAAGAGGTGAGGAGTTCAATAAGACTGCATTTCATAATGTTCCCAGTGTTTCTTGTGTATATTGTGGGGTCCTCATGATGATTATCAATGTCAACCTTCCGGTTTTGACAAATCTCCACTCCCACAATGTCCCGTCATTAAAAATTCACATGAGAAATCCATGGAAGAATTGCTTAGTGAAGAGCGGTCGCTAAATTAAAATCCCAAATTGCCTTTGAAAATCTATTAGGAATCAATTGCAAAGAAAAGCACCAGATCTAGCTCTCAATTTCGTTTTATTCCTGATGACAGTGATGATGAGGATACACTTGAAGACTTATCAAATTCATCGGTTGATATCCCAGCATTGAGATTCATTCTCAAACAACTGCTATCACACCAGGGCTCCCACTCACTCTCTGAACATGGGGGATCAGCTTCTTGACACTGTTCCTGAAAAGGAATCGGACGAATTCATAAAGTCTAGTGTTGAGAACCTTGTCCCAATCCCAAGAGAGTCACAGGGAATCCTTGATCATGTGTGTGATATCCCTCCTCCTCTTGTCTTCCAAAGTAATCATGTTGAGATGTGCTCCGATTCTATTGATGACGATTCGTTATCTTGTGGAGACATCATTATATAGAAGAATTACCTTCTGAGCTTGTTAGCTTAGAAGAAGAGAATGATGAAGTTACTGACACTGAAATCAGAGATGAAGCACTTCGTGCAACATTACTGAATGTCAGTCTTCTCATTTCTAAAATCGAGGCTTTCAATGAAAAACCTATTTCATCTCCTATCCCCATAAAGGATAGTGACATTTTATCCAATGATTCTCTTCCGAAATGGAAGCCTTCTGTTTTGATAATATGAGAGAAGATAAGTGGCGATTACCACTTTTCATTCTCGTAATTCTCTCCGATTATGAATCATTTACATTGGAGGAGTTCACCAGTGAACCCACTGATACCAATTCTGAATATGATTCATTCACCTTCGAGGAGTTCTCCTGTGAACTCACTCATATCATATCTCCGCCGGAGTATGATAATTTCTACTTTGATCTAGACACACCCATAATATGTCTTGATCAAGTGAGCTTAACTGAGGAGATTCATGAAACTATGAATTCTCCTATTGAGGATGAAGAGTTAGTCATGATTTGTATCATGATTTTCTTTCTTTTCTTCATATATCCCGTGGTTTCCCCTGTTCTTCACTCCTTCGGCAACGAAGACATTATCTTTGACCCCGGTATTTCCATGTACCATTTGTGAGCCGGGTCTGTCTCTATATCTCATCAGTGTGGAACTTTCACGTACTTCAATGTTTATCCAAACATCTTGAATGAAAGTCCGATGGAGATTATCTCTTCCACTTACTTCCCTATGAACAAATTAATTCGGGGTCGAGTCAAGCTAGTGACTCGGAATCAAAACAAGAGCATGCTACATGGGTTTTTCACCCGTGTGTACCACCCTAGTGTGGGGGAGATGCCCCACATGTTGTATATAGATCTAAAAAATGAATGAAAATTGTAAATATTAAAAAAGAGAATAACTGTTGTGTTTCTACACTTAGCTAGTAATGTTATCTTTTTACGTTCTAAGTTTCGGCATAACAGCCGGTACTTTGAATATTGAGGACAATATTCATTTCTAAGTGTGGGGGGGAAATTCTGGCGAATTTTGATCATAAATGTACCCTTTTAGTCCCTTTTTCCCCAAAATGGCCAAATTTTAAAAATTTTTTTTTAGTGGAAGTACAATGTACTAAACACAACAAATGGTAATCAGTCCACCATGTCTAACCCACATAAGGATTGGCTAATCCAGGAGCAAACGGCTCTTGGTAAAGATATCTCAAATCCGTTGATGGCTTGCAATTTGCCCAAAATTGTATGGTATTCAGCTCACCATATCCTTAAAAGTGAAGAGTTGGCTAGCCCGCAAGTTTATGGCTTGTGGTAAAGGCAGTGGAAAAACCATAATTGGTAATCAGCTCACCAAAGATAATATTGATAATTTATCTAAGAGTTGGCTAGTCCAGAAGCAAACGGCTTTTGGTAAAGACAAATCAAATCCGTTGAAAGCTGGTGATTTGCTCAAAATCACTTGGTTATCGGTGTACCAAGGTTCTTACTTGAACTAAAACATTTGGCTACTCCAGAAGTAATGGCTTTTGGTAAAGAGATGAAATCCATTAATTTTTCTCAAAAACATTGCTAGGGACTAGCAATATCTTAGTGTGGGGGATTGATGAGTGTCTAAATACTCATCATTTTTGTACTAATTAAACTGCAAAAACATCTGAAAACACTCAGAAATGCATCAAAATGATTAAAATATCACAAATTAGTGTTTTATGTGTTTTAAATGCAAAAATATCAAAATCTGGTGAAAAACGTATCAAATTTGCATAATTGGCAGTTTTAGTCCCCCAAGTTTCAAAAGTTGTCAAAAACAGTCCCTGGTAAATCTAAATAAAGAAAAATGTTATTCAAGGTCCCTGAAATATTCTAATTTGTCAAAAATGGTCCTTGAATAAATCTTTTGTTAAATGGCAGAAAAGGTCCCTGAACTTTTAAAATTGTCAAGTTTGGTCCCTGGAAAATTTGAAAATGTCAAAACTGGTCCTTGTACTATTGGAACTTGTCAACATTGGTCCCTTGTAACAACTTTGGAGAAATTACAGTTTTGGTCCCTCTAGTTTGGCATAATTACAGTTTTGGTCCTTATCACTAAACAAACCAAATAGACCCTTTCCCTGTTTTGACCCCTGCCATTTAAACCTTGTGACCCTTTCCCTTCTTTTTGACCCCCTAGTCAAACTCAGTCAAACAACCCAACCCCGCCCAACACCTTATCCTGTACACCTTTCCCCTCCACTTGACTAGCCCTGCAACCCACTCTCCAATCACACTTACCAAAGCCTTATCCCAACACCCCTCAACCCCCCTCATCATCACACCAGTCCACTCCCCCCTACTTGCAAAATCAGAGTCCACAGAGGTCAAAATAAGCTTTCCCGCCAAAATCATTAAAAAGGCAAAACTGCTCAAAACTCTCCCATTGGTTAAAAGAAGTGGTGGGATTTGATCTGAAGGACACGTGGAACCATTTGAAGCTATAAAAGAGAGAGGAGGAGCTGAGAAGAACAGTAGTTAGTTTTTATATTTCTTAGTATGTCGTTTTTAAGCTTTTAAGCTTTCTAGTTCATGTTTAACTTTTCAAGTGTTTTGTAATCTCATTCCAGTATAATAAAAACCTATTTACAACTTAAATTTCAGTCTTTACATACGAATTCAGTTGATGCTATTTTTAAGTGAAAATTCTCAAATCAGTTCATTGTTGTTGCTAGTGTTGTTAATGAACTCATAAGCTCATATAATCTCACTATATAGCTTCTGAAACCTTTTAGTAGGTCTAAAACTTTGTTTAGTCTTATAAACTCAAAAATACCAAAAATTCCAATAAATTAGCTTGAAAATAAGAATTCAGAGGAAAAGGTGCAAGAAGGACTGAAGCTGGGTGATTATGGGTTGCTTACTGGTCTAGTGCTTCTTGGGAAGCCATAGGATGTGATTTCAGACCTTGAATATCTTTCTTATGCATGAACTCATTTTGTAAGTCATTTCACAAAATTTTGCATTTCCTAGTAATAGTAATTAAGTTTGGTTGATTCTAGTTTTAATCTGTCTAAAAATAGTTTATGCAAGTTAATGAGTAGCTTTCTTGATAAAAATCTTGTTTGAGTGTTTAAAATTCTTAAAACAGCCCACATAAGGGGTGTTTGGAACTGCTTAGTTATTCAAGTTATAGTGCAACTGTGGTATTGTTTGTTATTGTTTCATGTTATTTTAGCACTTAACAGCTCAGTTTTACCAAGAAAACCAAGTCTTGTTTGCATTAAAGTCAAAATACCAAGTCCAATTCCTTGACAGTTAACTGTCAAGGATTTACAAGTCATTATCCTTCATGTTGGTGTATAACTTAGTGTTTTAGCTTAAAATCAGCTTATCATAGCTTATTTCAACATAATCAGTCCAAAGAATTGATTCAAAACTCAAATTAGTCAACATTTCAGTTTTGTTAAAAAAGTCAAATATTGCAAATTCAGTTTTGAGCCCAAATGGAGAGATTTTTCATGGACTCAGTTCTGGGTTAAAACAAGTGGAACTTGTGGCTTTTAAAAGTTCAACTGGTCTAGTTTATTGTTATCATTTTTGTATAATTTTTTCAATTTTCCATAAGCTCCAAATGAGCTTGTCAAATGGGCTTAATATGCCCTGTGCACTGACTCAGTTGATACTGAGTCTGCACAGGGTCTTGCAAGGCTTGCACAGAGCTCCTTTGAGCTTGTCTAGGTCTGTTATTTGGCTCATAAGTAGTTAGCCAGGTCTAGGTTAGGTTCCAGCTTTTCATTTTCATTTCTAGCTTATTTTGTTGCTTGTACTCTAGCTTAAAGTAGCACCCTCAAACTGCTTTTTAGCCTAAACTCAAAACAACCAAATCTTGGTAATCAGCCTAAAAGAGGTTAAGGGTAGTTGAAATTAGTTACATTTGGATATTTTTAGCATAACACAGCTTCTGTATCAAGTTGGTGGCTTTTTGTGGTTGTTAGCTTATTTCTAGTGCTTATTTCTAAGCACTTTGCACATCAGTTTCAAAATCCTTCACACAAGCACCTATTTTTCCATTTTTCTTAGATTCCTAGTATTATTTTAGACTTATCTTGAATTTTTCATATTTTTCCTGTCCTGTTTGCTATTTTTCTTGATTTAATTCAGTTTTTAGTACTTTTTAAATAGCATTTAATACAAATAATTAAGAAAAGCTTCAAAAAAATAATTTTTCATTTTTCTTAAGTTAAGATAAATATAAAAAGCCAAAAAAATATTTTTCCATATTTTTCTTAGTTAAATTTGTATTTTTAAATAATTTAATTAGTTTTTAATAGTTTTTAATTCCTAGAAAATTCAAAAATAATCAGAAAAATACAAAAATAGTTTTGAAAATTCTCTTTTGTTATTTTAGACTTTTCTAAGTCATAATTTTATTTTTCACTCTTTATTTCATATTTTCTTGTGTTTTAGGTTATTATTAAATAGTTAAAATTAGTTTTTAATTAATAATAATTAATTAAATAGTTATAAAAATAATTTTCTTTTTCTAATAATTTTCTTTTATTATTAGGATTGTAAAAATGTCATTTTCATATTTATAGGCCTTTTATTTCTTAAAACTCACGTTTTATTTTGTACGTTTACGTAATTTTATTTAAACGTAAGTTATAAAGTTTTAAACGTTCATCAATTTTAAAAATAGTGATAGCGTTTATTTAATATTTTTTTATCTTTTTAACTTTCTTTAATTTGCATTTAAGCCCCTGTAGTTTATGGGCTTTCTCTTTAGGTATAGATCAATCACTATCATTTTCCATTCAAATCCTCTCGATCACTATACGTTTGACTATTCTCGCACAGCTCGTTGGGACTTAACGACCTGGGGAAACACTATACTCTCCTGATCTTCATTGCATTCGTGCTTAAGCAGTTTTAAGCTTATTACGGTCTGCCATTCACAAGTGGCAGGCTTGAGTGATTTAGCTTGACTGTTTGGCACGGATCAAGCAGCCTCTGTTGATGGAATTGACATTTCATCAGCATTTGGTTCATAGTTTTCATCAAACATTGGATCAAACAATTTCTTTAAATCATCTTCTGAAGGAGGTACAAATGGTACCAGAGCCAAGGTTATTGTGTTATCTTTGATTTGTGTGGTCCGTACCATGGTTGTTGTTTGTGGTTTTTGGATCATGTTGTTAACTGGTTTGTACTCTTTTGGTCGGAAAGTATGTTAAACTGTCTATACATGTTTTTACATGGTTTTTGGTCAAAAAAATGTTATTAACTGTTTATAGAGTTTATACATGGTTGGAAATGTTGTTAACTGGTCTTTGGATATTAAGTTTTTTCTGGTTGTGTTAAACGTGTCCAAACAATCCTTATACGATTGTTTTTGTTACCATATCGTGAAATATTATGGTCAAAGTCACATTTTTATGGTCAAAACTGGTCTTAACAGTCATAAGATGCAGTTGTAATGATGTGTTTCTGGGTTTATTATGCATATGGTCAGAACTTAGTCTGAAAATACATCGGAAAATTTCAAAAATCTACCTAGCGACTTCGTACAACCACTGGTGGTGACTTGTCTTTACAAGTCGTCTAGATTCATTGTATATGAGTAGCAGTCGTGCTAGCGAGTTGTTTACATAGTTCTGTAGCGACTTGGAGACTTGTTGACTTTCTTTAAAGTCAATGTTGACTTGACACTAGACCTAGCGACTTGTCACATACAGGTAGCGACTTATGCTAGCGACTTGACTCAAAAACATTCTGCTAGCGATTTACTTTGAAAAAGAACAAGACCTAGCAACTTGGCTCATGACTCAGTAGCGACTTGGTGACAGAAATGAAGATGAAGAGTGATTGAACCAAGATTACGACCACAAAAAGACTTAAACCATATATCTAACGACTCAACACAAATACCAATACCATCATCAAAACCAAAAGACTCGTGACGATTACCATCATCAATCAAACAAAACCATGACTTTACACTACCTAATACCAAGACTCACAACTCCATTTCATCTATCAAAACTCGAAACAAATACATAATGATCGATCTCAGTTTTTTCTAATCTCGTGGAACTTAAAAGCTTCATCAAGACCAAAGGTCTATTACACGAAATAGATAATCATCACAGATCTATATGTTTGTTTGAAGCTATGCCTCAATTTTTATTCGAACAACATAAAAGATAAGTGTTTAACGATTTTGTTAACACCTATATTTGGTTCGGTTATGACTCAAAACAAGATGGAACAAACTTACCTTGAAGCCGTGTCTAAGCACTAAAGCCATCCCTGTGGCGATTCAATGTCCCTCGACTCTAAAACCTTGAGCCATCCCTGTGGCTAGGTCAAAACGAGTCGTCATCTACTAAGTTTTACTTGGTGCGTTGTTTTATTATTACTAGTGAAAGGGGACGGACGAGTGTATTGTGATTAGGATTTCGATTCATTTGGATGATAATGAGATTTGAGTCTGTAACAAAATAGAGTGGTGGATGAAAGTATTTTTAGGGTTTGAAGAGGTGGGAGGCGTCTGCTATTAGTGATTATGGTTAGTATATGTGAGATTTTTTAGGGTGCAAGTGAGATAAGGGAAGTATTATATACCCGTTGAATTAGGGCGTCATGTGGAACGAATCTCTATTTCTCGTGGGCGATGTGTAGAAGTGGATCCAATCTGTGTATGGACCGATTATAGGATTGGATGGGTGTAACATATATTTGGATCCCATTGGTCTTGCTATCTCGTATTGATCTTGCATGGGGTAAATGGACCGTATATTATACTGATATTATAATATGAATCGAGTGCTATATTGAGCCATATCTTAATTGATGAATACTTGGGTCGCTTGATTGTGTTGGGCCGTATGATAGTCTTGAATCGGATATTGGGGTATAATGGATTATAGATTAT
The DNA here is from genome assembly GCA_910596185.1 of Chrysanthemum makinoi. Lineage (NCBI taxonomy): Eukaryota > Viridiplantae > Streptophyta > Magnoliopsida > Asterales > Asteraceae > Chrysanthemum > Chrysanthemum makinoi. Next base: position 103,159,471 of record OU343219.1, on the reverse strand, counting down.
GCTAATGTATTGGATCCAAATATTTACATTGGCCAAAACTGGAATATGTGATTTTGTTGTGTACCTCTGATATGATATGTGATAAATGGACCGAGCCGCATTGTGCTAAATTGGATCGAGTTGTGTGATATTGAATATATTTGTAGACCGAGCGCTCGTTGAATGTTGATCCATGCTCATGAATTTGATGGTTGCTTTATGGGTTGCGAGTTATTCATGAGGTGATTTGTTAAAGAAGCTTGATGATGATGAGATTTATTGAGATTTGGTATGATAATGAGAGTTGTTGCGGTATACTGTTTGGCACTTTGGTATATACATTTTCACGAAAAATATTATGTCATGGCTTGAATTTTTTTATTCAAACAAAGTTGACTAATGGGTTGTTTGGATGATATTTCTTGTTTGGAGTTGAAGTGAGGTTTTCCGGATTCGTTTACTTATTTCGTCTTCTTTCTTTCTACCCTTCCGCGAAGATGACTTGTTTGGGCATTTATAGAGGGTGTTAAAGACTTGGCTATTTAGTTACTTTTGTGATTCTTTCTCGCTTAACCCACAACGTAGCTATCACTTCAGTGTCTCACGCAGTTGAAGATACGTCAAGAGGTTTTGTACATTGGGTACACCGTTTCTTTTTCAGGAGGATTAGTACAAGTTTAAGCAACAAATCTGCAGAAGTTCACTTCATGATCAAGTTTGGCATATCTGGTTTACTTCACCGTGTTGTCACTGCAATAGCCGACATAATGCGTAAATGATGTGTTTACCAAAGTGTTTATTGGATGGTTGTTGATATTGTTGATGTTGGATTATGAACCGCTAAAGAACCGCTGCATGTTCTCCTAAAACAGATATTCACCGAAACCTAAGTTGTCATAACACATTCAAGCTGACATTGTTTACGGTTTTGTCTTGATTTTGTAAAATCCCATGAAAGAATCTATTTCTCGGTTTAAATCATAGACTTGTAAAATCCCGTGACAATGGAAACATCCTGGTAATTGTAAAGTTCATTTTCGGATCTATCTTATGGTTTATTCTTGGTTTTGTGAAATCCCACGAAAGATACTATTTCTCGGTTTAAACCTTAGAATTGTAAAATCCCGTAATGATGGACCTATCCTGGAGAAAGGAAAGTGTGTTTCGGGATCTTATTTGATGTTGGTGCTACGGTTTCTAATTTGAAGAAGGAATAAAAGGGTGTACTTCATAAATTGGATGTGTGTTTGGATATTCGTCATGGCAGTTTGGTTATTACATGGTTTTACGGGGTTATGTGCTGTTAACCATGGTCGGGATGAAAACCATTATCATAGTTCACTTTAAACGTCAAAGGAGGCTAGATTTGAGCTTTCAACAAGAAGATGTGACAACGGCGTTAATTCAGTATTATCTATTTGCGGTTGAAGTGAAATGTCACGGGCAAGTGTACTTAGTATCTGAAGGTATCGGGGATGGTTGGATGAAGATTCTTCAAGATCCTTGTTCGAGCTTATTATCAAAAACAAAGACTTGGAAATCTAGTTATTGTTGGGTGTCTTTTACCTTTTCTTTTACCACTTGGGGGAATTGGGCTCACACCACCACAAAATAACTATCACTTTAAGGAGTTACGTTGTAGTGCTCAGTGTCACATTCAATTGTGGATTTTCAAGAGGTATTGTATGTCTTATACTTGATGGTTCGTTGGATGAAGAGTATAGAGTACTTAGAGTACTTAGAGATGCTAATGGAAATCTGCACCGCTCTTTGTTACATATGTGCAAGTATAAGTCACGAGTTTGGGGTAGTTTACTTCAGGGTCAAACTCATCATACTGGGTTTTCTCCATCAGCTGTCACTTCAAAGAGCCTACTGAATGATAATGGGGTGATTACATGTTTTGCCAAAAGAGACTGAAAAGAGAGAGATAATGACGTCTGTTCACATCAGTTCAGGCCTCGTACTTCATCATTATGACGTATGAACACAACAGTTCATGCCTCGTTCTCTAAAGAAAAGAAAAGTGTATGTGTCAGTGCGCTTTATCTTCAGAAGAAGAGAAATCTTCTCACTAATGACCATTCTCATCAACATGCTTCATGCTTTTTCCATGCGCTTTCAATTATCAAGTGAATCGGGAAACTGTTGATTGTTTTCTTATTCCACTTGCTCAATATAATGAAGATGGCGACATTATGCGCTAATTTTGTGGGGGAGAAGTGTGAATAGAATACATTTGGATGATAATCACTTGTTTAATCAAGAATGGCATCCCCGTATGCAATTCTTGAGGGGGAGAAGAAGTGTGAATTTTCTACATGGTTGATTGATATTTGAGAATATATGGTCAAATGGCTCTAAACTCATGTAAGAACCGAGCTTCTTCTTATCGGGTCATCTTCACATGGAGTTTTTCTTCTATGAGCCGTTGGTTGACATCTTCACTCAGGCTGATATGATTAATGACAAAGTTCTTCCGTTTAATGCTTCACGTATACATCAACATGATGATTCCGAACAATCTCTCTGTTCTTGTTTGATGTGAGTGGTAGTTTGGTGTTACCATTTTGTGTGTTCGTTGCGGGCTGATTGTTGATTCCCTTGATGAACATCTTTCTGTTCTTGTTTGATTGGGAGGGATTTTAGTTAAGGGGATTTGCAAGATGTAAGTTAATTCGGATGCTTTTTGGTGTGTTGAAGATGTTAACTATCTATTCCCCAACTGGACAATCTTGAAGAAGGTCGAGTCTACAGTCGGTTCTACATTTTCTGCTACATGTTAGAAGACTAAAGACAAGTTGCATTTATCGATCTAAAGACTTATTCTTAATCTGGGCATTTATTAAAAGATTGTAGGTTTAGGGGAGAGCACTAATTGGGGGAGGGGTGAAATGTCTGATTTAATCCCCAATTAGACTTGCTCACATTATTCAGCATGTTGAATCTCACAAAGACTTCAAGCGATCTTCTCAACAGATTTCAAGTATTTGGGCTTATAATGTTTTGCTGATTCTGAAGTGTCAAAACCAGCAAGGGGGAAGGAGACAAGCATCTAAACGCGAGTAAACTTGATGAACTTAATACTTCTAAGTTATTAAAGATATCTCGGGAAGACAAATGTTATTACCGCAGATAAACTCAAAGTTTGACTCATGACGAGTAAACTTGATGAACTTAATACTTCTAAGTGATTGAAGTTATCCCGGGAAGACAAATGTCATTACCGCAGAGAAACTCAAGGTTTGACTCATGGCGTTTAGTGTTTATTCCAACTATGTGGGGGAAGAGATGTTAGAGAAAGTTTCTGAAGATAAAAGAGGTACACAAGTATGACATATTCAGAGGGAGATAAATGTATAACATGAGGGAGGTGTTATCAGTTATTCTTTCGGTGGGAATGTGTACTTCGGTTCTTGAGCTTCATGCACGATCATCAGGGACGAAAGATGTGAACATTGGGGAGGTGTTTTTCATTACCCTCATGATGTGTATTCGGGAGAGTTCTTGGATATTGATGTACTTCGGGTTCTTGAGCTTCATACACGATCATCAGGGACGAAAGATGTGAACATTGGGGAGGTGTTCTTCATTACCCTCATGATGTGTATTCGGGAGAGTTCTTGAGCATTATACAAAGATACTGACTGCATCTATTCAACTACTCGGGGGAAGTGGTCTCTTGACACCTTTTGGAATGGATTGCGTCAGACTTCAGTGGAATGAAATTTGAGAAGAGTTATTTATGTGTGGGATGATATGTTGCTGTTCTTCTATTGGATGATATAACCTCGAACGAAGAATCACGGTGATTATTCTTAAAAGGAGCAGCGGGATTTATGATAATGGTGTGCTTCTCTGTGCACCTGGCTAAGGTAAGCTTGAAATAGAGCTTCGAATCTGCTCATCTAATGGATTTTTGGTTTGGGGGGAAGCTGCCAAAGTCTCACTTTCAGATGGTTCAATTTCTTTCCTCAATGCAAGAGCCTCGGAAGCTTTGGTGGTGAAAGTTTTAGGGATGATGACTTCTATCTTCTACAATGGGGCTGCTCGATATCCTTATCTCGGTACTCGTATCATCATCTTCTTAAACTATATCATCTATTCTATCTCTGTAAATATTTATCGAAAACGAAAATACAAAAATAGAAAACCAATAAAAGAAAATAGAAAAATATAAAACCAACAAAAACCCATAAAAATCAGAAAATTTGAAAAAGAGCAAAAATATGTTTTCTCAAGACATGTCTTCTGGTATCAATAACATCTGCGGTCTTAGAAATGTCATTCAATAATGGCACGGGACCATAGATGAAGTTCGAGCAGGAGGTGTAAATATTCTTTTCCCAATGCATGTCCAAAAAAAATATGGCTTACAGTTATTTCAGACTGTAACCCGCGCTTCAAAAATGGCTTGCAGTTACGTTAGACTATAACCCGTGCTCTATACTATGGCTTGTTATTAGTTCTGATAGCAATCCGTTCTTCAAGAAAGGAAAGTGTTGCGCTAAACCAATTTTCAAATATTTCGTGCACTTGTCCTAAAACAAAATGAGGAAAGTATGTCGAAGGACTGCTGTTCCCACACAAATGTTTTTTCGTCTAAAAATTATTCAGAAAAATATTTGTTGTTTTTCAAAAATGGTGGTAAATGAGTTGCTTGAAAATCAATCAGTTTCAGAGTTTTCGTAAAAATTGAAAACTCAATCAATGACTTCAGCGCTTTTAAACTTTTCAGGAAACGAGTCATTGATTGATGAGTGTCTAAATACTCATCATTTTTATACTGTCTAGACTGCAAAAACATCTGAAAACACTTAGAAATGCATCAAAATGATGAAAATATCACAAATAAGTGTTTTATGTGTTTTAAATGCAAAAACATCAAAATCTGGTAAAAAACGTATCAAATTTGCATAATTGGCAGTTTTAGACCCCAAGTTTAAAAAGTTGTCAAAAACAGTCCCTGCTAGATAAAAATAAAGAAAAATGTTATTCAAGGTCCCTGAAATATTCTAATTTGTCAAAAATGGTCCTTGAATAAATCTTTGACAAAATTACAACTTTAGTCCTTCAAATTTGAAAAATGTCAAAAATGGTCCTTGGACATTTAAAAAATGGAATTTTATGCAATTGGTCCTTGTACTATTCAAGATTTACAGGTTTAGTCCTTGTGATAAGATTGGAAAAGTTTCATGATCAGTCCCTCAAGTTACAGAAAATTACATGAATGGTCCTTGTGTAGTTACTAAACCAAACGGACCTCTTTATTATTAAAAACCCAAGCCCAGTCCAATATAAGCCCAAACCCAAAACCAGTGTTTAAATTAAAATACCGCCCTCCACTGTAGCACTGTCTCTCCCACCACTGCATCCCAAAACCAGTGTGGTTTTCTCCTCCTTTTCAACCTTTCCAGCTGTTTTTCCACTTGAATACATCCCCCCTCCACCTCCACATCCATCCAAGACCCATTAATTTGAAAAACCTGCTAAAGAGGATTTTGGCGCCAAAATCTCCACATGGACGTATATGATTGCTTTGACCAATCCAATGGTTGGATTGAGGTGGGAAAGATTCAGAGACAAAGACTGAGTCTCATAAGATGATTATAAAGGGCAGAAGAAGCAATGTGAAGACTGATCTAGAGTACTTTTAATTTCTAATGTCGTTTTAGTTTAAATTTGATTTTCAGTGTATGTTTTATCTCTAAAGCTTTGTATTTCAAGTTTTCCTTGTACAATAAAACTTTTGTAACCATCAATTTCAGCTTTAAGTCAAGTTTTCAGTTTATGCAACTTTTCCTAATTCAAAAATCTCATGTATGTTCCAATGTTGTTTTTAGATGTTTTCAAGGACTGAATAAGCACATGTAAGCTCCTATAAAGTTTATTCAAGCTTTTAGAAACTCTAAAACTTTGTTTAGTATTAAAAACAGAAATTTCACAAAAATACCAAGAAAATAAAGAGAAAATAAAAAATCAATGGGGAATGATCAAGAAAGCTGAAGCAGTTTTCTTATTGGATGGAAATGGGTTAGTGAACCTATGGAGGTTCTATAGGAAGTAAAAATTGGTCCTTGTTCTTGGTTTTCAGCCAAATCCAATTTGTAAGCCTTTTTGTGCATTTTGGCATTTAACTGTTTAAGTTAAGTAGTAGCTTTAATCTCTGTGTCTTATTTTTCATTAGTGTTAGTTAAGTCAAATTAACCAATAAAACTGATAGCTTGTACTTTTTAATTTGTAGTTTATAAATTTTTTATTTTAACAGTTTAAATAGTATAAAGATCATTATTAAGTTTTATGTTGTTATGGATATTGTTTCATGCTTAATTAGCTTTAATATATGATAATACAAAGTCTGTGATCAGTTTAATGGTTTTAATTTGTGATTTGCTTTGAAAAGTTCCAAAACAGTCACTTAAAGGGTGTTTGGATTTGCTTGTTTAAACTATAGTAGGTCTTGTTTGTGTTGATTGTTTGTGTTTGTTCTGAGTCACATACACACCTAATATCTCATTTTAACAAGAAAAACAGTGGTCATTTGTCAAAAAGTCAAAATTAGCTTTTGATCAAATCATGTGTTCACTGTTGGATTTTTATGATCCATGATCTTGTTTTTGTGTTCATAAGTTGTACTTTTTGATCAAATCAGTCTTAGTTAACCTTAAAACAACATAATCAATGCTTAAGATCAGCTTAAAGTTCACTCAAGTCAAACTTAGTGATTTTTTATAAAAGTCAAAATTTTCTCTTTGGTCGTTTTTGAATAAATTAGATTAATTTTTATAGGACTATACATTAGCTTTCAATACTTGAGCTTCTAGGATATTAAAATATAGCTGCTTAACTGTACCCTAGTATTTTTTATATTTTCTATTCAGCTTATCTGGTAGCTTAAATCCTAGCTTATTTTGGACCCTGTTCTGAAAAAGTGCCCTGTGCACCAGTTTTACAAGCTCAATCATAAGCTCACACAGAGCTTATTTCTACTTCAAATCCTGTGATTCTTGGTTCTTTGGATAGCTAACCAAGCCATCTTAAGGTCCCAAGTTCATTTTTCCATTTTAAAGCTTATTTTCTAGGGCTGCTAGTAGATTGGTTCTTGTCCCATTTCTGTTTTAACTAAGCATCTCAGTGAATTACAAGCTTTTTCATAAGCTTGTATTTAGCTTATCAGTGAACCATAGTAAGTGAGCTTGGGCTTTTTGGATACCCCACCTAGCCAGCTTGTTGACTCAAAGCTTGTTTTGAGCTTGTGAGCTTATTTCCTTAGCTTATTTTGGCCTTGAAAAAGTCCACAGGACTGTTTGGTTAGTAGCTTTAGCTTAAGTGCTTATTTGAATTTGTAGTGCTTATTTCATAAGTAATTGTGTTTATTCAGTGTTCATTTTAGCTTATAATCATTAGTTTAGCTTATTTCAATTAGCCTTTGCTCATTTTCTAGCTTACAAATCATTTTAGCTTAAACCTTGTGCTTATTCTTGTTTTTGTTAACTGTTGAGATTATAAGCTCAAATCTGAGCTTATTTGTAGTTTTTATAAAAAGTTGTAGTTATAAAAAGTGCTTAATTTTAGTAGCTTAACAAGTTTGTGAAGAAAAATCGAAAAAAAAAAATGTTTAGCAAAAAGGTGGGGAGGCAGGCTCGAACCTGAGACCTCCCACCTTAGGATAGTGATAGTGTGTACCTGTAACCATTGCGCCCTTGGGTCTTTATTGGTTTTAGTTTGCACAATCTATTACTTAAGCCAACTTTGTCCAATAAGCTTATACGAGCTATTTAGCTTATTTCTAGCTTATTTCAACTAGATTTTTCAACTTTTGTATTTTTCATAAAATTTTATTAGTATAAAGTAATTTATAAAAAAGTTTCGGATTTTTCTCAATAGTTTTAGTATTTTTAAACATTTAATTAGTGTAAAATCTTATTTAATTCATAATAAAAAATATAAAAGTCTAAAAAATATAAATCTTTTTTCTAAAATTTTCTTTTGTCATATAGTACGTAATAAAATTGTTTTTACACTTGTAGGACTTTTATTTCACAAATTTTACATTTTTGCTTACGCACTCGCGTAATTTTTATACTTTACGCACGTTTTCATTTTAAGTTACGTTTTTAGGTAATTTAAGTTTACATTTTAGTTAAAATAGTTTATTTTAGTTATTTTGTTTTATAAAATCACAAAAACATCATTGTAAAAATAGTGATAGCGTTTATTTAATATATTTTAACTTTTTAATTTTCTTAATTTGCATTTAAGTCGCTGTAATTTATAGATCTTTTCTTTAGGTATAATTATTCATCAAAATCCTTACTGATCACTATCCTTAGTGATTATTCGACATCTGTTTGTGTGAAACACCAATTCATCCTCCGTGGGACTTAACGACCCGGGAATTCATTATATTCTCTGATCTTCATTGTATTGGTTTCTGAGCAGTTTTAAGTTTATTACGGTTAGCCATTCACAAGTGGCTAGCTTGTGTGATATAGCTTGACGGTTCGGGACCAACCAAATTTTGGCGCCGCTGCCGGGGAGGCTGTAAGCGTGTTTTAAGCAGTTTTCAGACCCGTACTTGCACATATACCACCGTTTGTAAACAGTTTTTTTGTAAAGTTATCAAATTATCAAAAAGTCATTAACACTTTTCCTAAAGTGTTAACAACACCAAAAACAATATAAAACAACAAAACAATCGTAACGTTTTCTAGCTTGTGTTTCTTTTAAGGTAATTCTTAAAGAGATACGATTTGGTTAAACGAGACGATACCAAAAATATTGTCCAAAAGTTTTTAAACCCTTTTGCACAAATCATTACCTACGTCTTTTCAGTGGTACTTAATTAATACATAAAAATCAACCACCGCAAATCAAGGCAGTACACCTACCAACTGGGGGTGTGACCATAATAAGTTCCCGAACATCAGATTTAAAACTTACCTTTGTGTCCTTGTGATTTGGTATACCTTTTTCAAAGAAGCCATTTCATTTGTGATTATTGGTTAAGTTCACTTGTCGTTTTGCCTCGCATTTGTTTTGAAAATTGATTTTTAAACTTAGTGCATGCGCACTCGTTCTTCCAGCTCTACAAGTCCACTTTCTGAGCTTGCAAATATTCCTCGTAGGCGTAGAGGACGTTCGCTCCTTCACCGTGATCGAGGAACGTCTACCACCACCACCCCCTGTCGAAATGGCAGAAGATAAGCCGATGAATGAGCTTCTCCAAGCACCCATCGAGGGTTACGGAGATGCCATTGTTGTTCCAGCCATCGTGGCTGCTACCTTTGAGCTCAAAACCGGGTTGCTTAATCTGGTAACCCAAAGCCAATTCTATGGTTTTGAGCGGGATGATCCTCATGCACACATTCGATGGTTTAACAAGATTGCATCAACCATCAAATACAAAAATGTCCCACATGAAGCCATCAAGCTTCTTCTGTTCCCATTTTCTCTAGAGGGACAAGCCCGGAATTGGCTTGAGAAACAACCCCCTCGTTCCATTGAGACATGGAAAGATCTAGTCACCAAGTTCGTTAACGAATTCTATCCTCCATCCCGAACTACAAGTCTTAAGAATGAGATAATGAAATTTTCTCAGAGATTTGATGAATCATTCGGGGAGGCACGGGATCGTTACAAAGAGTTGCTTCGCAAGTGTCCGCATCATGGTTTTACCGAGTTAATGCAAATGGATACTTTCTACAATGGTCTGCACCAAGGTGACCAAGACTCTTTAAATGCCTCCGCGGGAGGAAATTTCCTTAGCAAAACCACAAAAGAAGCCTTGCAAATCATTGAAAACAAGTCCCAGGTCTGTTCTTTCCGCACAAAGACATATCGCTCAGTCTAATCTGGACCTTCTACTTCTTCTCCTGTGAGTACATCTAGCACCGATGCTAAGATTGATAAACTCACAGATATTGTTCAGGCTTTGGTTCTTGCTAACCAAAAGAAAGTCACTTTCACTCAAACACCATCGCATGGTGAAGTGAAGAAAGTTGAAGTTTGTGTTACTTGTGGTGGTCCTCATGCATACTACAACTGTACTGCCTCCGATGGTAGTCCGTTTGAAGCAAATGTTATAGCCGGTACTTCACATCAGGGAGGTAATCAATACCGTCCTCAAAATGAACCAAACTACCGTGCTAACACTTATCAGGCACCACCCGGCTTTAACCAGAATCCTAACCGGAATCAGAATCAACCTAGAATGAACCAAGGTTATCAAAACCAAGGTAATTTCTATCCTGAACCCAATCAAGGTTTCCAACATCAAGGAAACCTTAATCAAAACAATTTCAATCGAAGGAATCAATTTCAGGGGAATGTGAATCCTAATCAAGGGAATTTTCAACAACAAGGTCATAATCAAAACATCCGACCTCAGAATTTCCCTCCACATTCTCCAGTACCATCATCTGATGAGTTATTGAAGCAGTTCATGAAATCCCAAGATGAAATGAACAGGTTGTTGGTCACCAGATTGCGATCTCAAGAAGTCTTTAAATGATCAACCCTCGGCTCAGGAAAACTTCCGAGCAACACGATCGCTAACCCGAGGGGCGATGCTAAGGCGATCACAACCAGAAGTGGTGTTTCATACAATGGACCCGCTATTCCTACTACCTCTTCTTCTTCTCTCCCGAAGGTAGTGGAAAGTGAACCTGAGGCAACCAAGGACAAGGAACTTCCTGTTAATAATGGAGGAACCAATGATGTCCATCCTCAAGTTGTCCAGAAACACAAGTCAAATCCAGGAGTTGTTTTTGAACCACCTGTAGCTCCCGTTGAAAAAACCAAATCCAAATCTTCTATTCCTTACCCATCACGTTTGAATGAGCAAAAGCTCCGTGAAAAAGCCAGTCATCAAATGGACAAATTTTTTCAAATTTTCCAAGAACTACATTTTGACATAAGCTTTGCGGATGCTATCATGCTGATGCCCAAGTTTGCATCGACTCTCAAACACATGTTAAGCAACAAGGAAAAGCTGTTTGAAATGGCTAAAACTCCTCTTAACGAGAACTGCTCAGCAGTTATTCTGAAAAAGCTTCCAGAAAAGCTTGGAGATCCTGTAAAATTTCTCTTACCTTGTGTATTTCCAGGAATGGTTGAATGCTTTGCCTTAGCAGATCTTGGTGCAAGCATCAACCTGATGCCTTATTCAGTATGGAAGAAACTTTCTCTTCCGAAACTTACTCCTACATGCATGACTCTCGAGCTTGCAGATCGTACAATATCCCGTCCTCTTGGCATTGCCGAGGACGTATTTGTGAAAGTAGGAAAGTTCCGTTTCCAAATGACTTCGTGGTTGTCGATTTTGATGCCGATCATCGAGTTCCTCTCATTGTTGGTCGAGGATTCTTGAGAACGGGTCGTGCTCTCATTGATGTATTTGAGCAAGAAATCACATTACGTGTTGGTAATGAAGTTGTCACCTTTAACCTTGATCAAACTTTGAGGTACTCCGCAAACTATGATTCTGAATCGGTTAACCGAATAGATATCATTGATGTTGCTTCTGAAGAGTACTCTCAAGAAGTTCTTGGTTATGATCATAATTCTTCGAGTGATAATCTCACTCATTCATCTCAATCCATCATCGCCAATTCTACTCCTTCTCTCACTCCATTTGAGGAAAGTGACTTCATCTTGGAAGAGATTGAAGCATACTTGTCCAGTGATTCAGTTCCATGGGAAATTGATCACGCTCCCATCGACATCGAGGGGGACATACTTCTCATTGAGAAGTTGCTTAATGATGATCCATCATCATCACTCCCTCCTGTCGAAATTCATAATAAGGAAGTCAAGTCAGTTGATAAAACTGAAGAATTTCCTGAAGTCGAACTTAAGGACTAACCACCTCATCTCGAGTATGCATTTCTTGAGGGTGATGATAAATTACCCGTCATTATTGCTAGAGATTTGAGTAAAGATGAAAAGACTGCTCTCATAAAGGTCTTGAAGTCACACAAGCAAGCAATTGCTTGGAAACTCTTCGACATTAAGGGTATCAACCCTGAATTTTGTACTCACAAAATCTTGATGGAGGATGACTTCAAGCCAGCAGTTCAACATCAGAGAAGAGTAAATCCAAAAATCCATGATGTTATCAAACAGGAGGTTATCAAACTTCTTGATGCAGGATTGATTTACCCAATCTCGAATAGTCCTTGGGTTAGCCCAATTCATTGTGTTCCTAAAAAGGGTGGCATTACTGTTGTCACAAATGAAGATAACGAGTTAATTCCAACTCGGCTGGTTACGGGATGGCGTGTTTGCATTGACTATCGTAAGTTGAATGACGCCACTCGTAAAGACCATTTTCCTCTACCCTTCATGGACCAAATGCTTGAGAGATTAGCAGGGAACGAGTACTATTGTTTCCTGGATGGTTTCTCGGGTTATTTTCAGATCCCCATTGATCCAAAGGATCAAGAGAAGACCACATTCACCTGCCCATATGGAACTTTTGCCTACAAACGTATGCCTTTTGGCTTATGTAATGCTCCTGGCACGTTTCAACAATGTATGATGGCCATTTTCCACGACATGATCGGGGAAACAATGGAGGTGTTTATGGATGACTTCTCGGTCATTGGGGACTCATTTCAAACATGCCTCTCCCATTTAGAAAGAATGCTAAAACGGTGTGAAGACACCAATCTTTGTCTAAATTGGGAGAAGAGTCACTTTATGGTCAAAGAAGGCATAGTCCTTGGCCATAAGATTTTGAAAAACTGGATTGAGGTAAATAGAGCAAAAGTCGATTTTATTGCTAAATTACCTCATCCTACTACCGTCAAAGGTATTAGGAGTTTTTTAGGTCATGCCGGTTTCTATCGTAGATTCATACAAGATTTTTCTAAAATCGCCCGGCCTATGACCCATCTTCTTGAAAAGGATGCTCCTTTTATCTTCTCATCCGAGTGCATCAAGGCTTTTGAAACATTAAAGAAAAAGCTTACCGAAGCACCCATTCTCGTTGCTCCCGACTGGGACTTGCCTTTTGAGCTCATGTGCGATGCAAGTGATTTTGCTATCGGTGCAGTCTTAGGGAAACGCAGAAACAAGCATTTTCAGCCTATCCACTACGCAAGTAAGACTATGACTGAAGCTCAAACTCATTACACTACCACAGAAAAAGAGCTATTAGCCGTGGTGTATGCATTTGAGAAATTTCGGCCGTACTTAATCTTGACCAAATGTGTAGTGTATACGGATCACTCGGCTCTCAAATATCTCTTTGCAAAACAAGATGCAAAGCCGAGATTGCTCCGTTGGGTTCTCCTTCTCCAGGAATTTGATATCATCATACGTGATAAAAAAGGAGCTGAGAACCTGGCTGCTGATCATCTGTCCCGTCTAGAAAACCCTCACCAAGATGTTTTCGAGAAAAAGGAAATAAATGAAACATTTCCTCTCGAGACACTCAATGCGGTTTCTTTTCGTGGAGACTCTTCTACCCCATGGTTTGCTGACTTCGCAAATTACCATGCGGGTAACTTCATAGTGAAAGGGATGTCGACCCAACAGAAGAACAAATTCTTCAAGGATGTTAAACATTACTTCTGGGACGACCCCTACTTATTCAAAATCTGTGCGGATCAAGTCATCCGACGGTGTGTTTATGGACAAGAAGCTATTGACATTCTCAAAGCTTCCCATGCTGGACCCACCGGGGGCCATCATAGTCCAAACTACACCGCTAAAAAGGTGTTTGATTCCGGGTTTTATTGGCCCGCAATTTATAAGGATGCCCACGATTTTGTCAAAACCTGTGACGCTTGTCAACGTCATGGAAATATATCTCAAAGAAATGAAATGCCACAAAATGCCATTCAAGTTTGTGAGATATTTGACATATGGGGTATTGATTTTATGGGGCCATTTCCATCTTCTCGAGGTAACAAATACATACTCGTGGCTGTTGACTATTTGTCAAAATGGGTTGAAGCGAAAGCTTTACCTACAAATGATGCCCGAGTAGTTGTAAAATTTTTGAAATCTCTTTTTGCCAGGTTTGGAACTCCGAGAGCTATAATTAGTGATCGTGGTACACATTTCTGCAATGACCAATTTGATCGTGTCATGCAAAAGTATGGTGTAACCCACCGTCTATCTACTGCATACCATCCCCAAACAAGTGGGCAAGTGGAAGTCTCCAACCGTGGTATTAAAAGAATTCTTGAAAGGACAGTAGGCGAAAACCGTGCATCCTGGTCGGATAAACTGGATGACGCACTCTGGGCCTTCCGTACAGTTTACAAAACACCCATCGGGTGTACTCCATACAAGCTAGTGTACGGAAAGGCATGTCATCTTCCGATTGAGCTTGAGCACAAAGCCTACTGGGCCTTGAAGCATGCAAATTTCGATATTCAGACAGCTGGTAATCACAGAAAAGTTCAAATGAATGAACTAAATGAACTCCGTGATCAAGCATACGAGAACTCTTTGATCTACAAACAAAAGACAAAGAAGATTCATGACTCTAAAATCAAGAACCGCGTTTTCAACGTTGGTGATCGAGTCCTTCTTTTCAATTCTAGATTGAAGATTTTCTCGGGAAAGCTCAAGTCCCGTTGGTCTGGTCCATTTACTATCACTAAGGTTTATCCTTATGGCACTATTGAGTTATCTCAACCCAATGGTCCTAATTTTAAAGTGAATGGTCATCGATTAAAGCACTACTTTGGAGAGGACATTCCACCCGTGATTTTCCCGGATCTACAAACATTCCCCATGAACCAATGAATGCGGGGATCGAGTCAAGCTAGTAACTCGGGAATCAAAAACAGTAGCACACACCATATGGGTTTTCACCCATGTTTCTGTCTTCTTACCCCTATTCTACCACCCTAGTGTGGGGGAGTTTCCCCACGCAGTTGTATATAAGTCAGTTCTGAAAAGAAAAAAAATGTGTATATATCAAAAATAAAATAATGGCCGTAGTATTTCCCTTTTATGTTCTATGTTTTGCATAACCGCCGGTACTTTGAATATTGAGGGCAATATTCATTTCTAAGTGTGGGGGGGAATTCTCACGAATTTTATCATGTAATTATTCCACCCAATTCCCCCGTTTTTGGCAAAAAAATTTTTTTTTGGAGTAAGTGTTTTTCACTTACTCAATTGGTTATCAGTCCGCCATGTCTAACCCACATAAGGATTGGCTAATCCAGGAGCAAACGGCTCTTGGTAAAGATATCTCAAATCCGTTTATGGCTTGCAATTTGCCCAAAATTGCATGGTGTTCAACTCACCATATCTTTAAACTAGTGAAAAGTTGGCTAGCCCGCAAGTTTATGGCTTGTGGTAAAGGCGGTTGGAAATCCATAATTGGTAATCGGCTCACCAAAGATAATATTGATAATTTATCTAAGAGTTGGCTAGTCCGGAGCAAACGGCTTCTGGTAAAGACAAATCAAATCCGTTTACAGCTTATGATTTGCTCAAAATCATTTGGTTATCATTGTGCCAAAGTTCTTACTTGAACTAAAACAATTGGCTACTCCAGAAGTAATGGCTTTTGGTAAAGAGATGAAATCCATTAACTTTTCATAAAACATTGCTAGGGACTAGCAATATCTTAGTGTGGGGGATTGATGAGTGTTTAAATACTCATCATTTTTATACTGTCTAGACTGCAAAAACATCTGAAAACACTTAGAAATGCATCAAAATGATGAAAATATCACAAATAAGTGTTTTATGTGTTTTAAATGCAAAAACATCAAAATCTGGTGAAAAACGTATCAAATTTGCATAATTGGCAGTTTTAGTCCCCCAAGTTTAAAAAGTTGTCAAAAACAGTCCCTGCTAGATAAAAATAAAGAAAAATGTTATTCAAGGTCCCTGAAATATTCTAAGTTGTCAAAAATGGTCCTTGAATAAATCTTTGACAAAATTACAACTTTAGTCCTTCAAATTTGAAAAATGTCAAAAATGGTCCTTGGACATTTAAAAAATGGAATTTTATGCAATTGGTCCTTGTACTATTCAAGATTTACAGGTTTAGTCCTTGTGATAAGATTGGAAAAGTTTCATGATCAGTCCCTCAAGTTTTGAAAATTACATGAATGGTCCTTGTGTAGTTACTAAACCAAACGGACCTCTTTATTATTAAAACCCAAGCCCAGTCAATATAAGCCCAAACCCAAAACCGTGTTAAAATTAAAATACCACCCTCCACTCAGTTAATCTGTCTCCCACCACCGCATCCCAAAACCAGTGTGGTTTTCTCCTCCTTTTCAACCTTTCCAATTGCTTTTTCCACTTGAATACATCCCCTCCACCTCCACATCCATCCAAGACCCATTAATTGAAAAACTCGCTAAAGAGGATTTTGGCGCCAAAATCTCCACATGGACGTATATGATTGCTTTGACCAATCCAATGGTTGGATTGAGGTGGGAAAGATTCAGAGACAAAGACTGAGTCTCATAAGATGATTATAAAGGGCAGAAGAAGCAATGTGAAGACTGATCTAGAGTACTTTTAATTTCTAATGTCGTTTTAGTTTAAATTTGATTTTCAGTGTATGTTTTATCTCTAAAGCTTTGTATTTCAAGTTTTCCTTGTACAATAAAACTTTTGTAACCATCAATTTCAGCTTTAAGTCAAGTTTTCAGTTTATGCAACTTTTCCTAATTCAAAAATCTCATGTATGTTCCAATGTTGTTTTTAGATGTTTTCAAGGACTGAATAAGCACATGTAAGCTCCTATAAAGTTTATTCAAGCTTTTAGAAACTCTAAAACTTTGTTTAGTATTAAAAAGAAAATTCACAAAATACCAAGAAAATAAAGAAAACAAAAATCAATGGGGAATGATCAAGAAAGCTAAAGCAGTTTGCTTATTGGATGGAAATGGATTAGTGAGCCTATGGAGGTTCTATAGGAAGTAAAAATTGGTCCTTGTTCTTGGTTTTCAGCCAAATCCAATTTGTAAGCCTTTTTGTGCATTTTGGCATTTAACTGTTTAAGTTAAGTAGTAGCTTTAATCTCTGTGTCTTATTTTTCATTAGTGTTAGTTAAGTCAAATTAACCAATAAAACTGATAGCTTGTACTTTTTAATTTGTAGTTTATAAAATTTTTATTTTAACATTTTAAATAGTATAAAGATCATTATTAAGTTTTATGTTGTTATGGATATTGTTTCATGCTTAATTAGCTTTAATATATGATAATACAAAGTCTGTGATCAGTTTAATGGTTTTAATTTGTGATTTGCTTTGAAAAGTTCCAAAACAGTCACTTAAAGGGTGTTTGGATTTGCTTGTTTAAACTATAGTAGGTCTTGTTTGTGTTGATTGTTTGTGTTTGTTCTGAGTCACATACACACCTAATATCTCATTTTAACAAGAAAAACAGTGGTCATTTGTCAAAAAGTCAAAATTAGCTTTTGATCAAATCATGTGTTCACTGTTGGATTTTTATGATCCATGATCTTGTTTTTGTGTTCATAAGTTGTACTTTTTGATCAAATCAGTCTTAGTTAACCTTAAAACAACATAATCAATGCTTAAGATCAGCTTAAAGTTCACTTAAGTCAAACTTAGTGATTTTTTATAAAAGTCAAAATTTTCTCTTTGGTCGTTTTTGAATAAATTAGATTAATTTTTATAGGACTATACATTAGCTTTCAATACTTGAGCTTCTAGGATATTAAAATATAGCTGCTTAACTGTACCTAGTATTTTTATATTTTCTATTCAGCTTATCTGGTAGCTTAAATCCTAGCTTAGTTTGGACCCTGATCGAAAAAGTGCCCAATGCACCGTTTTACAAGCTCAATCATAAGCTCACACAGAGCTTATTTCTACTTCAAATCCTGTGATTCTTGGTTCTTTGGATAGCTAACCAAGCCATCTTAAGGTCCCAAGTTCATTTTTCCATTTTAAAGCTTATTTTCTAGGGCTGCTAGTAGATTGGTTCTTGTCCATTTCTTTTTAACTAAGCACCTCAGTGAATTACAAGCTTTTTCATAAGCTTGTATTTAGCTTATCAGTGCACCATAGTAAGTGAGCTTGGGCTTTTTGGATACCCCACCTAGCCAGCTTGTTGACTCAAAGCTTGTTTTGAGCTTGTGAGCTTATTTCCTTAGCTTATTTTGGCCTTGAAAAAGTCCACAGGACTGTTTGGTTAGTAGCTTTAGCTTAAGTGCTTATTTGAATTTGTAGTGCTTATTTCATAAGTAATTGTGTTTATTCAGTGTTCATTTTAGCTTATAATCATTAGTTTAGCTTATTTCAATTAGCCTTTGCTCATTTTCTAGCTTACAAATCATTTTAGCTTAAACCTTGTGCTTATTCTTGTTTTTGTTAACTGTTGAGATTATAAGCTCAAATCTGAGCTTATTTGTAGTTTTTATAAAAAGTTGTAGTTATAAAAAGTGCTTAACTTTAGTAGCTTAACAAGTTTGTGAAGAAAAATCGAAAAAAAAAATGTTTAGCAAAAAGGTGGGGAGGCAGGCTCGAACCTGAGACCTCCCACCTTAGGATAGTGATAGTGTGTACCTGTAACCATTGCGCCCTTGGGTCTTTATATTTGCACAATCTATTACTTAAGCCAACTTTGTCCAATAAGCTTATACGAGCTATTTAGCTTATTTCTAGCTTATTTCAACTAGCTTTTTCAACTTTTGTATTTTTCATAAAATTGTATTAGTATAAAGTAATTTATAAAAAAGTTTCGGATTTTTCTCAATAGTTTTAGTATTTTTAAACATTTAATTAGTGTAAAATCTTATTTAATTCATAATAAAAAATATAAAAGTCTAAAAAATATAAATCTTTTTTCTAAAATTTTCTTTTGTCATATAGTACGTAATAAAATTGTTTTTACACTTGTAGGACTTTTATTTCACAAATTTTACATTTTTGCTTACGCACTCGCGTAATTTTTATACTTTACGCACATTTTCATTTTAAGTTACGTTTTTAGGTAATTTAAGTTTACATTTTAGTTAAAATAGTTTATTTAAGTTATTTTGTTTTATAAAATCACAAAAACATCATTGTAAAAAAAGTGATAGCGTTTATTTAATATATTTTAACTTTTTAATTTTCTTAATTTGCATTTAAGTCGCTGTAATTTATAGATCTTTTCTTTAGGTATAATTATTCATCAAAATCCTTACTGATCACTATCCTTAGTGATTATTCGACATCTGTCTGTGTGAAACACCAATTCATCCTCCGTGGGACTTAACGACCCGGGAATTCATTATATTCTCTGATCTTCATTGTATTGGTTTCTGAGCAGTTTTAAGTTTATTTCGGTTAGCCATTCACAAGTGGCTAGCTTGTGTGATATAGCTTGACGGTTCGGGACCAACCATTGATTGAGGGGGAGAATGTTTTTCAAATTTACATCATCTAACGGACTTTCTTAATCATCCTACGTGCTTATCTGAAAAAATATAATTGCCTATGTTGAAGGACTAGGTTTCTAGGATGTGATTGTTAGGATTAGATGATTATAGATTGATTAACACATTATTCCCATACCTTATATGATCTAATTGTTATGTTGCATTGACTTTTATTAGTCGATTTTTGTTTGGGTGATGTCGACCACCATATATCTGTATGTGTGTTCACTAACGTATGCAGGTATATTGGTATATAAGAATGTTCCCGATCCGGATCCCACAAATGAAGATGATTGGATGCCGAAAGGAAAGGGTAACTATATCTCGGGTTGACAAATGAAGAAACAAAGCTTAATTTGACTTCAATGGAGAGTTGGCATGAAATGCAATGTAAGAGGTCTCACTGCATCAGCAGATGGTTTTCTTCAGCAAGTGAAGAAACAAAGCTTAATTTGACCTCAATTGGCATTAAAATGCAACGTAAGAAGTCTCACTGCATCTGCAGACGGTTTTTCTTCCAAGCCCTACAGCAACAACATCAACAGAAGCAGCTAAACCACCTAACGTATCTTTGTGCAGGATACCATTTTTAAACAATTTTGAAAAATATTGTTTTGAAAATGGAAAAATATTGTTTTGAAAATAAATTGGATTCAAAGTTTTGAAATCAACCGGACTTTATTTTGTCAAATCTTCAGTGATTTCAAATTAAATAATTTCAAACGATATTTCATCAAAAAGTCCGTTTGTACGTTATAATGTGGTGATCTAAAGATTTAATGTTATGTCATGGTATGATTTTCTTTAGAATCAAGATCTTTCAAAATGAAATTTTTTCTGTTCTTGTTTGATTGTGAAATTGTTTTATTTTACTTAAAGATCTCTTAAAACAATCATACCTGACACTAACAACCTTTAATGTCTTAAACTGTTCCTTATCAGTCATTTTTCAAAATTAAATTTTGCCACGTCTTTCCCCAAAATCTTTTAAATGATTTAAATCAATTGTGATCACAAATCTCAAAAGGTTTGAAATTTTTGATCGGGGGAGAGATCATTATTTAAATCTCAAATCTGTTTTAATGGAATCGGTTTTAGTCCTTTATAGGCACTCCTGCCTCCATGTGCCAAACGATTTCAAATACACAATGCACATGTTGAGGAGGAGGATTTATCCAAAAATGAGATGAGTATTTAAACCTGGCTCTGATACCATTTGTAGGATAGAAATATTATTGTGTTTGATGATTCGGGTGGTCTTGGATGATCAAAATACATGTTAGACATTTTAGAGAGAGAAAGTAGAGAGATGGTGTTCTTGGTAGAGAGTTGGTTCAATAAAATGAGAAGGTTAGATTCCAAGCCACACCCCTTCCAAGGATGGAAGGGGTATTTATAGTTACAAGACTACACGACCTCCTGACGGCCTGTGGATCAGGTATACAGTGGGTAAAGACCCGTCCTTCCTCCACGGTGTTACACTAAACTATTCTACGCTACAAACTAACTAATTAACTACTAAATAACGTAACAAACGACAAGTCTACGAGCTAACTTATGCTAGATAATATATGGGGTGACCGACTCTTTACAATGGAATTTCCAATTCCTAACACTTTTTACACGCAGGATCGTTAAGCTTCTTATCTATTTTCTCCCTAGATGCATCATTTAATTTTCTATCCTCTTCCGTGCTTCCAATACATGAGGGTGTTTGCCTAGGCTTAAGAATCTCATTGCCATCATATACAATCTTATGGAAAGCTTTAGCTCTTTTGCAATATTCGGGATTTGGTTCCTCTACAAGGGGAATACTGTGCTTATCGCTTAAGACTCTATGCTTAGTGATCATGTGAGCAGTCTGAATGGTGTTTGTTAATACAAATAAGCCATAAAAACATTTATTTATATTTTACGATCTTCTAATGTTTTGTCGATAACAAACGTAAAATCATATTAACGAAACAAATAAAATACGTAAATGGTTTGAACTAATAGTTTCTAACATATTCACATTTTCACATAAAACACTAAAACAAGTATAAGTGATTTTATGATTTAGTAATACATATGTACAACAACTAGTGTTTACATATTTGGATAAAATATACACATAACTGGTATGTAGTATATTGGGTAATATAAATGGGTAGAAACTTAAGTATCACAACCCATTGGGCAAATACATTGAATGTAGTTGGGTACAACCCAAAGCCCATAACCCATGGATCTTGACCCATAACCCATTGCATGACATCATGCTTATATCACATATGGATAATACCCATAACCCATGGATCAACCCATACCCAAGTGACTAAGTGCATTGCACTCAAAGATACATTGTATCTAGCCAAAGATCCATGGTTCAACCCATGACCCATGACCCATAACCAAAATACGCATGGGTAAAGAGGAGCGTTCCACGGATCCCTAGCTTTGTGCTAGCCAGATCCCAAGTGGAAGGGATCCGTGGGATCCGGGCAACAGTAGGATTTTTTCTCTATAAATAGTGAGCCATTTCTTCATTATTGATCATCCATTCTCTAACACACTTTCCCCTCTAAGTTAAATATTACTAACCTTAGATCCAAGAGATCTATGTTTGTAGTTTTGTTTTTGTGTGATGTTTTAGGTTCCTCTTAAAAGGCAAGATCACCACCTTTGAAGTCAAGCAAGCTCAAGTCCATGAGTTGCTATGCTTCCTCATCATCAAGGCTACTGAAGTCTTCTTGTTGATGATTCCTTTCTTTCCTCAAAGAAGTGTAGTGTTGAAGACATTAGTGAAAGATGTCTCAAGTGTTAAGACGAAGATATTAGTGAAGGGTATCTATCATATATAGCATAAGCACTTGTGGTATGTGCTTAGAAGTCAAGACAAAGAAGCATTAGTGAAAGGTGCTTAGAAGTCAAGACAAAGAAGCATTAGTGAAAGGTGCTTAGAAGTGAAGACACAATACATTAGTGAAAGGTGTCTTGTAGATCTAGTCAAAGGCATTAGTGAAAGGTGCCTTAGATATACATTCGATATGGTGTGTTTCGATGTACAAGATAGACTAGTATTAGATCCAAGGATGTTGATATCCTTGATGATGTTGTAAAGGAGTAGATCTCCTTTGGGATTAGTCGTTGGTGTAGTGTGGTAGTAGTTCCTCCATTGCAATGGAACTAGGTGCTTAGCCTAGTACCTAATAAAGGGTAGGCGACGTTGTGAAGTTGTAGTTCACCTTGGAGTGAAAGAACTAGGTACTTAGCCTAGTACCTTATAAAGGGTAGGCGACGTTGTGTAGGTGTGGTTCACCTTAGAGTGAAAGAACCCGGTGGTTATCCTAGCACCGGAAAACGGGTAGGCGATGTTGTGAAGGCTTCTCCGCCATAAGGAGATTGGTGTAGTGATTACGAACTCTCGAGTAGGTGACTTGGGGAGTGGAGTAGGGCAAGGAAGGTGTCCATGTAGCCGAACCACTATAAATACTCGTGTTTTGGTTTTGTGCTTCTTATTCTTATCTTTTCATTACTTACCTTTTTATGCTTGCTTATCAACATTTAACACACACATCCAAATAGATTGTCATAAGACAATCTAAATAGTTTAAAAGGAAGTTTTAATTGGCAAAACTATTCACCCCCCTTCTAGTTTTCCACAATTGGTATCAGAGCTTCGTTACCAAGTTTCTTGAAGTATATTGTACTTTAAAAACTTGATACGATCCATGGTTAATTGAAAACTACAAAGAAGGTTTTTCATAAAAACAAACACCATGTCTTTTAAAACTATATGTTTGGATGTTGATTTGATAACAACATTTTTCTTATTTACTTTTTCATTTAATTGCACTAATCTTCTTTGTCATGTTGATTAGTCAAAGCTCATACCCACCAAGCTTTAGGAGTCGCTTGGTAACAAGAATACCTTCCTTAAGAAGATATCTTAATCGCAAAGGAGCGGGAATCGTCTAAGTGACATTTGTTGTGTCATTTGTAAAGAAATTTCTAAGTGCGCTAGAGGTATGATTTTCTTTTTATTTTGCTTGATAATTAAGTATGCCTATTTAGGTATTTATATGATTATCTTTTGTGCTTATACATGTTTTACATGAAGCTTCATTAGGAAGCCTTTTTTCTCACATAAGTGTTTTACTTCTTGTCTAAATTCATGGTATATAAAACTTATGTTTTGTCTCTTTTAAAACAAAACACGAATTTTAAAAATTCCTCCTTCCCTATAAATAACCCCACCGTCGACCACTCTACCAAACCCTCACTTTTTCAAATCCTCCAATTTCAAAATTCTCTCTTATTCAAAAACTTCATCTTCCTCCTTATTTCATCTCAACCGAAACCAAGAAGATCCATCATCAACATGGTTTACATCGCACTCGTGGTCATCGCCCTAACACTCATCGCACTTGTGTTCCCGATGATGAAGTTCACATATGAAGACATTTACTTTGTGTTGTTAATCTAAATTGGGATCATATACCCAATCCTTTGTATCATCCTTAGTATTGAAATGCAATATTATTAATAATCTAGTTTATCTAGGTTATTTTTATCATAATGTGTTTGTCACTTATTTTGATTTATATGTTTTATATTCTTTCGTGATACATTAGAAGTCATGTATGCATGCTAAAAGAAAATGTAGGATAAAACATATTTCGTGGTATAAAAACTGTAAAACCTATGTTTTTATCAAATCTATTTTTGTTACTACAGATCCACGGATCCCAGAAAATATACTAGCCGGATCCCTTTTGTAAAAGAACCGTGGGATCCGTCCTACTGGAAAACAGTCTTCATGAAAGATTAAAACCCAATATCTTTCTAAATGTAATAATCCACTAGAAAGTCAAAACCTTAAGTATATTAAAGTTTTAAATACCATTGTTAATAAAAATCTAGTAAAAACATTAGATTATCATAGGTTGACCACAAACATCTCTTTTTATTAACTTATCATTTTTATAGGTTCAACTATGACGCATGAATATGAGTTTGATTTTTCACTCACTAGCGTCTACACTCCAAACATCTCTCTCGAACCCAACACACCGGCAATCATGTCTCGTGGGTTCAATAATCTCAAAAACCGTCACTTCCATGAAGGACGTATTGTAGACACCTCTCTACAATTCGAAGAAGGTATCAATACCTCCTTCCGAGCCATAGGACTAGAATGCCTTCTTGAAATCGACGAGAAGATATGTCCAAAGTTCATAATGGAATTCTTCCGTCAAGTCGAACTCGTTCGCAACGAGGATCGCTCTCTATCTCTTTGGTTTTATATCAAAAACCAAAAGTTCACTCTAACCCTTGGGCATTTTGCTCACATCCTCCAGATTCCAAATCATGGACAATGTGCCTTCACCGAAGATTGGTCTCTTGATTCTCTCTTCAACTTTCGTGAAGAAAATAGTCCATATTGTTCACACATACCCTCTCCAGAAGATTTAAATCGCATAATATGCAAACCTCGATCATATTACTCCGATCCAAACATTATCTTTACAAGGGATATCCGAGAAGAGTACAAGCCTCTTGCACTCATCCTACGTGAAAATGTTTGGAGTCTTAGGGAAATCGAGAAATTCTTCCGCTTGTTGTGCTCACATGTTGTACTGTTTGCTAACACAACAACCATACAATATCGCCTACTTCTTCGCAAGGCGAATTGCAAATCTTCAAGGCTCCAAGAATAAACTCATCCCTAATGGAATGTTCTTGACACGCCTCTATCATAATGTTATGCACTTCCATCCTCAATTTCAAAGTCCGTTTACGTACTTGTGAACAAGATGATGGAACCGCTAAACATATCTCTCATAAAGACTTTCTTCATTCTTGATTCCACCAACACTCATCAATCACATAATGATCCTCCTAGCGAAAACACTCAGGGAAACTAATAGTATTCCAAAATAGGATCAAATCTCTTGTACTCGTGCTTTATCAATGTAATCCAATTTCCTTCATGAAATAAAACATTTTACATTTGATATCTTAGTATTAGAACTCTTTTTAGACTATCCTTGAGATATAATATATTGTCAAGATCATTGCATACCTTTAGTAAAGGTCCTGCTGAGCAGATGGGCGGATCCCAAAGATTGTACTAGACGGATCCCTACACTTAGCGAACCGTGGGATCCGGCAAACAGAAAATGCAATTGCAAGCATTATATTTCAAACATATTCTTAGAACACCTCACACTAAGCTAAACATAGTGTCTTAAGGCAAATTAAGTCCTTATCAAGATAGGTTGATCTTTCCTACTCATACGTAACTCACCTAGATCACACTCTAAGACGCTTGTAGATCTACCGTTTTGTTTTTAATCCATTACTCTTCTGCTCTCAAACTCACACTTCATTTTTCTTGAATCCCTCACTTTTAGTCTTAGAAATCTTTCGATTATGGCAAAATTGATCATAAATCATCCTTACCTCAAAATTGATCAAAGGTGATCAAACTCTAGTTTTTTCCATCTCAAAGCTTCTAGGATATCTTCCAAAACACTATCCTAAGTCACAACCTGATCTCTAGGATCATTTAGCTTCAATTGACACACCAAATCTTTAGTGTCATCCTTGCTCATCCATTGGCACTCTTCAAAGTCTCAAATCCTTCCATAAAAGACAATCATTAGCTACATCACTCATTACCTTCAAGTAATTAAGCACCCCTTTATAAAACACTTAGGAGAACTGAAACACTCAAAATGTTATAGGTTTTAGATCTTAGAAACATCATTTCCACTCTTTCATAACTGCTGAAAGCCGGATCCCTAGGATTAGCGTAGACGGATCCCTCTGAGGAAGGAACCGTGGGATCCGGATGACAGTTTATGTCAAATCTTGCTAAAACAATCATTTCAACTCATCTTTCTAACTCAAACACTCCATCTCATCTTAAATGAGTTCCTAGATCAGTGCAACCTCTGAAGTTGACTCTTGTGCATGTCAATCATCACATTCCAATGAATCCTAGTGGCTTAAGGCTTAAATGCACTTGCCAAATCTCTTAGTTTATAAACCACCTTGTTAGGACCTCCATAGTCATCACTCTCATCCTAACTTTCAGCTCTTGCAACCTCTTGAAATAATCTCATCATGAGGAAAACCCCAAGTAGTAACTTATCAACCAAAGAACCACCCATGAAAAGGGCTCGTGTTATACACGAAATTTCTTCAACCGAATCATCTCCCGTTAAGCCAACAAATGATAGAATTCTTCATCATGCAATCAAACCAATTCCTAAAAGGATAGTGCCCACAAAAATACCTATGCCAAACACCACCATACCTTCTAGGCCAAACAATATCATCTCCACTAAACCATCACCATTGGTTCCTAGAGCTATTTCATTTACATCCCCACTATCATCACCACACCTCTACAATTTAGAGGACTTGCCTCCTAGACCATCTCATCCGCTTCCGCCAACAACATTCTCCTCATTAGGAGGAATAATGGTTCAAAATCAAGGTGTTGAGTCAACACTTGCTCCGGCTTCCTTTTTGCCATTTCCATCATATAATCCCATTTGGATTATGAGAAATCATCAAAGTCAACCACCCGACCATATGGAAGTTGACACTTCTCTACCACCACCATCATTTTTGGTTGAGTCATTCTCAAATGCACCTCCACCAATCCCTCCATCGTTTGAAGCTCCACAAGCCGCTTCACTTGATCCTTCGCATCAAGCCATTTCACTTCTTCCACCACCACTACCTTGCCATGAAAAAGATTGCTATCATTGTCAACATGTTGAAAGTTTGATACATGAAGTACGAGAAGACCAACGTTTCATGTTCTATCATCTCCTCGAACGTTTCGACGAGATCAAACCTAAACAAAACTTGAGCTAGAAGATTTTAGTGGTGTCCTAGCATCAAGCGATAGTTGGTTTAGAAATTCCTAGTCATGTATTTTCTTATTTTCTTAGTTTTTAGAGTCATGTATATCATAACTCTAGTTTTATTAAATGGAATTACATGCTATTTGTTATTTTGTTGAGCATATGATTACTTTGTATTCATATCTTATTTGTGTGATAACATTACTTGTTATATCACCTTAGCTATAATTAAACAGCTAATACGGATCCCTCAGAATTGCCTAGACGGATCCCTACTAGGAGGGAACCGTGGGATCCGTAAGACAGAAAGCTTTCTTTCTACTAAATTGAATCACATTTGCAGGAAATTGTCAATCATACTTGCTTTCTAACCTTTGTTTTGTAGTTATTCAATTTACATATGAAGACTTTGACATCCCAAAGCTAGGGGGAGCTTTATATCAAAGCAATACATTGCAAATTACTTGCAATACTAGGTTTACATTTCGTGACATCCCCTTGCAAAATTGCAATCATCAAGGGGGAGCACATTCGTCTCTTAGACGATATCTTTTGCAAACAAACTAGATTAGTATCACTTACTTGACGCCCTTACATAGGGATGGATTCATCAAAGGGGAGTAAAGACGGGATCCTTTCCTGTTATCTGCTCTCTATTTCTTTTTACGTTTAATTCTTTCACATGTTTTTCTTAAAAACGATGTGTTGCCTTCCTTCAAACACTTTTTGTTTCGATAAAAAGGGGGGGAAGAAAGTAAAAAATATAAATTCAAACTTTTACGAATTTTAGCTTTTCCTTAAAATAATTTTATGTTTTGTCATCAACATAAAGGGGGAGATTGTTAATACAAATAAGCCGTAAAAACGTTTATTTATATTTTACGATCTTCTAATTTTTTGTCGATAACAAACGTAAAATCATATTAACGAAAC
The DNA here is from genome assembly GCA_910596185.1 of Chrysanthemum makinoi. Classification (NCBI taxonomy): domain Eukaryota; kingdom Viridiplantae; phylum Streptophyta; class Magnoliopsida; order Asterales; family Asteraceae; genus Chrysanthemum; species Chrysanthemum makinoi. Next base: position 103,131,311 of record OU343219.1, on the reverse strand, counting down.
AAATAAAATACGTAAATGGTTTGAACTAATAGTTTCTAACATATTCATATTTTCACATAAAACACTAAAACAAGTATAAGTGATTTTATGATTTAGTAATACATATGTACAACAACTAGTGTTTACATATTTGGATAAAATATACGCATAACTTTTATGTAGTATATTGGGTAATATAAATGGGTAGAAACTTAAGTATCACAACCCATTGGGCAAATACATTGAATGTAGTTGGGTACAACCTAAAGCCCATAACCCATGGATCTTGACCCATAACCCATTGCATGACATCATGCTTATATCACATATGGATAATACCCACAACCCATGGATCAACCCATACCCAAGTGACTAAGTGCATTGCACTCAAAGATACATTGTATCTAGCCAAAGATCCAAGGATGTTGATATCCTTGATGATGTTGTAAAGGAGTAGATCTCCTTTGGGATTAGTCGTTGGTGTAGTGAGGTAGTAGTTCCTCCATTGCAATGGAACTAGGTGCTTAGCCTAGTACCTAATAAAGGGTGGGCGACGTTGTGAAGGTGTAGTTCACCTTGGAGTGAAAGAACTAGGTACTTAGCCTAGTAACTTATAAAGGGTAGGTGATGTTGTGTACGTGTGGTTCACCTTGCAGTGAAAGAACCCGGTGGTTAGCCTAGCACCGAAAAAAGGGTAGGCGACGTTGTGAAGGCTTCTCCGCCATAAAGAGATTGGTGTAGTGATTACGAACTCTCGAGTAGGTGACTCGGGGAGTGGAGTAGGGCAAGGAAGGTGTCCTTGTAGCCGAACCACTATAAATACTCGTGTTGTGGTTTTGTGCTTCATACTCTTATCTTTTCACTACTTACCTTTATATGCTTGCTTATCAACATCCAACACACACATCCAAATAGATTGTCATAAGACAATCTAAATAGTTTAAAAGGAAGTTTTAATTGGCAAAACTATTCAACCCCCCCTTCTAGTTTTCCACAGTGTTCCCTTGTACGTACAACTTATTTTCAACCTTGTTTTTCAAAGTTTTTAGATTAGAAAAATCATTCAAAATTTTTGATTCCTTAGCACTGAATTCTTGTTTAAGTACGTTAACATTATCTTGAAGCTCTTGCTTTTGCTTAACAGTTTTAGAAAGATTTTCTTGTAAGGAGTTTAACTCTTGTTTTAACACTTCTTCTCTAAAATTACCTTTTCTAATAATTGTACGCATTTGGTCATCCATTTCCTGCTCACGAGCAGTTAGCTCAAACTTAGCACGTTGTTCATAAATATCAACTTGTTCTTTATATGCATTCAGTTCAGAGATAACAGAATCATCAGGAGCACATGCAGTATATTCATCAAAAACATAGTCATCATTGACTACAGAAGATGCATCACTTGGTACAATCTCACTTTCACTTTGCTTCACATATTGATCATATGGGACAATATTGCTATTACCCTCATTATCAATATCTGATTCATAAGTTTCAAGAGATTGTACTTCATTATGCATCTTTTGCTTATCAACTTCATTGTATAGTTTTAATACCTCTGAAATGATTGAATCTTTGGATTGACCAGCCTGTTGTGGTGATGAGACCTTTGGAGAGACCATTGGTGAAATGCTAGCCATAAAGATTGTCTAGGCAGTAGGTTCATCATCGACGTCAAAGTCAAATGCATCACAGTCAGCTACTTGAAAGGCATTTTGAGGATTGTGACCTATTTCCTGAATTGGCTGCTCATCAACATCAGCATAATAAGTTTTGGCATTTCCCTCAGCAAGAATCAACAACTCCTCTTCATCCAAAGCTGCTCCATTATCCTGAGCTTGCACAAGCAACATCTTGTCTCGAGTATTCTGAATTCTGTGGACGTTTTGGAGATGTGCAGTTCCTCGCAATATGTCCCTCACCACCACAGTTGTAGCATTTGATTGGCTTTGCTTGTCCTTGATTGGCATTTCTCCCATGATTATGATTAGCCATATACCCTCCACCAACTCCTCCTCTTCCCTGTTCATATTGCCTTCCTTGAGCTGGTTGCACCATAACCTTTCCATCTCTGACAATAGCTTGATTGTGTAGATTGGATGCTGTTCTGAGGTTATTGTTGGTGTGTGGGAGGGAATTCATATTTTGACTAACCATGAGAGATAGTTGATTGATGAAGTTTTCCATGAGTGCGTTTGAGTCAGGAGGCTTATATGCTGGATCAGGGATGAGCTTGTAATTACCATTATCCGTGGGTATGACTTGAGAAGCTTTGGTGGTAATTCCAACATTGGTGTAAAAGGCTGCAGAATCATTTGACAAACTTGTTTCTCCCTGCTTAGATTTGAAATGTTCAAGAATCCTTCGTTCAAACATAGCATGTCTCTCATTCTGAAGAAGGAAGGCATAAAGTTTCTCATGGTTGGTGTTCTTCAATCCTTTAGTTAGCTTCACAGAGGTGACAAATTTGTGCCATTCGGGATTCATGTTGTTCACAAACTTTGAGTTCAGCTGAATATTCGGCATGGTCATTTTGATATTCCTCATATCATTCACAAGCTTGTGGAATCTCACGTAAAATTCATAGGTACTTTCTTCTGGTTTCATCTTAAAGTGCTCAAATTCATCATACTGTTGTGATTCTATGTCTTCCTTAGTTAATTCAGAACCCGAGAGAAGCATCTTGACATTATCCCAAACCGCCTTGGCTTCAGTGTTGTGATTGATAAGCTTGTAGATATCTTTTGGAAGACCACAAGTATAATGTTTGAAGCCCCGATATCAGATCGAATTTCTTTTTCTCCTTATCACTGAGCTCATCATATGTCTTTGGTCTGTCCAATCCAAAGATCATTGTTCCATCTGCTTGCGTATCAATTATGTCTCTTGTAGTTTCAATCTGATAAGGTCCTTCATCAATTGACTTAAGAATGTTGACTCCATTTTCCTTTCCCAGACAATACAACCTAATTCGTTGAGCCCATGAGTCATAGTCAGTTCTGTCAAGCATGGGTGGACGAGTGTCTGAACCAGCTGCTTGAACGTCCTCAGCTACAGTAGAGATGATTGTAGGCACGTTGGTAGACATGTTTACAGATTTCACGGGATTTTATAACTCTATGATTAAACCGGGAAATAGATTCTTTCACGGGATTTTACTAAATCAAGAGAAAACCGTATTAGAAACAAATATCAACCAAGTTACTATAACCCTTGAACCAAGTCGCTAAGTAGCAACTCACTAAACCTCAAGTCGCTGTGAATCAAGTCGCTAAGCACAAGTCGCTAAGACCGAAGTCGCTGAACACAAGTTGCTAAGAATCAACTCGCTAAGAACAATAAGGACAAGTCGCTAGAAATAATAGAGACAAGTCGCTTGTTTGTCGGCTTGTCTCAATAGACAAGTCGCTACTCCTCTAACTACAAGTCGCTGGAAATTAACAAAGTAAATTGCTACCAAGAAAATAACTCCGAGAGCCAAGTCGCTAGGTAGAAAACTTTAAGAACAATACTTTTCAATCCAAAACAAGCCCAACCACAGTGATTCAAGCTTTACAAATCGAAAACCAAGCACTTACAATGATTCTAAACACAAAAGTACACTCAAAATTCAAACTTTAACATAAGAAATGATCCAAATGATTCAAAAACCACTAAAGTTTTTCAAACCCAAAAACCATATAAAACCACTAGAAATCCAAGGATATGTAAGAGAGATGATCAAACTTTGGCTCTTGATACCAATTGTAACATATTGGATTTCACAAACACATCAAATCATGATCACATATAGGCGTATAATATAATGTTTTAGAGAGAGAAATAGTTAGAGGTTTGGGAACTTAGTGAGAGAAAGTAAAAGTGTTATTATGAGCTCCAACCCTCTACCTTGGGAGGTAGAGGGTATTTATAGTCTTACACAAATCGCCACCTACGGGCTGTGGATCAGGTATACAGTGGGTAAAGACCCGTCCGTCCTCCACGGTGTTACTTAACATAAAATAACAATGACTACGAGCTTTCTAACGATTACATATACTTGAGGTGACCTACACTTTAATAACTGGATTTACTAAATCCTAACAATTTTGGTATGTGCGAAAACACATTCCTTTTCTTTACTAAAATAAGCCTAAAATAACCAGAAACGAGCCGTTAATGCCTAATATTTGTTGGTTTCTTGAGTTTATCCATGTGCAGATACGGATATGAGAAAACAAACAAAAGAAAGCCAAAACCGAAGAAAACCGAGCACGAGAATGAGAAGAGTTCAAAAGCCGATGCCGGAATGCTATTTTATGGGATTTAGATGCTCAAACGTGCAAATTACGGAGTTCTGATCATGTTCGGGGAGTTTTCACATCATCACCTTCACTTTCCCGAATTTACATAAATTACCCTCAACTTTCCCGAATTTACATTTTTCACCCTCATTAACCCAACTTACACAATTTACCCCTCACAAACCCATAATTACCTTTATACCCTCAAACCCTTAACTTTACCAATTTACCAAATTTACCCTTACACTTTCACAAATTACACATTTGGTACTTTGGTATTTTCAATCTTACATGAATAATCCTTATTGTAATACTTGGATTCTATTACAAGTCCAAGACCAAAAATCTATAAAATCCAAAGTATCCTACTACCTTTATCCTTAAAAACCCATCCCATCATCTACTCCAACCCGTCTACCCATTTCACACCATTTTACCCATAGTCAAAGTATTTTATATCCGGTCAACACCCATTCCTTTCACCCAGTCAACTAGTCAACACGAATAAAATACCATATCCAGTCAAAATCCCTTTTACCCGCCATGAAATGCTGTACATCCTCTTCCTCAAAATTACCCTGTTACACCCAAAACTTACCCAACTTTAATGCTTAAGGAAGCCTCGACACATGTCGAGAGGTGTGCATGCCCGAATTGCCAACATGGCAATATGGCAGCTTCTAATTGGTTGAAACACATCATCCATTTGATCACACGGCTACAATTAGAGGATTGGCATCCAAGGGATTAATCAATGGACAGCAATAAAGGATCCAGAGCCTTTTGAAGATCAAACCCAAGCTCCTCATCAGCTATATAAAGACCCATCTTCATCACAGAATACTCATCCAATTTTCACAGCTTTTAGAGAATTGTTACCAGTTAAATTTCTGTCTTATTTACTGTTTTTAATTATTTTTAAAGAATTATAGTTAAAGTGTAATTTCAATTTCAGCTTTGTACTAAATTTTCATTCAATTTTAATAAAGTCAAACTTAGTCAAAGTGCTTATTTCATCTTATTTTTTGCTTATTATTTAAATTTGTGCTTAACTTGTTTTTGTTTCATTCTAGAATACTGCTGATTACTTTTCTGGCCATCAAAGTTCTTTTTTGCAAATTTCTTTCAAAACCAAGAAAATAAGCTCTTATAAGAATAAGCTGTCATTCGGATTATTGAGTTTTCCAAAATAAGTTTTAAGCTGTTTAAAAGTGGGTTGAATTTTGTAAACTTTGATCTCTCCAATTTTTAGAAGTGAAACTGTGATTTTAAGCTTAAACACCCCATAAAGGGGTGTTTGGCACAAGGTGAATTTCAGTCTAAAATTCATATTCGGATCATATCAGTTTCATCATATAGTCTCTAAATCTGTTATTTGAAGTTTTTAGTCCATTAGTTTCTCAGTTTTTAAAGCATTTCATCAAATACTTGCATTTTCACATTTTTTGTCAAAAGTTAAAAAGTAATTTTTAGTCAGATTTCACAAGCATTTTTAAGCATTTTAAGTTGTTAAAAAAAATTTAAAAATTAAAAATAACAATTTCAATATCTAGTTTTACTTTTCGGCAAAGAAAAAAATTCAAAAAAATAAAATGATAGGGCTGCTATAAGCTCAAAGTTGTTGGTTTGGTGGTTTTCTGCCCCGCACCATTGATCAGGTTCTGTCTCAATCCCTTGCCCATCCACTTAGCTTATTTACAAGTTGTTTTGCTGCTTATCCAATAGAGGTTAGTGCATTAATTTTTGTTTCCGTAAATAGCCCTTAGTATAGATTAGTTATGTTTGCCCTTTAGGAGCTTATCAAGTCGCTTAATTAGGTTGCTATAGTGTCCCTTTTCTGCATCCTAAGTCTGTTGTTATAGCAGACTTAAGGATATTTTCTTTTTTCTTGAATTCAGTAACTGAATTATTAGGATAAGTGTTAGCTCTGCTTATTTAGGTTTAGTTTTTAGGAATCCATTTGGCTTATTCCCCATTAGCTTATAGAATTTATGCCAAGTAGCTTTAGGCATTTTTTGGTTTGCAGCTTATTCATAAGTGCTATTCCTTGGTCTATTTCAGTTGATTAATGTTGCATTAAGTATGTTTTAGCTGATTTTAGCTTTTGGTAGCTTATTTGTGCAGACTGCTTATTTCTACATAGCTTTTTCATATTAGATTCATATCAATGTGCTTATTCTGTTGTCTCTAGTTGTTTTAGATAATTTTCATAGATTCTCAGTAGTATTTAGAACTTTTCTGCAATTTTTCATAATTTTCCAAGCTCATTTACTATTTTTCTAGAACTAAAATCGGTTTTAGCACTTTTTAAATAGCTTTTAATTCAAATAAATCAGAAAAGGTTCACAAAATACAAAATTAATTTTATTAGGTTTAGAAAATCAAAAATTCATAAAAAGTATTTTTCTTAGATAAATTAGTATTTTCTAGACACTTAATTAGTTTTTATCAGTTTTAAATTTATAATAAACTGAGATAAAGTCAGACAAATATAATTTCAGTTTTGAAAATTATTTTTAGTTAATTTATATTTTTGAAAAATAGTTTGGTAATTTTCTTGTAATTTTTTATATTTTCTAGCTTTTTAAATAAATTTTAAAAATACAAAAATAGTTTTTAACTCAAATAAAATTAAGAAAAACCAAAAAAAAATAGTTTTAAATTTTAGATAATTTTCAAATTACATTTTTAGCTGTAGAAAATTATTAGATCACATTTAGGAGTTAAAATAGTTTAATTTGCATGTAGTGTACGTTTTATGAATATCATAATTTACGTTGTTTGTATAAATTTGCATAATTAGTTGAATTTCCTTGTTTACACCATAGATTTAGAAGTTTTAATTGCTTCCCATTACTTTTCCTTGCCCCGTAGTTTAGAAATCACCAAAATCTGTTTTAAGTATTCAAAACCCGAATAACGCGACGTGAGTTTTAAACTCCATTCATCCTTTGTTGGGAGAACGACCCGGGAAATACGTACCTTTGTATTTCTTCGGAAAATATCTGTACTACGAATTCGAAAATATCAAGCACCGATGATATTGTTAACCTTGCTTTTGATGGGTTACCAGATAAGTATCAACATGTCTCTGATATTATTATCCATCGGGATCCCTTCTCGGATCTAAAAGACGGTTCGTTCCATACTTACTACGGCGGAGATTCGTTTGAAATCGAGGGCTCAAGCTACATATGTTGATTCCACTTCATCTTCACTTATGGTCTTATTGACTAATATTATGCATTCTACTACTTCTACTGATAAGGCACACAAGTCTTGTTTAAACTTTAATAAAAGCTCTTATCGTTTTGGTGAGCATTGCAAATTTCTTTATAATGGGTTCATGTCAATTCATCCTTGGGGTGAAATACTACTACTCGTATCTCATCACCTAGCTTGACACCAAATGACATGACCAATTTGCAACATATTTGGCTAAACTTGGTTGTACTAGCTCTAATATTGCTCCCACTATTGGTACTAGTTCTAATTACGCGCCTACTGTTAAACCTTCACCAATGGTATTTCATGAAAATCACTATGGTACGAGTCATGCTTATGCATTAGTTAACATTCCACAAGGATTTAACAGCCCACCAATGGCCAAACAGATTTTTCATCCTACTGGTTTTGCATATCCACATTCGGCCCAAGCTGTTTCAATCATACCTGGCCCAACAACTCCACCACTATGCCACCCGGCCCAACTTATCACCCAGCCTATGTACCCGGGTCCACCGGGTCAGACCGGTCAGCCAGGTCAAACCTGTTAGTTGGGTCATATTTTTTGCTAGGTCAAGCCGGTCAGTTGGGTCAAGGTTTTCAACCGGGTCAACAGGGTTTTTTGGGGCATACGGGACCGCTTCCGGGTCAAGAGACAATTTTGTCGAATGCTTTTCATCTTTGTGACTCTTCAGGACCCTGTTGCGGGTAACTGGAAAATGGATACAGGTGCAACTTCTCACCTTAATGATTCTGTCAATAGTCTTAGTGACGTTTTAAATTCGAGCATATACTCATCTGTCGTGGTTAGTGGTATTCTATACCTGATACCAACTTTGGACATAGTGTCTTGCCTACACCATATCGATCACTTCATTTAAATAATGTTCTTATTACTGCAAATATTGTCAAAATTTTGATTTCTGTTCGTCAATTTGTTCATGATAATTATTGCCTTTGTTGAATTTGACCCTTTTCGTTTTTCTGTTAAGGAATTTCAGACTTGTCGGGTGATGCTCCGCTGTGATAGCACTGGATATCTTTACCCTGTTACGAAGTCCTCCATCATTCCTCATACTTTTTTCACTAGTTAGTATACGTAGAATCAGCGTCTTGGTCATCCAGGAAGTGAAGTGTTACGTCATTTTATTTCTAATAATTCTATTTCATGTAATAAAGAGAAGTCTCCCATTCTTTGTCATGCCTGTCAGCCTGGCAAACACGTGAAGCTTTCATTTGTTAGTTCTGCTACTTTAGTTCATTCTTGTTTTGATATTGTGCACTCGGACTTGTGGACTTCCCCAATTTCGAGTCTTTCTAGTTTTAGATTCTATGTTTTATTTTTGGATCATTATTCGCAATATGTTTGTGTTTATCCGTTAGTTAATAAATATAGTGTTTTATCTAAATTTGTGTTGTTTCGTAACTTTGTTCACACCCAGTTTAAGCGTGGAATAAATTCATTTTAGTGTGATCATGGTGGTGAATTTGACAACCACGTCTTACATAAGTTATTTGCTGAAAATGGGGATTCAATTTCGCTTTTCTTGTCCACTTACTTCACAACAAAATGGGAAATCTAAAAGCATGATCCACATAATCAATAAACTTATTTGCACATTATTTTTTCAGGCTCATCTACCCCCTAATTATCAGACCAAAGCCCTCAATATGGCCGTTTGGGCGTCTCTGTTACCCCTACCTTGATACCAATCGCAAACTTGAAGCCCGAGCTACTCCTTCTATATTTTTTGGGCATGCCACCAATCATTGTGGCTATCTTTGCTATGACCTCAACATCAATAAAATTATCATTTACCGTCATGTTACATTTGATGAAACGGTGTTTCCATTTGTCTCCATCACACCAACCGTGAGTCCCTCGTATGATTTTTTGGATGACTCGTCCAATTTCATAAAATTGTCACCCACACACAACCCAAATACATCCACCACAATACCTCCTACCCAAGTCATTAATAATAACCTTCTACCCACTGTCCAACATGATGAGGCCCCTCCCCCTGCTGACGTCCCTATTCTAACAACCAAACATCTTCCAAATATTGGCAGTCCACTTACACCACATGTCACCAACCCAGATACACCGCACTTCACCAGCCCAACTACACCACCAAATGCTATCAATATAATTGCACATGAGCCCACATCAGTTTACGTTTCCCAAGATTAGTCCGCTCAAAATGTTAACCCGAACCCAGTTTTTATTCATCCTATAGTCACACACTTTCGTGTCGGGACTAATCGTCCCACTCATCATTTTACTTTCCATGTGTCTCATGTCTCCCCTTTACCCAAATCTTACAATGATGTGTTTAATGACCCTAATTGGCAAAACACTATGTGTGATGAATATAATACTCTTATTAAAAATAACATTTGGACTCTTGTGCCTAGACCTGCGGATATCAATATTGTTCGTTGTATGTGGTTGTTGCGCCATAACTATTTGGCGAATTGTACTCTTAGTCGCTACAAGGCTCGTCCTGTAGTGAATTTTAGTACACAGATAGAGGGTGTTCATGTTGATGAGACTTTTAGCCCGGTTGTTAAACCAGACACTATTCGAACGGTTCTAAGTTTGGCTATTTCTTGACTGTGGCCGGTTCATCAACATGATGTCAAGAATGACTTTTTACATGGTGATTTAGATGAGACAGTTTATATGCATCGACCTCCTGGGTTTTAGAATTCTGAGAATCCTGATTATGTTTGTTTATTGTAGAGGTCACTTTATGGTCTAAAGTAGGCCCCTCGGGCTTGGTTTCAACATTTTTCTTCTTATATCACTCGAGTTGGATTTACTCATAGTCGTTGTGATTCATCTTTATTTATCTATAGACTGGGGAATGACACTTCTTATTTGTTACTGTGTGTTGATGATATTGTTCTCACTGCTTCTTCTGAGAGTTTGTTACAACAGGTTATTGCTTTTCTACATCAGGAGTTTTCTATGGCGGATCTGGGTTCTATTAATTACTTTTTAGGTATCTCTGTTAAGTGTGACTCTTTGAGGATGTTTTTGTCTCAGCGTAAGTATGCTCTGAGAGATTCTTAAGAGGGCTCATATGGTTAGTTGTAACCCCAGTAAGACTCCTGTTGATACTGAGTCTAAACTGGGTGATGATCGCGATCCGGTTTCTGATTCGACATTATATAGGAGTCTTGCGGGTTCTCTCTAGTACCTTACTTTCAAGCACCCTGATATTTCTTATGCTATGCAGTAGGTTTGCCTTTATATGTTTGGGGCACTTTAGACTATGGGTTACAATTTTTCTCATCTTCTGATACTTCATTGGTTGCTTATACGGATGTAGATTGGGTTGGCTGCCCTACTACTTGGCGATCGAGTACTGGATATTGTGTATTTCTTGGCAAAAACTTAATCTCATGGTCCTATAAGCGTCAAGATATGCTTTCTCGTTCTAGTGCTGAGGCAGAGTATCGTGGTGTTGCCAATGCTTTGGCTTAGACATATTGGTTGAGGAATTTACTTCGTGAGCTGCATACTCCTTTGTCTTCCGCTACACTTGTTTACTGTGATAATGTCAATGTTGTCTATTTGTCTTCTAATCTGGTTCAGCATCAATGTACGAAGCATATAGATATTGACATTTACTTTGATTGAGATTTGGTTCTTTGTTGGTTTGGTTCGAGTTCTCCATGTTCCTTCACGTTATCAGTATGCAGGTATTTTCACCAAAGGCTTACCTTCTGCTTTTTTTGAAGAGTTGTATACCAGTTTGAGTGTCTGGTGTCCTCCCGCTCCAACTGCGGGGGAGTGTTAGTCGTATGTTTAGTATTGCCCGTAGGGTACTTTGTATGTGCTAAGGCCCGAGTGTTAGTTGTTAGGGTTTACACTCTATATGTACGCTTTTGTGATTATGAATGTGACAGACAACACATTACACTTATGGCGATTGCTGCCTCCGAAACAATTAAATGTCGTCGACCATCATCATCCAATATTTCCTACATGGTGATTGCTGCCTCAAAAATCTTCATTTTTGGTTGGTTTCGGGTTTTAATATGCATGTTGTTTTCGATTTGATTATCAACTTATGGTGGTCTTGTTGGCCATTGACTACTCGAATTTGGACGAATTGATACTACATACTTATTTTTGCTATTTGGTTTGGATTGCAATTGTATCTTTTCGGTAGTAGCTAATGTTTTTTAAACATTGTACAACATTGAATAGAATCTCAGTCTGATTTGCGTTCTCCAACCATTGTACGATATTGAAGTAGATGTAACAACCCCAAAATATCGCAGGGAAAGATAGTGTCACTAGGGTGTTACTTAATAGCAAAAAGTACAAGTTATAAAAAACGTACTCTAAATGAGATGTTTTGAAAAATTCACATTCGATAAATAATATCAGAGTTATAACAAGAGGTCCCAAAGTATAATATTACATAAATGTTTTACAAATTTTTTATTGAATGGTGAATATAATGCATCCCCATCTTCCAAAACATGCCATGCAACTCAAATGATCCAAATCAATGATATGCCATACGAAACCTGAGGATAAACATGCTAAAGGTGTCAACACAAAGGTTGGTGAGTTCATAGGTTTGAATGTGTAATAGCTGTGTGGACCACAAGATTTCAACCACATCTGTAATTCAAAATATGTTCATGTATTCCTATTGCACTAAGTTCATGAAACCAAAGCCTTGACAGTTAGTTATGTATCACCCCAACTAGGTGCTTTGCCCTACAGCTGTACGACATCAAATGAAATGCGTCCGTTTCCTGTTGGAGCGACCAACACAGTTGCGGGAGTTTAACTCAAATAGATCTATTCACAATATTCATGCTTACTCTAAATAATTAACGGTTCATGATTGTGGGGACTTTTAAGGAAAATGAGGAAACTTAGGCAATCAATAAATATTTAATGTACTTGTGTCCATATGTAAAACAAATAATGAGTTTAAGTAAAAATAAGCATGTATTCTCACCCCAAAAGTAGTACAAAACATTTGAAAATAGGGGCCATGAACTCAACGTAGTGACAAGCTGTGGATTATAGCGATATATAGTGTATGTGAAATCACAAGCTTTAACGATGACCTACGAAAGTATAGTGATCGTGTCTTAGAATAAGGTATTATGACGTAAAAGTGTAACAAGTTTGTATATAGTTATTAACTTTGATTATAATGTTGTACATAGAGTTTATAGTGGTCAAATAAGTCATTATAGTAAACTTATAACGAGTATGAAGTATCTTAAAGTGTCGTTTGTCTAAATGTTCTCTTATGCCCATTTTGAGTTAAAACGGGACTTAATGTAACATATTGATTTTCATAAACACACAAACACACAAATCAATGGGGCGTATAAGATGAGTTTTAGAGAGAGAAAGTGAAGAGAGTTGGGAACTTTAGTGAGACAAAGAAAAATGATATTATGAAAGGTCCAACCCTTTGCCTTGCTAGGCAAAGGGTATTTATAGGTTCTTACAAGACACACCTCCTACGGGCTGTGGATCAGGCATATAGTGGGTAAAGACCCGTCCGTCCTCCATGGTGTTGCTTAACGAACTACTTACTAACACTAAATGACTACGACTACGAGCGTTCTAACGAATACATATACTTGAGGTGACCGACTCTTTAACTACATGATTTAATTAATCCTAACAATCTCCCCCTAAGGGAGGTCACCTCAATTACATCAATTACAAACATATATTACATTTTGGTGTTCTTGGATTCTTGATTAAGTTCTTTGCTCTATAGTCCGTAGTTTTAGATTCTTCATTTTATGCATGTTGTGATCATAATGTGGAGGTCTTTAACTGATCCACGTGATGATGAGATTGAGCCAGCATTGAGATCATCAGCCATAGTAAATCTCTGACTCATCCTTTTTAATATTCCCATTATGTGTAGTTGTGACATTGGGAAAAACATGCTCACATTTTGGATCATGATATCTTCTTATCAGAGTTGCGGAAGCTTTTGTTGGTTCATGATATTTGCAGCAGTGTAGCAGAAGCATGGAGTGAAAATATCAGAGACACTTGATGAAGATATGCACTTATCATGATTTCTTTGAAATGAACGTGTTGTGTGAGCATGCGGCTTATGGATTGACTCCTCAATTCTAATTAGCTGCAACCGTCGGGTGTCCGCACAAACAACAATTAGCAATAAAGCGCATGAAAAGTGTCTTTGATCACCTTCGTTGAATAGGTTGCAAGAACCACGGTTCCCCGTTGATCAGTACAAGTACTGCCTGTGATCAGGTTTAATTCCAAAGAATTTCCTTAACAGGGTTTCGCAGCTGCTCTAGCCGGTCTCAAACCGGAACGTCTCAAAGAAGACAACGCGGAGTAAGTGAACCAGCAAATTGAGATTTACTGATTGATTAAAAATGATTTGAAAACAATCGTGTATTGCTTGTAGAAAGAGTTTTGAAATACGAAGAAGGTTTTATAAGAAAATCAGTTTTCAATCATAAATACCCTTTTAGTTTTGAAAACTTACTATACAGTCGATGTGCTAGAGAAAAGAATTTTAAGCACAACGACCAGTTTTTCAAAGGTATCCATCAATCCATTCCTGAACCAGGATTGATTCATTAGTGAATCGCCCCATCGTTTTACGTCCAGTTGTCACATGATTAATCTATTGGATAGATCTCACATGCCACCCACCAAGAGCTTGTTTGATGTTGGCTCAAGAAGGCTTTCCATCTTCATTGTGAGTATGTTAGCATATCACTCAGATGTTCCTTTAACCTTAGGGCATTACTACTTAATTTTGTATTATTGGAGGATTTAAAAGTGATTGATAAGGATTTAAAAGCTCATCGATGACTTTTGTATCCATTACTACTTAATTTTGTTTCTTTTCACTTTTTAGGTCTCTTGATGGCAAATTCTTTGGAATTACACTTATTCGGACGAAAAGGCGCGAATATATGATGAAAATGGCCAAAGTCAAGAATCAAGACACTCAAGCTGCTGGATCAGAAGCCGACGGCGTCACAACATAATAGCGACGCCGTCACAACACGTTTCGAGACGACTCAGAGAGCAAATTGCTATTTTGCACTTGACGGCATCAGGTTTAAAGGAGTAAGGCGTCACAACTCAGACGACCTAGATTTGGATCCCGACGGCGTCAGAAGATGAAGCCGACGGCGTCACAAGCATAAAGTAATGCCATCACAACGTTGACGTCGCCAAGACAAAAACATAATGGCGGTGACCCGACGATGTCACAATTAAAGAGTGACGCCGTCGCATATTGTAACTCTATATATAGAATTTGGATTTTTAGTATTTTAGAGAGGTAGTTTTGTGGAGTAAAACCTAAAGCTGAACTTTGGTGTCTTGAAGCAGTATCTTAGGGTTCCATACCCTATGTTACAACAAGATAAGTGATTTACTTCATTAATTCAATTATATCTTCAATTGTTTGTGTGTATGCTTGCATGTTTTCCATGTCCGGCTAATTTACTTGTGTGTTTGCTTAGATCTATGAAACCTAGGTATTGAATATTGATTTGTTGTCTCTTATCTTAATTGTGATTGACCTAGTATTGCGATAGGCCATTCGCTGTGTTTTTAATGCTTGAGTAATCTTTGTGAACATTAGTTTATAATCACCTAGAGTTATTGTAGTCTAAACATCCAAAGATAACCTTAGAATTAGTTTATGAATCCTAGAGATTTCGTAGGCAATAACCTTAAGGTAGTCTCAAAGAATTAGGGAAAAACGCATTCCCTACGACCTTAGAAGACACAACTCATTAAGAATAAGGACGTGACAATTCAACCATCAATAGGAGATAACTAGGGAGCAATAGCATCTAAGTAAACACATTTTTTATCATCATAAGAGCACACAACAATAGACATAGACTACACTCACCTTAGCTTAGTTAAATTATGTTAGGAATTAGAAATTCCAGGTATTAAAGAGTCGGTCACCTCATGAATATGTTATCGTTAGAAAGCTCGTAGTCGTAGTTATTTCTAGCTAAGTAGTATTTAGTTTTGTAACACCGTGGAGGACGGACGGGTCTTTACCCACTGTATGCCTGATCCACAGCCTGTTGTGTGGCGTTTTATGTAAGACTATATATACTCTCTACCTCCCAAGGTAGAGAGTTGGAGCTCATAATAATATCTTTCACTTTCTCTCACTAAGTTCCCTAAACCTCTAACTTTCTCTCTCTAGAACTCACCTTTATACGCCCACTTTGAGTTATGATATGATGTGTATGTGAAATCCAATATCCTACAATTGGTATCAAGAGCCATGGTTAGATCATATCTTGCACATCTTTGGATTTCTAGTGGTTTTTAGGTGGTTTTTGAGTTTGAAAAAGTTTTGTGGTTTGTGCATCATTTGGTTGATTTCTTGTGTTAAAGCTTGGATTTTGTTTGTACTTTTATGTTTAGAATCATCACAAGTGTTTAGGTTTTCATTTGGTAAGCTTGAATCATCTTGGTTGGGTTGTTTTTGGATTGAAAAGTGATGTTTGTGAAGTTTTCTTGCTAGCGACTTGACAACGGATTTTTTTCTTAGTAGCGACTTGCTTTACAATTTTGTAGCGAGTTGCAGTTATTGGAGCTAGCGACTTAGGCCTAGCGACAAACAGTACAAGTAGTGGACTCTCCACTATGGGTAGCGACTTGGTGTTAGCGACTTGGTAAGTAGCGAGTTGCTATTTAGCGACTTGATTCCTTAGCGACTTGTATCTTAGCGAATTGCTGCCAAAATTTCGCTAGCGACAAGAGGCTTAGCGAGTTGCTATTTAGCGACTTGTCTTTTGTTTAGCGACTTGGGACTTTAGCGACTTAGTGGAATAGCGAATTAGAAGATAGCGACTTGGTGCATAATTTTCTAGCGACTTGAGTGATTTCTTAACGGTTTTCTCTTGATTTAGTAAAATCCCGTGAAAGAATCGATTTCCCGGTTTAATCATAGAGTTATAAAATCCCGTTTAATTTATCATCATGTCTACCAACGTTTCTACAATCATCTCCACTTGTTGCGAGGATGTTCAAGCAGCAGGTTCAGATACTCGTCCACCCATGCTTGACAGAACTGACTACGATTCTTGGGCTCAACGAATCAGTTATTGTACTTGTCCTTGGAAAGGAAAATAGTGTCAACATTCTCAAATCCATTGATGAAGGACCGTATCGAGTTGAGACAACTAGAGATGTACTTGATACTGCTGAAGATGGAACTCTGATTTACGGAATGGACAGACCAAAGATGTATGATGAGCTTGATGATAAGGAGAAAATGAGATTTGATGCTGATATCAGGGCTTCTAACATTGTTCTTCAAAGTCTTCCTAAAGACATCTACAAGCTAATCAATCACAACACCGAAGCAAAGGCAGTATGGGATAATGTCAAGATGCTTCTCTCGGGTTCAGAATTAACTATGGAAGACAGAGAATCACAACTCTATGACGAATTTGAACACTTCAAGATGAAACCAGATGAGAGTGTCTATGAGTACTATGTGAGATTTCATAAGTTGGTGAATGATATGAGGAACATCAGAATGACTATGCCTAACATTCAACTGAACTCAAAATTTGTGAACAACATGAACCCCGAATGGCACAAGTTTGTCACCTCTGTGAAGCTCACTAAAGGATTGAAGAATACAAACTATGAGCAACTCTATGCCTTCCTCCTTCAGAATGAGAGACATGCTATGTTTGAAAAAATGATTCTTAATCGGTTCAAAACCAACCGAGGAGAGACAAGCTCGTCTAATGACTCAACTGCCTTCTACTCAAACATCGGAATCTCAACCAAAGCCTCACAAGTCATACCCATGGGCAATGGTAATCACAAACTCATTCCAGATCCCATGTTCAAACAAGCTGATGCTGATGCACACGTGGGTAACATCATTAATCAACTAGCTCTTCTGATTAGTCAAAACATGAATTCTCTCCCACAAACCAACAACAACCTCATAACAGCATCTAACCCACACAATCAAGCTACTGTTAAAGATGGGAGGATCGTGGTGCAACCAGTTCGGAAAGACATATGATGGGGAAGAGGTGGAGCTGGTAGAGGTTATGTTGGTAATCAGAATCGAGGAAGGAATGGTAATCCAAGTCAATCTAAGCCGATCAAATGTTATAAGCGTGGAGGTGAGGGACACATTGCAAGGAACCGCACATCTCCAAAGCGTCCACAAAATGCTGATTACCGAGATAAGATGCTTGCTTGTACAAGCTCAGGGATAATGGTGTTGCTTTGGATGAGGAGGAATTGTTGTCTTCTGAGGGCAATGCCAAGACCTATGATGCAGATGTGGATGAGCAGCCTATTCCGGAGATAGGTCACAATCATCAGAATGCCTTTCAAGTCGCTGATTGTGATGCATACGACTCTGATGTGGATGATGGACCTCCTGCACACACAATTTTTATGGCTAGCATTTCTCCAATGGTTTCTCCCAAGGTCTCTTCTTCACCACAAGATGGCCCATCCAAAGACAAACTCATCTCAGAGGTACTAAAACTATACGATGATCCTGATGTGCAAAAGATGCATGACAAAGTACCATCAACTGAAACTATTGAATCAAATATTGAAAATATGGGTAATATCAATGTTGTCCCATATGATCAATATGTGAAACAAAGTGAAAGTGAAGTTGTACCAAGTAATGCATCTTCTGCAGTCAACAATGACTATGTTTTTGATGAATACACTGCATGTGCCTCTGATGATTCTGTAAGTTCTGAACTAAATGCCTATAAAGAACGTGTTGCTATTTATGAACAACGTGCAAAATTTGAGTTGACCACTCGTGAGCAGGAAATGGATGACCAAGTGCGTACAATCATTAGAAAAAGTAATTTTAGAGAAGAAGTATTAAAACAAGAGTTAAATTCCTTGCAAGAAAAGCTTTCTAAAAGCTGCTAAACAAAAACATGAACTTCAAGAAAATGTGAAAATGCTTAAGCAAGAATTTAATGCAAAGGAATCAAAACTCTTGAAAGACTTTTCTAATCTAAAAACTTTGAAAAACAAACTTGAAAACAAGTTGTACATACAAGGAACACCATTCAGAATTGCTCACATGATCACTAAACATAGAGTTCTAAGCGATAAGCTTAGTGTTCCCATTATAGATAAACCCAACCACGAGTCATTAAAAAGATATAGCAAAAGCTCAAAAGGTGATCTATGATGGCAATGAGATTCTTAAACCTAGACAAAAACCTAGTTGCTTTGAGTGCACGGAGGAAGATAAGAAATTAGATGTAATCACTAGGGAGAAAATGAATAAGAAACTAAATGATCCTAAATGCAAAGAGAAGAAAGTAATTATCACTCCCCATGACTACAAAAGGAAATTGGATCTCCTTGAACATGTTTAAGCCTCAAACATTGTTGACTCCCGAACAAGTGTTACGGAAAATGGACTTTAGATAAGCGTAAGCGAGAAAATATTGTTGAAACAAACCCTTCCCTTAGGAAAATGCCTAAAGCAACTGTGTATCCTCCCAATACACCAATGCATCTTGTTCCTAGAACAATTGCCACTAAAAGCAAGACCTTAATTAGCCAATATGTTATATTTCAACTATTTGTTGATTTTGAGAAAACTTGCAAGAAAAGGATCACACCCACTGGTATAACGAAAGGAGAAAGGGGTTTTGAGCAAATGAAAGAATGTTATTTAACTGAGGTCATGCCTTTCTTTAAACTTCTAAAAGATCACTTTGAGAGTCTTAAAAGGGGATAGAAACTGATATTAAGGGAATGGAAAAAGAATTTGATGCAATGATAGTTGAAGTTAGTGACTATGAGCGAGCACTAAAATATAATGAGATTGAAAGGAAGAACTTGCATACACTTAATGAGAATATGATATCTGAATGTGTTGCTCAAGATGTGTTTTCAACTTTGCTACAAATTGTTCTATTAATGCTTCCCAATTTCATGAATTATCTGTTGCCTTGAAAGTCTCCCATGATCGAGTCATTGAGCTTGAAAAAACTAATTCCAAACTATCTGAGAAAATTGAACTGGATGATCATGACAATTTGGTTAAACATTTTTCTAAACTAGAAGTTGAGCATTTTAATTTACAACTAAAATATCAACATCTTAAAGAAAATGTCAAAACTTCAAATATCAAGACATCCTCGGATGCTCTAGAGTTTGATGCAGTTTTTCAAATTAACAAACGTGATGAACAGATTCAAGCTCATTGCAACACGATCGGAAAGTTGAAAGCCCAAATCTCTCAATTAAAGGGTCAAAAGAACAATATGACAGGCTCCCAAATGCCTCCTCCTTTAGATTCTCGAAATTCTCAAACTTTTCATCTTCAAAACTTAGTTAATGCCTTACAAAAGGAAAAGGAGAGTTTTCTAGAAGAAAATGAAAAAGTTAAAAGACATTTTAAAGAGTTATATGATTCAACAAAAGTCACCCGTGACCAAAACAACGAAAAAATAACGTCTTTACAAAAGGAAATTGAGAATCTGAGAAGTCGAGGAAATGGGAAACTACCACTTGTTTTCAATAAGAATGTTGTCTCAAAGTCACCCTTAGATTGCAAATACACTGTGACAGATAAATATATTCCTCCTCATCTTAGGAATAATGAACATGCTTTTCATGACTATTGTGCTCACCTTAAGGATAGTCTAGAATGTCTCCGTGAGATTGTCGAAGAGGATTTCATTAACAAACCTCTTGATAGTGAAATTAGGTTTGCTTGCCTCCGTGCCAAAGCGATCTCAAGAGTTGCTTGAATGTGTAATTGCAACATGTCCAAAATCCTTAGGTGAAAAAGGCAAAGCTGTGAAGCCTTGTTCTATGCCTAGTGCCAAGCAGGAAATCCGTTCTATGCCCGGTCTTAAGAAAGTAAACACTAATGTGCCTTCAAGTAGTTCGATTCGGATATGTTAGTGCTACGAAAGTGAACTTTAGTGTGCCTGCAAATAGCTCAAATCACAGTCTTAAGAAAGTATACACTAATGTGCCTTCTAGTAGGTCTTGATCCTTGCACATCAAGTTCAGGAATGCAAAAATTAGATCAACCAACTAATGTTCCCATTCCTCTACAGAGTAATCGGTGACATTAAAGCGAGCAGGTCAAAGTCTCAAGACAATACAAGGAATGATAGGACCTTGCAAGCTAAAATGTGCATTGGAAGAGAGTAGAAGACCAATCTAGGAACTTTAAGCTTGAGTTGAATAAAACGAATCGTGTTGATTCTAGTATTAGCCTTAGGCGTCTTGTAATTAATTCAATTCGATACTATTTGCAAACCTTGTAATGATGTCTGCTTGAATACTGTTGCTAATCATGAATGTGGTGTGAATGCTTTGTCTAATCTTTGTCAAATGCCCGTTAAAATTGTTAATGCTAATAATCGTGCAAAAAGGCAAAAGGCAAAAGCGAAAGATTGTTAGAAAAAAGTGGAAACCCACGGGAAGAACATTTATAAAGATAGGTTATTATTGGATACCTTTTGGCCATAAGAATAATCGGTTTTGCTCTCAAACTGCTAAGATTATGCCCACTAGAAAATGGATGCCTACTGGTAGAACTATTCCCTTAAGAAGTGAACATACTTTGAATAGGTCAAATCTGAGACACCAACATTGCATCTATTCCCAATGATTCCATTGCTTCTACTACTGATATGGATGTTTCTATTTCTGATGTGGGTGTTCCAATTATTGTTACTAACCAAGTGGAACCCATTCTTGCATGGGGATCCCAATTATCCGTTATCCATTCTTGTGCGTGTTCAAGCTGCAGATCGTTCAAATCGTTCTCGTGGTACACGGACTCAGTCGTTCCAAGCATATGACCGGAGACCGGTCGCGGCTCATGAACTTCGTGAGCAAATTCATCGGACAGTTAGATTCGGTAATGATCATTTCGGTGCAATTATGGGTTATGGTGATTATGTTGTTGGTGATAGTGTTATCTCTAGAGTATACTATGTGGAAGGTCTTGGTCATAATCTATTCTCTGTTGGTCAATTCTCGTGATTCGATCTAGAAGTAGCCTTCAGAAAACATACTTGTTTTGTTAGAGAACTTGATGGTAAGGAACTTTTAAGAGGAACTCGTGGTTCAAATCTTTACACCATCTCTATCGATGATATGATGAAGTCTTCTCCAATTTGCTTGTTGTCAAAGGCTTCAAAAAAAAGTCATGGTTATGGCATCGTCGTCTCAATCACTTGAACTTCGGCACCATCAATGATCTTTCCAGAAAGGACTTAGTTGTAGGTTTACCTCGACTAAAGTATGAAAAGGATCATCTTTGTTCAAGCATGTCAATTGGGAAAAAGCAAGAAGTATGCCCATAAACCCAAACCTACTAACTCAGTCACAGAAGTTCTTCATATGATTCATATGGATTTATGTGGACCAATGAGGGTGCAGAATATCTTTGGGAAGAAATATGTGTTAGTTGTGGTTGATGATTACTCTAGATTCACAGGGTCAAGTTCTTAAGGACAAAGGATGAAACTCGATATCATCATCAAACTCATCAAGCAGTGCAGGTTCGACTTAACAAAACGGTCGAGAATAATCGAGCAGACAATGGGCGAGTTTGTTAACAAACAACTTAGTGAATTTTATGAAATCATTGGAATCACCATCAAAGAAGTGTTCCACGAACTCCTCAACGAGCGGTGTAGTTGAAAGCCAATCGAACTCTTGTAGAAACCGCTAGAACAATGTTGATTTACTCAAAGGTTCCAATGTTTCTCTGGGGTGAAGCTATTGCCACTGCATGCTACACACAAAATCGTTCCCGATTCACCTTGTTCAT
This sequence comes from Chrysanthemum makinoi, assembly GCA_910596185.1. NCBI lineage: Eukaryota > Viridiplantae > Streptophyta > Magnoliopsida > Asterales > Asteraceae > Chrysanthemum > Chrysanthemum makinoi. The sequence goes on along the minus strand of OU343219.1, from coordinate 103,108,981 downwards.
GGAAAAAATCCATATGAACTTGTCCACAACAGAAAACCTAATCTCTCTTTCCTTCGTGTGTTTGGTGCATTGTGTTATCCAAATAATGAGGGTCAAGACTTAGGAAAACTTAGAGCTAAAGCAGACATTGGAGTATTTGTAGGGTATGCACCAAACAAAAGGGGATACCGAATCTACAACAAAAGAACCCGAAATATCATGGAAACAATTCACGTTACGTTTGATGAGTGACGGTCAAATGGCTCGGACAATCAGTTCGGGACCCGCACTTCAATACAGTCCCATTGGTTCATCCCTTGTTCCAAACTCTTCTCAAGAAACTCCATATGTACCTCCATCGGAAGATGATTTAAAGAAATTGTTTGATCCTATGTTTGATGAACTTTATGATCCAAGTACTAATGAGGTGTTGATCCCTACAACAGAGGCTGCTCATATTCCTGTGAATGAAGTCAATCCCTCAGTCTCAATATCTTTAAGTCAAGAAGCCTGCTGGCGATCCTTCATCTCATCAACAAATCATCATTCTTCAAATGTACATCATGGAAATGTTTACGCATCAATGATGAAGTTAATCCCTTTGCTACTCCTAAGGATGTTCCATTTGAAAACATATTTGCTCCTCGAATCTTCATCGAGAACCATCTTCTTCGAGGAGACATCGACTCTGCTACTTGGTTCCTCAACAACTACCACATGAACACCTCGGAAAATGGACTCACGATCATCCATTAGACAACATCATTGGAAATCCCTCTCGTCCGGTATCCACACGGAAACAACTTGCAACCGATGCCTTATGGTGCTTCTTCAACTCCGTACTCTCAAGATCGAACCAAAAGATGTTAAATCCGCCATGAATGAAGACATTTGGTTCAATGCCATGCAAGATGAAATTCATGAGTTTGATCGACTTGATGTATGGGAATTAGTACTGCTCAGTTGTGCTATGATTATTACTCTAAAATGGATCTTCAAAGTGAAACTTGATGAGCATGGTGATGTTTTGAAAAATAAGGCTAGGTTAGTGGCTAAAGGATATCGTCAAGAAGAAGGTATTGACTTTGAAGAATCTTTTGCTCCAGTTGCTCGAATCGAGGCAATCAGAATCTTCTTGGCTAATGCTGCTAGTAAGAACATGGTAGTTTATCAGATGGATGTGAAAACCGCCTTTCTTAATGGAGATCTTAAAGAAGTGGTTCACGTCGGCCAACGAGAGGGTTTTGTGAATCCAGAGCATCCTACTCACGTTTATCGTTTGAAGAAGGCTCTATACGGTTTAAAGCAAGCTCCAAGCATGGTATGATACCTGTCAAAGTTTCTTCTATCTACCGGATTTACAAAGGAGCGATTGATCCTACATTGTTCACCAGAAAGTCGGGCAAACATTTAATTCATGTTCAAATTTATGTTGATGATATTATTTTTGCCTCGACCGACCCAATGGAATGTGATCGTTTTTCAAATGAAATGAGTTCAAAATTTCAAATGTCAATGATGGGACAAATGTCATTTTCTTGGGATTACAAATTTCACAAAGTCCCGGAGGCATTTTCATAAATCAATCTAAATATGCAACGGAGATCTTAAAGAAATTTGGATTTGATTCAAGTGACCTGTTGACACTCCCATGATTGATCGAACCAAACTAGATGAGGACCACTCGGGGATCATGATTGACCAAACGAAATATCGTAGTATGATTGGATCCATGATGTACCTCACTGCTAGTAGACCGACATCTTGTTATTTGTTTGCATGTGTGCCAGATACCAGGCTAAGCCTACTAAAAAGCACCTTGAAGCGGTTAAGCGGGTCTTTCGGTATCTCCAAGGAACCATCAATATGGGACTTTGGTACCCGAAGGACACCGGTATGTCACTAACGCCTATGCGATGCTGATCATGCAGGATGTCAAGATACTCGTCAAAGTACGTCGGAGGTGCTCAGTTTTTAAGTGATAAGCTTGTGAGCTGGTCTTCAAAGAAGCAAATGAGTACTTCTATTTCCTCTACAGAGGCTGAATACATAGCCATGTCATCTTGTTGTGCTCAAATCTTATGGATGAGATCTCAATTATCGGACTATGGCTTTGAATTCAACAAAATCCTCTGTACTGTGATAATAAAAGTGCTATTGCTCTCTCATGCAACAACGTTCCACACTCAAGAGCAAAGCATATCGACATTCGACATCATTTCATCAAGGAACAAGTGGAAAAGGGTGTGGTGGAACTCTATTTTGTGAGGTCTGAATATCGGTTAGCAGACATCTTCACCAAAGCTCTTCCAAGAGAACGTTTTGAGTTCATACTTCCTAGACTAGGCTTGAAAAGCTTTCAACCAGAAACACTCAAACGTCTTCAGGAAGAAGACGAGGAGTAAAGGTCTATCTCATCTATCTCTTGTAAATATTTTTTGAAAAACAAAATAAAAAAAATCTGAAAAAAAATCGAAAAATCTTCAAAAAATATTGTCAATTTGTCATGTTTTTCTCAGTTCGATTATATCTACGGTCTTTGTGTTGTCATTCAAAGAATGACACGGGACTTTAGATGTTGTTCAATTTAAAAAATCAAAAATATTTTTTGGAGAAAGAGAAACAATGGTTTATTGTCATTTCAAAGGCATAACCCGCTATTCAAAGAAAGAACGAGCCATGGTTTACCATGTTTTCAAATTCCATGCTCGATTCTATAAACATTTATCTGATGAAAACTAACTGCTTTGAAAAATAACTCAGTCTCTATTTTTGATAATCATCTAGACTTATTTGTCAAAATATCTATCTCTCAATCAACAACCTATGTCATTGATTGAGGGGGAGAATGATTTCAATTAAATTAAAAGTTATTTGGCATTCAATTGTTTTCAAAAGATAATCATGCATGTTTAACCAATGGAGTTTATAATCTCATAATCAGATCCTTATCAGTTAAAACGCTTTCATAATCAAGTCACAATTCTCCTCAAAACCTTTTTAAATTAGATTTAAACTGATAATTCGGTAAATGGTTTTATAAGGTTGTACAAGCTCTCCTTCCCACATGTGCCAAACGATTTCAAATTTTCCATGCACATGTTGAGGGGGAGCATCTATCTTAAACCACAATGATTTGAAACGTGATCATTTATCTCAATGTGCAGGTTCCCTCTAGTATGTGCAAAACTCTTTTCAAACCTCGAGGCACATATTGAGGGGAGCAAAATCATGAAAACCTCATCCTTCCCCAAAATGCTTTATCTACTTGATTTGATTAGGAAAGTGATGTTGATATCTTTTAGAAAATGGTAATCAAAGAAGTTAATTCTTTCTCTTGCCTCCGTGTGCAAAACGATTTCAAACATTTGATGCACATGTTGAGGGGAGCTCTTATTCTAAAAATATCAAAAACAATTCAGGTACAAAATGCTTTGATAATATATCACAAGTATCCGGATTGATTTTCAAATGGTTTTCAATTGGTTCCAATGGCAGATGAACAATACCAAATAGACCGACCAATTTTACTTTATGTACGGTGATATAAGGATGATAAGGTTAGGTATTTGTTCCCATGATCCGCCGAGAACGGAGGGATCTACCAAGGGAATATCCACTAGTTAGTGTAGAGTTCTTAGGTATGATGATAAAAGGAGAAAAATGAGATATGGGAAGAGTGCGGACTGAGTCTGAGCTAGTCCTGGAATAAACCCAACAAGGTTCTAGCTATGAAGTCTCGGTAAGCACTGAAGGGGTTGAAGAATTAAAAAGAATTGAATGAGAAAAGGGTGAAAACAAATAGCCCTCCATTTATTCAACCTTAGAGGCGAAACCGGGTTCAATTCATAGGCTACTGATGGTAACATCGGTATTGAAGACAAGACGTCATGGACCCGGACGCGACCGCACTTCAACTTCCCTAACCACTCAAGTTCCTCTTAAAAGGACTTGTTTCATTCTCACGGGGAACCGACATTATCTATCGACTTTCTCGTAGAGATTGTTGATATTGAAGGAGGAGACCCTCTCCCTAGTCTCCTATATAGGATCCAAATGTGCACAAATTGAGTCTAGTGCCACGAGATCATCAATAAATCTCATTAGGACACCTTCAATGAAGACTCTCTGTTTCACACAATGTGGAAAGAGAGATTATATCTTGAGTCCTACGCATTATCCTTTTGGTATTGCCAGAACATCTGAGTGATATAATAACACATTCACAATGAAGATGGAAAGCCTTCTGGAGCCAACATCAAACAAGCTCTGGTAGGTGGCATGTGAGATCTATCCAATAGATCAACCATGTGACAACCGAAAACAATGGAGAGATTCAATCTTTTGGATCAATCTGGTTAGGTTATGGATTGACGGATACCTTTGAAAAACCGGTTGTTGTGCTTAAAACTCTTTTCTTTAGCACATCGACCGTGTGCCTATTTCTCAAAATAAAAGGTGTTTATGATTGATAATTGATTTTCAATAAAACCTTCGTTGTATTGCAAAAACAATTTCTATTGAGCAATACACGATTGCTTTTCAAATCTCTTTTCATCAATCGGTGAATCTCATTTACTGGTTCACTCACTCCGTGTTGTCTTCTTTGAGACGCTCCGGTTTGAGAACGGCTAGAACAGCTTTCTGAAACCCTGTCAAGGAGATTCTTAGGAATTACCGATCACAGGCGATTTGTACCGATCAACGGGGAACCGTGGGCCGTGTACCTCAATTCGACGAAAGTGATCAAAGACACTTTCTTGCGCTTTATTGCTAACTGTCTTATGCGGTACACCCGATGTTTGCGGTGATCGAATGGAGCGTCAATCCATAGCCGCATACTCACACAACACATTCATATCGAAAGAAATCATGATTAGTGCATCAATGACTCTGATATTTTCACTCCATGCTTACGCTACTGTTGCCAATATCATGAATCAACGAAAGCTTCCGCTACTCTGATGAGAAGATATCATGATCAGAATGTGAGCATGTCGGTCCGAAAGTCACAACATCACATAATACCAACACCACAATGGATGTCTCGAGAGATTTTTTCCGATGATCTCAAAAGATGGCATAATGTTATTATCACGTGGATCAATAAAAGACCTCCACTTGGATTAACCAAACATGCAATGAGTGGAATCAATGACTACGAGCTTTGGAGCAAAGCACTACATCAAGAATACAAGAACAATTGTTAATGTAATATCTGTTTGTATTCAATGTAATTTTAGTATATGTTTGAGGTGACCTCCCTTAGGGGGAGATTGTTAGGAATTAGAAATTCCAGATATTAAAGAGTCGGTCACCTCATGAATATGTTATCGTTAGAAAGCTCGTAGTCGTAGTTATTTCTAGCTAAGTAGTATTTAGTTTTGTAACACCGTGGAGGACGGATGGGTCTTTACCCACTGTATGCCTGATCCACAGCCCGTTGTGTGGCGTTTTATGTAAGACTATATATACTCTCTACCTCCTAAGGTAGAGAGTTGGAGCTCATAATAATATCTTTTACTTTCTCTCACTAAGTTCCCTAAACCTCTAACATTCTCTCTCTAGAACTCACCTTTATACGCCCACTTTGAGTTATGATATGATGTGTATGTGAAATCCAATATCCTACAAATTAGATAAGTAGAGTAATCGGTAGAAATACCAACCCCCCAAATCCAATACCCCGAGATTCGTAATTTCAATTTTCTAAAAAAATATAAAAAAGAATAAAAATAATCTTCCTCAACCCCAACCTTCGCGTAGTAATTTCTCACTAGCATTCCTATTCCCCTAGAGAACGATATCAATTCCCGAGGCTTACCCTAATACTACACTACAACGATTAGGTTCACTGCCTAGGGTGTTGAAAAACTTGCTCGATGAAAAGGAAGTTCCTTTGACCCCGAACGCGCATTGTACGCGTATCATGTTTTTGGCGCCGCTTCCGGGGAATAGAATAGCTAGTTAGATTTCCACCTCGTTTAGGTTCCCTTGTTTGATTCCTATCAAGTAAGCTTTTATTTTTTTCCCGTTTTTAGCTTCCTCGTAGTCTATCCCCCTTCTTCGTAACCTTTATTTGTAATCCCATCACTTTTCATTATGGAAGGTGATAACCAACCACCACTCATCAACCTACCACCAAATGACCTGCCAAGAGGCCGTACTCTTGGTGAATACTCAAGACCAATCCACCTAGGCTATAGAAACACCATTGAGCTTCCCGACCAAGCCCAAACTACGGCCCTGCTATCCGACACCATCCGGTTGGTGCAAAACGGATGTGCATTCCATGGAATTCGTTCCGAAGATCCTAATCAACATCTTAAGGATTTCCTTAAAATTGTCGATTCCATCGACCTCGATGCTACTAGTCGGGAGACCATGCGCTTGCGTCTCTTCCAATTCTCTCTACGGGACCAAGCTAGTAATTGGCTTGAGCGACTTCCTGTCGGCTCAATCTCAAGTTGGGATGATCTCACCTCTCGTTTCCTTGCCCAATTTTTCCCACCAGGGAGAACTACTAAGCTTAGGAATGAAATCTTGATGTTCCAACAACGTCAAGGTGAATCTCTCTACGAAGCATGGACTCAATTCAAGGACTTACTCCATAGATTCCCTCATCACGACATTGATCTTTGGATTCAAGTCTAACTGTTTTATGATCATGTCAATTTCCCAACTAAGCGATCCATTAACCAAGCCGCCGGTGGTAAACTTAGTAATCTCACCGCAGAAGAATCATGGGGTATAATAGAGGACCTTGCTCTCTATGACAACGAAAGTTAGAATGACCCCCGTGAGTTGCCCAAAACTGTAAAGGCAATCTCCTTGCCTCCCATTGACTCACAACCTTCCGATCGTAGGATGCTCGAGCTTGAAGATCAAGTCAAATTCCTAATGAGCTCCTATTAAAATCCTAAATCTTCACGCCAAGTGAACAAAGTTTCTTCCTTGTGTGAGGTATGTAGTGGTCCTCATGACACTCACACTTGCACAAGACTCCCCGAACAAGCTTCCGTTGACTACGCATCCTCGCGTACCAATGGAACGGGAGGAAGATTCCCTACAACACCTGGACCTAGGTCTTTCAATGACGACCGAGAAGCATGGAAGGGCAAACCCGACTTCCATTGGGGACAAACCAAAGAATTCACATATAATGATTTCTCATGGCTCCCATCTCACGGCCCTAGCCAACAAAACATAGAAGGGATGTTGCAACACCTAGTTACATCCCAGGAAGCTCAAATAGCTAAGCTCTCGAAGCGTTTTAACCAACAAAAAGCCGAGATGGATAGAAAGATAGATAACCTTTTGAAAGCGATGACCAACAGTGATAGAAAGGTTAATGCTATCTCAACTCCCAAAGCTTCCGGTGTAGAGATTAAGGACCCAAGTAAGTTAGCTAAGCACGTTCAATTCGTCAATACCATCACCTTAGTGCCTAATAGGACAAATGACGAAGTGAACCATGAGACGGTACTTGAGGTTAGTGAAACTCCTAGGAATGAAACAACCGAGGAAGTAGATGAAGTAGGCGATGACTATTTCAATAAGTTTCCTACGGAAGAAGAACTCTCTCGCCACCCACACTTAGTACGCGACCTCCGTCACATGTACGTTAGGAGAAGCCCTAGGATCAAGTTTGGGAACCCTTGGAATCTTAACATACCATGTTGCGTAGGGCACTTTTTTGTGGCAAAGGCTTACATTGATCGCAAGTCCCTAATAAATATCATGACTAGCACCTACTATAATTGGGTAATGAAGACGCCTATCCTAACTAGGCAAGATCCCGATAATCCTAGGGTTAGTTGCAATTTTCTTGGTAGAATTAAGGGATTGCCCGTCTATGTAGGTACTTTCACGTTTCCTACCGATTTCATAGTTGTGAATGATATTAGTACGGCTATAGATCCTAGCTTGTCCCACGTTATTCTAGGATATCCTTTCATAGAAAACATCGGGATGACTTATGATCCAACGTTAGGAATAGTAAGATTCAAGGATGAGACCGATGATGTAGCTTACCAAATGCCCTTTAAGATTGAGAAATTTTCATCATTATCCAATGAGGAAAAAGAACTTAAGCTATCGGTCTACTATAGGAATGAGGAAGATAAGGAGAAGGGAGTTGATTATGTGATGAATAAGATTTTCGGGTTCTATAAGGATTGCTTGAAACTAGGATCGGAATATAGAACAGATTGGGGAGAAGATGACTTCTTAGAAAGATGCATAATAGGGCATTACTATAACATGGAAAACCCCAATAGAGATCGTCATGAGGAAGAAGGTGACGGTAATGAAGTCAATGAGGGCACGCGCTTCGAGTCTAGCTACAGGACTCATAAATAAAGAAAAGCACTTCGTGGGAGGCAACCCATGCTTAATTTTTTGCTTGTTTGTGTGTCGTATAACTTTTATTGATTGTTAATTCTCATGTTTGAGTTTGTAAAAATGCTTTATTTTGTCTTTAACATCGTCTTAATTACATATAAAGGTATTTTACAAAAGGGATAAGTGTAGGGAGGATTACACACGTTTTCAAAAAGAACGTGAACAAGAGAATTACGATCATTAAAAAGATATACATGTGTGTTTGTTAGAGTCAAATGCTTGTATCGAGTCATATTGGATGTTTTGCAGGAAATATTTCCAGATTCTAAAGATATAAATTTTCCAGAATTTTTTCCAGAAAATCGCAGACCAGTTTCTATCAGGATAACCTGACGGCGTCAAGGTTGCAACCTGACGGCGTCAGGAGGAGTATAAACAGTTTCTAACTTTTTCTCGTTTTCTATGCTACTTATAAATTTTTGGAATTTTCCAGGTCTTAATTTTCCAGAAAATCTGTAAACATCCATTCCACAAGCATTATATCCTAGTTTAGTAGAGTCATATATACATTGTTACCGCCAATTTTACACGAAGGTTTCGTTTGTTTTCTTCAAGTGTGAAGGTTTTATTTATCAAGAAGAAGATACATAAGATTGGATGGAGCTTTTCACGCATACATTCTTCTTGAAGAAGGATTTAACCACTACTTCACACAGATCCTACCGAGCTAATCAGGGGAGTATTAGTTTCTTTCGTTTTTAATTACCTTCCATTATCATAACTTTGATACTTTCGGGGAACATTGGGGACAATGTTCAGTTTAAGTGTAGGGAGGAAAAATAAAACGGGAACTTTGAAACTATGCTTATCCTTGACTATTTGCCTTGTCCAATTTCATTTGTGTAATAAACCATTAGAAATATCGGTTAGGGTAATTTTGGCACCAAATTTAAAATTTTTCATGACATGTAGGAGTGGGCCATTAGTCTTAATAAAGCGTCTCACAGATAGAAAGTTATATGACTAGCACTAAACCCTTTACCACTTAAATTCCACCCAAAATGTGAGGATCGCCCTTAGATTTGTAGGAATTAAAGCATTCCACTTTAATGCTTTGAGTGTGTACCGGTAGTATAATAGATTATAGAACTTCTTTTGTGATGCATTTCGAGATCGCTAGTGAGACTACACTTGTGTAGTTAGGAATAACTAAATGATAAGAGGCATTACGATAAACCTTGTTTAATACCCGTAATATAATTACTTCTTCCACATCGGTTGAGTAATTCCCCCACACCCTTGCGTTGTACTCATATTTAGTACACGATACCCCTAGTTAACCCCTAAGAGGCTATCCTTTTCGCGGTTCTCGTGATGTTTCGGTTTTCCAGAATATCAATAAAGAGCATTGTTTACAATCCACCCCCAAATGTACACCTAAATCACCTTAGCCTACCTTGTATGCACTCACTTTTAGTGCATTATTGTTATCATACTAAACCCTTAGTTCAATTATCTAGTTGCTTGCATAAGTTGCTAAGTCGAGTCATATCCATTGTACACAGTTTTGGGATGATTGGGATTCATGGGAAAAGTTCAATTTTCTGAAATGAAGGGAAGGAACGTTAAATTCAAATTCACTTTATTTGCGTAATAATGTACTTCAAGTGTTTTAATCTTTTCAATTCGGGTCAAATTAGTGTTAGAGAAATAAAAACTCAAGTGTAGGGATGTGCCTATAAATCCCTATTGTTTTGATGTTATCGTAGAGGATGGTAGAGTAAAAGTGTATGGGAAAAAAATCGAAAAAAAAAAAATAAAAAAAAGAGAAAAAGAAAAAAAAATAGAGTGTAAAAAAAAGAACATACGGGCTATCATCCTACATCTATCTTTAAATTTATGTTTTTTTTGTTTCAATTTATCTAGAGTTTAGAGTGTCGAGTCTTTGCTTAGCAACGTCATTCTTCTCATGCTTGTAACATAAAGATTTTTGACTTGCCACCACTAAATCGCCTATCTCACCAAACCCTTTGTTTCCCTACCGTAAGCCTAACGTTACAACCCTTTAAAAGACCTCTTGGATAGTTTTTCCTAGGTGCTTACGCCAAAGCGATGGAGGTTTGATCTAGTCTTAAGCCTATGGTAATCTATGTACTAGGACCGGTTAATGAGTGTGTATCTTCCATTTCTAACTTAATATATTTCATATACACCCGAGAGATGAGAGTATCCAAACACCACTTGTGAGGTGCTAGTATGTAATTTCCATTCTTGTTATGACTTTTGCGGGGCTTATACGTGTTGTGAATTATTCTAAACAAATGCTTCATGACCCCTAACTAATAAATTAATTGGCTAAAAGCACATTTGTTTGAGGACAAGCAAATACCAAGTGTAGGGATATTTGATAAGGATTTAAAAGGTACACTTATGAAGGGTCATTTAACCCCTTAATCGATCACTTTTGTATCCGTTTGTACTTAATTTCGTTCCTTTTCACTTTTTAGGTCTCTTGAAGGCAAATTGCTGGAATGACACTTATTCGGACGAAAAGGCGAAAATATATGAAGAAAATGGCCAAAGTCAAGAATCAAGACACTCAAGCTGCTGGAGCAGAAGCTGACGGCGTCACAGCCTAATAGCGACGCCGTCGCGACACGTTTCGAGACGACTCAGAGAGCAAATTGCTATTTTGCACTTGACGGCATCAGGTTTTAAAGAGTAGGGCGTCACAACTCAGACGGCCTATGACGTGGCCAAGACGAAAACCTAATGGCGGCGACCCGACGGCGTCACAATTAAAGAGTGACGCCGTCGCATATTGTAACTCTATATATAGAATTCGGATTTTCAGTATTTTGGAGAGGCAGTTTTGTGGAGTAAAACCTAAACTGAACTTTGGCTGTCTTGGGCAGTATCTTAGGGTTCCATACCCTATGTTACAACAAGATAAGTGATTTACTTTATTAATTCAATTATGTCTTCAATTGTTTGTGTGTATGCTTGCATGTTTTCCATATCTGACTAATTTACTTGTGTGTTTGCTTAGATCTATGAAACCTAGGTATTGAATATTGATTGGTTCTCTCTTATCTTAATTGTGATTGACCTAGTACTGCGATAGGTCATTCGTTGTGTTTTTAATGCTTGAGTAATCTTTGCGAACATTAGTTTATAATCACCTAGAGTTATTGTAGTCTGAACATCCAAAGATAACCTTAGAGTTAGTTTATGAATCCTAGATATTTCGTAGGCAATAGCCTTAAGGTAGTCTCAAAGAGTTAGGGAAAAACGCATACCCTATGACCTTAGAAGACACAACGCGTTAAGAATAAGGATGTGAGAATTCAACCATCAATAGGAGATAACTAGGGAGTAATAGCATCTAAGTAAACACCTTTTTTTATCATCATAAGAGCACACAACAATAGAGATAGACTACACTCACCTTAGCTTAGTTAAATTAGATAATTAGAGTAATTGGTAGAAATACCAACCCCCAAAATCCAATACCCCGAGATTCGTAATTTCAATTTTCTAAAAAATATAAAAAAGAATAAAAATAATTTTCCTCAACCCCGACCTTAGCGTAGTAATTTCTCACTAGCATTCCTATTCCCCTAGAGAACGATATCAATTCCCGAGGCTTACCCCAATAATTCACTACAACGATTAGGTTCACTGCCTAGGGTATTGAAAAACTTGCTCGACGAAAATGAAGTTCCTTTGACCCCGAACGCGCGTTGTACGCGTCCACTCGTTCATTTTTTTCATTCTTCAACCCCTTCAGTGCTTACCGAGACTTCATTACTGGAACCTTATTGGGTTTATTCCAGTTCTAGCTCTATCTCAGTCCGCACTCGTCCCATTTCTCACTTTTCTCCTTTTTTCATCATACCTAAGGACTTCTACACTATCTAGTGGGTTATCCTTGGGTAGATCCCTCCATCTCTGGTGGGATCGTGGGAACGAATACCTAACCTAACCATCCTTATATCTTCGTGCATAAAACAAATTGGCCGGTCTTTTGGTATTGTTCATTCCGCCTCGAAACCATTTGAAAATCAATCAAGGTACTTGTGACATAGAATCAAAGCATTTTGTACCTTAATTGTTTTTTATCCTTTTAGAAAAGCTCCCCCTCAACATGTGCTTCAAGTATTTGAAATCATTTTAGCACATGGAGGTAAGAGGACATTTGAAATCTTAGATTAAGAATGAAAGATCCAATCTTTGATTAACATTTTCTAAAATAATCATCATCACTTTCCTTTCAAATCTAGTATTTTAAGTACCTTGGATAAATTATTTTGGGAAGGACGAGGTTTTCATTAGATTTCTCCCCCTCAATATGTGCATCGAGATTTGTAAGAGTTTTGCACATATTAGAGGGAACCTGCACTTTGAAATAAATTAATCACGTTTCAATTATTTTTGGTTTAAGATGAATGCTCCCCCTTAACATGTGAATAGAAAATTTGAAATCGTTTGGCACATGTAGGGAGGAGTGCTTGATATTATATTTCTAAAACCATTTACTGAATTATCAGTTAAAATCCAATTTAAATCACAAATTCTGTAACACCCCAACCCGATAAGGGCAGAAGTGTCACATTCTGGTGTCATATCAGAACATACAAATAAAATCCTTACAAACGGAAACCTTAAAAATGAGGTATCAAATCATATAAACAATTGACTGACCAGGAACATACAATATCCAAAATGAAGTGAAATATCAAAGATAAAAATTATTCAAAGTAAGTCCAAATAATAAGGTAACTAGGGTTGGTCCACTTTCGGATAATCCAACTCTCACCCATCAACGCCCATCTTCAAATCTAAAACCTGCCAAGGAAAAGAAATGCTTGGTGAGCTTAAAAGCCCAGTGAACAGATATAACAAAACGAAAGCTAAATAAAAGCAGAAACAAAATGAAACAAAGGAAATAGATAACAAAGTCGCAGCGAACTAAGAACAACGAGTCAAAGAGGATCCTGCAGAACACAATTATACAGATATCCAAAACGAACAGATAACAGGGAGAACGAAACAAAGCAAATCATCGATGACATATAAACAAGCACATACAAACCAGACATACAAGAACTGAAACATAAGCAAGCATAGCGGTAAGCATCCATACAACATATATGTCATACAATCAATTCAGGAAATCAGAAGACATACAAGCCAAACAGTTATCTACAGGAAAGCGGAAGCAATTAATTAATAAGTGAGCATGGCAATTCACACAGGTCAAAACCCTTAGTTGAAAACATAACCAATATCATAACAGCGGAAGTACTAACAGCAGTCCACCCATGGCAGTCACACGTAACAAGTAGTAATACAATAGTAGGAAAACTATAACTAAATAAGCAAAAGACATAGCATAGCAATTAGCAAATTATCAAAACAGATATCATAATTAAACCATTTTCCAAACCAAAACTTAATATAAACAGAGTCTAAACATGGCAGATCAAACATAAGCAGATAGATACCCTAACGGATAGGCAAAGTTCACCAGATTAACTGAACAATCATACTTAATAAACTTTCAGGATACTCCACACTAGCACATTCATCTCACAGAACAACTAATTCACATAACGATAAACTAACATAATATCGATGACAACTGCGAATCATATTGAACACATATTAATCATATCCTAGCATAGTAGACGGTAGTCACTTAAACATACAAAAGCATAACCACATATAATAACATATAATAAGCCTAGCACATAATTATAAACACTTGAACATACCGAATCAACATCGAATACTTAATACGAAAATAACAGATAAAGATTTAGTTAACTACCACGAGCCCAAAACATATCATATCAGAAATATCTTTCTTATTCAGAAGGTAACCTCATAAAGTAATTGGAGTAGCTAGCTCCTGAATTTTTGTGAAGACGCCAGTATTACACGACATCATTCACCGAGAAACATATCGGATAACGGATCGGATCTAGGATGCATCCATACGCCCCAACAGACGGATAGTGGCCATATTATCAATAAATAGATAACGGAAAGGGACGTGTAACATCACTCTATCTGCCTAGAGTCATGTCGAGGTGCATCAGCGACACGGACATGGAATCCCCATGACTAGTGAGAATATTGGCTCGGGTGTCAAACTAACTTAGGTCAAACAAATTGTCATAATTGACACAAATCATAATCAAACACAAAGTTCAACAGATAACATATCAGATAATTCATATCATAAGGTTCATGTTCAAAGGTTGAAGTCGAGAAGTTAATGTCGTAGTCACATATCATACTTTCATAACCAAATGTTTACAATTCAGAAATTCATAGTCAAATATAGCAAGGTTCAACAAATGTGCGTATCAAAGTCTTTCTAACATAACGTTTTAGTCAGATATTGCATGATTCAATAAAACAGGTGTTTCAAACAAGCAACATCAAACAATCGAAAGGGTTCATAGCAAAGGCATAGGAAACCCTAATAATTGAAATAGAAAAGCTAACAAAAGAAAACGTCATAAGAAACCTTTTTGACCAAAGGTCAGAATATCTGTACCTTAGCAACGAAATCAAAGCAAACAAGAAAGTTACACCGGGAAGCAACGTCGTATCTCCTTCAACATATCTACACGAATTGATATCATATATTACTTATATACTCATTTTATAAGCTTCTTATGCATGTGTAAGTGTTTTACTTATTGATATCTTTTTTTCTATCTTTCATTTTCTTAAACTCATATTTGGACCAGACTTTAGCGATTTTTATAAAATACTTACTTAGCTCAAATGAAATCAAGTAAAATCCCAGGGGTTCCCATATGAGTTAAAAGAGTCTCCAAAAATTGATGGGTTATAAATCTATGCCAAATGGCCTATGGAAAATCACAAGTCCAGACCTGTCCAGAAAGTAATCAGAAAATACACCTTAAAAGTTTACGCTTATTGGACCTGTTTAGACACCTTAGAAAAATTCCCAAAACTCCCAGAAATTCATTTAAAACCTAAATGTCACTCCTGTAAAAGGAGAGCTCCTAATTCATTATGGTTTGAAAATAAAAAATCAAACAATCCAACTAAATTTCAGACCCGTTTTCTCAGCTTTGACACTTGATCTTGTAAAATTCAAAAATATGACTTAGACAACTCCAAATTCGACCAAACCACTTGGAAAACTTAACTAAGACATAAAATAAACTTTTTCAACAAAAACCCAGATTATTTCACATACAAAATTCGATCTATGACACACACAAATTCGACATATGATGCTGTCCAGTTTTAGGGTCCATTAAAACCATTATAATCACACGTTTTACCTACCCAAACGCACCCATGACCCATGTAAGCTACAAAAATTGATTTAATATCATCATAGCAAGTTTTCCATTCCATATTTTGAGTCTTACAAAAATTATATACACCCTTACTCATCTAATCCGATTCAAAACAGCCTCCAATTCAATTACCTAGGGTTTTCTAGGTTTTACATCTTGTTTGTACATGTTAAAAGGTTCGACTAGGATAGTACTAATATGGGTCGATTTATATCAATCATGGATTGTCCAAAACATAATTTTATAGATCGAAAGCACAAGTCTTAGCATGATACTTTTATTATTCCATGTGACATATGTATATTCGATTTTAGTATGTCTTCTAGGCGATTTAAGAGATTTCATGAATACATTCGAAGAAAACAAATCAAGAGAAGGATTAGACGAGGTCGAGAGACTTAACCTTGTAGCGTGATTACAAGAAAGACATGAAACAAAATTGTGTATGGGTCGAAATCAGCCACTCCAAAACAGCCACAAAACCCTTGAATCAAGAAGGAATACTCACGTACGATCTTCAGCACTTTCTCACGATCAAGGAATCACGAATGGCCCTTGGCTTGCCTTCTTGATCGACAGAATGAATGGTAAAAAGGATGCAGCCGTGAGTTTTTGGTGGTGCTAGGTTTTA
Source organism: Chrysanthemum makinoi (assembly GCA_910596185.1). Taxonomy (NCBI): domain Eukaryota; kingdom Viridiplantae; phylum Streptophyta; class Magnoliopsida; order Asterales; family Asteraceae; genus Chrysanthemum; species Chrysanthemum makinoi. The sequence goes on along the minus strand of OU343219.1, from coordinate 103,092,679 downwards.
GGGTTTTGAATTTTGTTTGTGATAATTGTGATATTCGGTTATGCTAAACCGAGTAGGGGGAGACAAAATAGGAATTAACAATAAATAAAATAATTAGATTGGGTACTTGCCATATTCACTTCAATCAAGAACCTGGTCTACTTCCTCGACTCGATACGTTGTGCACTATATGCATAAGTCGGCTAGAAAAATAAAAGAAAACGTGTGACAATATTTTGTGTAGAATTTATTTTAGTGAAAGCTTTATTTTCGTATTACCTTTATTTGTTTCGGATAATAACGGATTAGATAATTAAGTTATAGCTGTGACGAAATATTTTAATAATTAACGTCTTTAATAAGTTCGAAATTAAAGGGGTATTTTGGGTATTTCATCATTTTTCGAAAATGTGAGTTTTACAACTCTTCCCCTCTAAAAGAAAATTTTCGTCCTCGAAAATTGAAGCCGCAGAAGTACACGGAGACGTACAAGTTTAAGGCAGACGTAGCAATCCATAGTTTCGCATAATCGTAACAATTTCGGTCCCAAAGAGTACAAAACTTACACGTAACAGATGTCGATGAGAATCTCTCGAAGAGGTACAGAATTTCCAAAGGACATGAGGATCAAAAGATAACGGATATACGTACTTGTCCATTCACGTACCTACCCCAGGCATTTCCCAAGACGTCGTACGATTTCAATAAGTTTAGATTATATGATCTCGGTATTATCACGTTGATCAGGCGTCATAATACTTGCATCACATAACAAGTTCTTATTGTCATCATATTTTGCCTCGGTTCATGACAAACCACATAACCAATATCACAACAAAACATATCACATACAGATATCAAGTAACATACCAAAGCAGACCAGATTCATATACACACAGCATAAACTACATCAAGCAACTTACCATATCAAAATGAAAGAATGTCACCAACTTGCACAAAACGGTTCCTCATGACTCATTACTGACGATTCAAAAGAAAAGCTGAGAGATTACCAAAATGCCAAAAAAACTTCACGATTCGAACCGAATTCTGAACAAATCAAAGAAAAGCAATACCGATCAAAAGCACATAGCAAAATATCAAACCGCCTCTAGACGCGTGACAAACAAATCAGAGTAACACAAGTCGCGCCAAATCATATGAAGTAGATGAACTCCTCAGCCACCAGTTGAATCTTGTCTCCTTCTTTTCGCCTTTGGTTGATCCGTCCGGCTCCCTTGGCAAGCATCCGATGTCTCCAAAGGCACGGCGGGTGCGGCTTCGCTTCATGAACCTCTCCGGCTCGGGGGCATTGCGGCAACGAGTTCACACCATCTTCTTCGGCTCCTCGGTAGTCTCCATCTAACGATCGACAAACGGATGTGCGAAGACAAAATAACAAAATTCGATGCGAAAATAGGAAGGCCAAATCAGTGAAGACAAACGAATATCAAAGTTAAATCTAAACGACTATCAAACGAATCGAGAAGATCGTAACAGACGGAAGCCTAATGTCTACCCAAGTCCTCACAGGTCAATCCTAAAGTCAACAAGACGAAACTTGGCTCGATACCATAATTGTAACACCCAACCCGATAAGGGCGAAGTGTCACATTCGGTGTCATATCGAGACATACAAATAAAATATTTTCAAACAGAAACCTTAAAAATGAAGTATCAAATCATATAAACAATTGGTGACCAGGGAACATACAATATCCAAAATGAAGTGAAATATCAAAGATAAAAATTCTTCAAAGTAAGTCCAAATAATAAGGTAACTAGGGTTGGTCCACTCAGATAATCCAACTCTCGACCCATCAACGCCCATCTTCAAATCTAAAACTGCTAAAAGAAATGCGGTGAGCTTAAAAAGCCCAATGAGCGAGATATAACAAAACGAAAGCTAAATAAAAAGCGTAAACAAAATGAAACAAAGGAAATAGATAACAAAGTCGCAATAACTAAGAACAACGAGTCAAAGAGGATCTGCGAGAACACAATTATCTGATATCCAAAACGAGCGGATAGGGAGAGCGAAACAAAGCAAATCATCGATGACATATAAACAAGCACATACAAACCACATACAAGAACGAAACATAAGCAAGCATAGCGGTCGCATCCATACAACATATATGTCATACAATCAATTCAGGAAATCAGAAGACATACAAGCCAACAGATATCTACAGGAAAGCGGAAGCAATTAATTAATAAGTGAGCATGGCAATTCACACAGGTCAAAACCCTTAGTTGAAAACATAACCAAGATCATAACAAATGGTACTAACAAAGGCAGTTCACCCATATAAATCGGTCATGCGTAACAAGTAGTAATACAATAGTAGGAAAACTATAACTAAATAAGCAAAAGACATAGCATAGCAATTAGCAAATTATCAAAACAGATATCATAATTAAACCATTTTCCAAACCAAAACTTAATATAAACAGAGTCTAAACATGGCAGATCAAACATAAGCAGATAGATACCCTAACGGATAGGCAAAGTTCACCAGATTAACTGAACAATCATACTTAATAAACTTTCAGGATACTCCACACTAGCACATTCATCTCACGTAACAACTAATTCACATAACGATAAACTAACATAATATCGATGACACAATCATATTGAAAACATTTTAATCATATCCTAGCATAGTAGACGGTAGTCACTTAAACATACAAAAGCATAACCACATATAATAACATATAATAAGCCTAGCACATAATTATAAACACTTGAACATACCGAATCAACATCGTAATACTTAATACGAAATAACGATAAAGATTTAGTTAACTACCACGAGCCCAAAACATATCATATCAGAAATATCTTTCTTATTCAGAAGGTAACCTCATAAAGTAATTGGAGTAGCTAGTTCTCCCGAATTTTGTGAAGAGCGATTGTGCACCGATATCATTCACCAAAACATATCGATAACAGATCAGCATCTAGGATGCATCCATAACGCCCCAACAGGGTGGAGATAGTGGCCATACTATCAATAAAAGCAGTAACGGAAAGGGACGTGGTAGAACATCACTCTCGCCCTAGAGTCATGTCGAGGTGCATCGACAGGACATGGAACCCCATGACTAGTGAAAATATTGGCTCGGGTGTCAAACTAACTTAGGTCAAACAGATTGTCATAATTGAGATAGATCATAATCAAACACAAAGTTCAACAGATAACATATCCGATAATTCATATCATAAGGTTCATGTTCAAAGGTTTGAGGAAGTCGGGTTAATGTCGAGTCACATATCGACTTTCATAACCAAATGTTCACAATTCAGAAATTCATAACCAAATATAGCAAGGTTCAACAAATGTGCGTATCAAAGTCTTTCTAACATAACGTTCAAGTCAGATATTGCATGATTCAATAAAACAGTGTTTCAAACAAGCAACAGAGATCAAACAATCGAAGGGTTCATAGCAATGGCATAGGAAACCCTAATAATTGAAATAGAAAAGCTAACGAAAAGAAACGTCATAAGAAACCTTTCGAAAAGGGAATATCGTACCTTAAGCAACGAAATCAAAGCAAACAAGAAAGTTACACCGGGAAGCAACGTCGTATCTCATTCAACATATCTCAAGCGAATTGATATCATATAATACTTATATACTCATTTTATAAGCTTCTTATGCATGTGTAAGTGTTTTACTTATTGATATCTTTTTTTCTATCTTTCATTTTCTTAAACTCATATTTGGACCAGACTTTAGCGATTTTTATAAAATACTTACTTAGCTCAAATGAAATCAAGTAAAATCCCAGGGGTTCCCATATGAGTTAAAAGAGTCTCCAAAAAATGGTGGGTTATAACTCTATGCCAAATGGCCTATGGAAAATCACAAGTCCAGACCTGTCCAGAAAGTAATCAGAAAATACACCTTAAAAGTTTACACTTATTGGACCTGTTTAGACACCTTAGAAAAATTCCCAAAACTCCCAGAAATTCATTTAAAACCTAAATGTCACTCCTGTAAAAGGAGAGCTCCTAATTCATTATGGTTTGAAAATAAAAAATCAAACAATCCAACTAAATTTCAGACCCGTTTTCTCAGCTTTGACACTTGATCTTGTAAAATTCAAAAATATGACTTAGACAACTCCAAATTCGACCAAACCACTTGGAAAACTTAACTAAGACATAAAATAAACTTTTCCAACAAAAACCCAGATTATTTCACTTACAAAATTCGATCTATGACACACACAAATTCGACATATGATGCTGTCCAGTTTTAGGGTCCATTCAAACCATTATAATCACACGTTTTACCTACCCAAACGCACCCATGACCCATGTAAGCTACACAACTTGATTTAATATCATCATAGCAAGTTTTCCATTCCATATTTTGAGTCTTACAAAAATTATATACACCCTTACTCATCCAATCCGATTCAAAACAGCCCCCAATTCAATTACCTAGGGTTTTCTAGGTTTTACTTCTTGTTTGTACATGTTAAAAGGTTCGACTAGGATAGTACTAATATGGGTCGATTTATATCAATCATGGACTTTCCAAAACATAATTTTATAGATCGAAAGCACAAGTCTTAGCATGATACTTTTATTATTCCATGTGACATGTGTATATTCGATTTTAGTATGTCTTCTTGGCGATTTAAGAGATTTCATGAATACATTCGAAGAAAACAAATCAAGAGAAGGATTAGACGAGGTCGAGAGACTTAACCTTGTAGCGTGATTACAAGAAAGACATGAAACAAAATTGTGTATGGGTCGAAATCACCACTCTCAAAATAGCCACAAAACCCTTGAATCAGAGGAATACTCCGCACGATCTTCTGACTTTCTCACGATCAAGGAATCACGAATGGCCCTTGGCTTGCCTTCTTGATCGACAGAATGAATGGTAAAAAGGATGCAGCCGTGAGTTTTTGGTGGTGCTAGGTTTTATGGTTTTGAATTTTGTTTGTGATAATTTGATATTCGGTTATGCTAAACCGAGTAGGGGGAGACAAAATAGGAATTAACAATAAATAAAATAATTAGATTGGGTACTTGCCATATTCACTTCAATCAAGAACCTGGTCTACTTCCTCGACTCGATACGTTGTGCACTATATGCATAAGCGGCACTAGAAAAATAAAAGAAAGCGGTGACAATATTTTGTGTAGAATTTATTTTAGTGAAAGCTTTATTTTCGTATTACCTTTATTTGTTTCGGATAATAACGGATTAGATAATTAAGTTATAGCTGTGACGAAATATTTTAATAATTAACGTCTTTAATAAGTTCGAAATTAAAGGGGTATTTTGGGTATTTCATCATTTTTCAAAAATGTGAGTTTTACAAATTCTCCCCCGATCACAATTTTCAAACCCTTTGAGATTTGTGATCTCAATTGATTTAAATTAAATTTTGAAAGCTTTTTGATGAGAAGTGTGACCTGTTTTGAAAACATTTAACTGATAAGGTTCAGATTTGGAGACTTTAAACCCCAAATGATCAAGCATGCTTAGATGTCTTATGAAAAACAACATTAGCCTTGGTCTGGATCCAGTTGTACAAAATTATTCCTTTTGATTATCCAAATGTAGACCTTGCACGTTTACGTGCCAATTGTTTGAAAAATAGCCTTTTTAATTTGATTGAAATCATTCTCCCCCTCAATCAATGACCGAAGTTGTTGATTGAGTGTTAGAGATTTTGAAAAATTGATAAGTCCAGATGATTTTCAAAATTAAGTCCGAGTTATTTTCAAACAAATTTTGTTTTCATTAGATGACAAATATTTTTCAGAAGAATATTTAGAAGGAAAAATATTTGTGAGAAAATATTTGTCTTTTTGGCGACAAACTTTTCTTATGAACTTTTGTTTTTAGAATCAGAGCATGATATTTTCAAAATTAGATTAAGCATTGCTCTGTTCTTTCTTTGTTTAAAAAAAACAAACGGGTTACTGCCGGAAATTACACTAAACCTTCATTTTTCTCCATCTTATTTTTTTTATATAAAATATATTACAACTTATCGAACTTCATCTAAAGACCCGTAATTATTTGAATGACAAATCTAAGTCCGTAGATGTTATTGAAACCAGATAACATGATGTAAAAGTATTTTTGGACTTTTTCGAAATTTTCTGATTTTTATGGGTTTTGAAATTTTAAATTTTTCTATTTTTCTTTTTGTTGGTTTTATAATTTTGTATTTTGCTTTTCGATAAAATATTTACAAATAATATATGAGGAAACACCTTTACTCCTCGTCTTCCTCCTGAAGACATTTGAGTGTCTCAGTTTTGTAGGCTCTTCAAGCCAAGTCATGGAAGGATAAACTCAAAACATTCTCTAGGAAGAGCTTTAGGGGTGAAGATTTCGGTCCGTTTTGATATCGGCTTCACAATATATAATTCAACTACTCCTTTCTCCACTTGTTCCCTAATAAAGTGATGTCGAATGTCAATGTGCTTTGCTCTTGAATGTTGAACATTGTTGCAGCAGAGAGCAATGGCACTTCTGTTATCATAATATAGAGGAACTTTGTAGAATACAAAGCCATAGTCAGATAATTAGGATCTCATCCATAAGATTTGGGCACAACACGATGACATGGCTATGTATTCAGCCTCTGTAGAGGATATAGAAGTGCTCATTTGTTTCTTTGAAGACCAGCTTACTAACTTATCTCACAAAAACTAAGCACCTCCTGACGTACTTCGACGTGTATCTTGAAACCCTGCATGGTTTGCATCTGCATATGTTTGTTAGTGACATATCGATGTCCTTCAGGTACCAAAGTCCCATGTTAATGGTTCCTTGGAGATACCGAAAGACCCGTTTAACCGCTTCAAGGTGCTTTTTGGTAGGCTTAGCCTGGTATCTAGCACACATGCATACAGCGAATAGAATATCAGGTCTACTGGATGTGAGGTACATCAGGGATTGAATCATACTTCGGTATTTTGTTTGATCAGCCATGATCCCTGAGTGGTCCTCATCCAGTTTTTTGCGCTCCACCATGGGAGTGTCAACAGGGTCACAAGAATCAAATCCAAATTTCTTTAAAATTTCATTAGCATATTTAGATTGATTAATGAAAATGCCTCTGGGACTTTGTGAAATTTGTAATCCCAAGAAAAATGACATTTGTCCCATCATAGACATTTGAGATTTGGAGCCCATCTCCTTTGAAAAACGCATTCATTAGGGTCGATCGAGGCAAAAATAATATCATCAACATAACTTTGAACATGAATTAACTGCTCCTTTGCTGAATCCATTTGTCAATAGGAACTTTGATATCTAACCATGACCTTGGAGCTTGCTTCAAACCGTAAAGAGCCTTCTTCAAGCGATAGACATTGGTAGGATGCTCTGGATTCACAGAACCTTCCGGTTGACTGATGTAAACTGCTTCCTTGAGGTCTCCATTAAGAAAAGCGGTCTTTACATCCATCTGATATACCACCATGTTCTTGCTAGCAGCATTAGCCAGAAAGATTTTGATAGCCTCAATTTGTGCAACTAGAGCAAATGATTCCTCAAAGTCAATACCCTCCTCTTGTCGGTATCCTTTAGCCACTAGTCTTGCCTTGTTCTTCAAAACATCACCGTGCTCATCAAGCTTTAATTTAAAGGTCCACTTAAGAGCAATGATCATAGCACAATCTGGAGCAGGTACTAATTCTCATACATCAAGACAATCAAACTCATGGATTTCTTCTTGCATAGCACTAAACCAGCTGTCCTCAGACATTCATTGTTTTGATATCTTTAGGTTCGATCTTTGATAATACAGAATTGAAGAAGCACCATAAGGCATCTGTGGCAAGTTGTTTACAAGTGGATACCGGGCGAGATGGATTCCCAATAATGTTTTCCAATGGATGATCATGTGTCCATTTTCGGAGATGTTCATGTGGTTGATGATAAGGAACTGATGTAGCAAAATCTGGATCCCCTGATGAAGATGGTTCAGCTGTTGGTTTAGGGGCAAATATATTTTCAAATGGTGCATCTTCTAGAGTAGCAAAGGGGTTATCTCAATCAGAGTAGGCAGTAACATTTACATGATATACACTCGAGGATTGAGGATTTGAGGATGATGATGAGTGATCTGCAGCAGGAAATTCATGAGATAGAGACACAAAAACCCATGGGTCATCTGCGTTGATTGGATTAGGAGCCGCCACGGTTGATGGTGTAGAATGATCATTATCAAGTGGTTCATAGTATTCATCAAACATCGGATCAAACAGTTTCTTCAAATGTTCTCCCAATGGGGGTACATATGTAACTGTAGGTGAGGGATTATGTATAAGAGAAGAACTAATGGGACTACTTAATGAATGTTGAAATGCGGGTCCAGAACTAGATTATCCAGGAGCCATTTGCTTAGACAGCTCATCGAATGTGACGTGAATAGTTTCCATGATATCTCGGGTTCTTTTATTGTAGATTCTGTAACCCTTCCGGTTTGGTGCATAACCAAAAAAAAACTCCAATGTCCGCCTTAGCTCTTAATTTTCCTAAATCTTGACCATCATTTGTTGGATAGCATAAGGCACCGAATACACGAAGTAAAGAGAGATCTGGTTTTCGGTTGTGGACAAGTTCGTAAGGAGTTTTTCCATGAGTGGTGTGAATAAGAGAACGGTTTTGGGTGTAGCATGCAGTGGCAACGGCTTCCGCCCAGAGAAACATTGGAACCTTTGAGTAAATCAGCATAGTCCTTGCAGCTTCGACAAGAGTCCGATTTCATCTTTCAACTACAACGTTCTGTTGAGGAGTGCGTGGAACACTTCTTTGATGGCTGATTCCAATGATTTCGTAAAACTGACTTAGTTCTTTGCTTACAAACTCAGTTCCATTGTCTGTTCGGATAATCCTGACCGTTTTACTAAGTCGAACCTTGGTATGTGCTAAAACACATACCATTTCTTCACCAGATCAGGCCCAAAATAACCAAGAAAGAGCCGTTTATTCCTAATATTTGTTGGTTTCTTGAGTTTATGCATGTGCAGGTACGGATATTGTAAAACACGCAAAAGAAAGACAAATCAGACAAAACCTGAGCACGAGAAGGAAAAGAGTGCAAAAGCTTAGCCGGGAAATCAGAAGTGAGTAATTGTGAAGAGTTTGATCTTTGAAAGGATGATTTTTGAAAGATTGGATCAACTTTAAAGAATTGGCAGAATCAGCCCTTGAAATTTCAAAAATGGCAGAATCAGTACCTTATCTTTCCCATGATTGGCAGAAAACACCCTTGAAATTCCCTTGTGTTGAAATTTCAAAAATACCCTCTACTATCACATAATTACACAAGTTCCCCTTTTCAAAATAACCTTTAAACTTTAAATAACCTAAGGGGTCAAAAACTGAAATTATCCATTTCACAATACTTGTGACCAGGCAAACAAATAAACCAATGAACCCTTTCATTCCATGACCACGAGCCATCCAAAAGAACCTCGTATCTTTAATAACCACGGTCAAATGGTCAACACTTACCCTTGGGTCAATGAAAGTCAAATCAGTAATTTAATAACAAAAACTCTTTACCCGCCAGCAAAAACCCCCCAATTTACCCAGGTGCTATAAACCCTAATTTGCCCTCGACATCAATTAACCAAATTATCCAAAATTAAGGGTAGAATAGTACAATTCCCTGACATCACACTGACATGGGAATGCCATGTCACCTATCCGTGTGCTTTGCTATGCTCTGATTGGCTAATGGGACGTGTAAGTGTCACATCAAGGGTTGAGATTGAAGGATGAATGATGGGATTGATCTAACGATTGTAAAGAGCTCAAAAGAAGCACAAATTGGCACTTCTGGATCCTTCCAAGACCTAAGGCTCTGCTATAAATACCCCCTGATTTCACAGTTGTTAATCATGTAGTTTTCTGAGTAGTAGTCTAGCTTATTATTGTTTTAAATCATTTAGTTAATTTCCTGTATTTGAATTTCAGTGTGTACTCAAGTTTTTATTAATAAAATTGTTTAGCCTTAATTTTCATCTTAATTCTAATTTCTGTTTTTGATTGATTTAGCTTAATATTCATTTTAGTAATCAAATTACCTTATTTACAAGTCATTATCAGCTTAAGTATCTCTCTAAACAAAAATCGCAAAAAAATAGAAAAATCCTTAAAAAATCAAAAATATATCAATTCTGTTCTAAAGTAGATTTCAGTTTAATGTTGTTGTTATCTTAAGCTCTGATAAGCTTAACTATAGCTTATTTAGTGTTTGTTTTATAATCTACTCAGTTTCTACATTCAAATCAAAATTCAGTCAACAATAGTCAAATGTGGTTAATTTTGAGAAGGAATGGGTGATTTGCTGGTATTGGATTTGGAATTGGGTTGATTAGGTGTTGGTGATAGGTTTAGGATAGTGGTAATTGGTGCTCAGTTGCAAGCCATAGTGGCTGGACATCTTGTGAGTTCTTAATTCTTCTCAATTTTAATTCAGTAGTATAGAATAATTATTGTTACTTGTTTATGTTAGTATAGTATAGTATAAAATGCTTGTTAGTTGATATTTTGTTCTAGATCAATTTCTGTCATAAGTGTCATAATCTGCATATTTTCTGTTATAATCTGCATCAATAGTTCAGTTTTTGGTGTTGAATTGCAGTCAACTTTGAATCATTTAGGTGTAATTTTGCATTCTGAATCTGTGTTAAGGATGGAGTAGGCTTGGGTTGTTGATAGTGCTTGATTAGTTGCAAAACAGTTATACTCCCTCCGTCCCAAAATTATTGTCCTCTATTGACTTTTTTAGTCTTTCTTCTTCAACTTTGACCATAATTATTTTTGTTTGTGTTATATGATGCTTGATGAAAAATATATGAATGTATTGGGTTTTAAATGTATTTTTCATTGGTATAATTTTCATCAAGTATTATATAACACAAATAATATATATTAATGGTCAAAGTTGAACAAAAAAGACCGGTCAAAGTCAAACTAGACAATAAAAATGGGACGGAGGGAGTATAAAGGAGTGTTTGGATTTGTGGATTTAATTGAATAATAGGTAGGTATTTTTGTTGTTTACTGTGTCAATAGTCTCACTTAGGTCTGTTAGGTTAGCTTCTATCATAAAATTGCATCATAATTCAAATATAGTCAAAATCAGTTTCATTAATTTCTAATCTGCATTACTGTTGATTTTAGTACATCATAAGTTTGCATAGAAAAGTAGTTAATCTAGCTTAATTTAGTTTCATTTTATCATTATACATCAGTAAAATTCAGTTTCATTGATCCAAAGCTCATAAAAGTCAAAATCAAATATCTGTCATAAAGTCAAATTGTTTTCAATAGTTTTCTGAATGCTGTTCTTTCTAGATTTTTAATTCATTCAATATTAGTCCAATTCATGTGAAATTTTGGATTTCATAACTTTGGTTGGTAATTTGTCTCAGCATATTTTTAGATTATTTTATAAAATTTTCTAAATCTGATTTTCTAGCTCTCAAACTTGGTCAGTTTTCTTAAAAGTACCCTGTGCATCTGATTTTGTTGCTATCACAGTTTGTTCATAAGCATCTAGAGAATTCAATTTAGCTTCTAATAAGCTAAAACTTGGTTTATAAGTAGTTGGCTAGGTTGTGATTAGATCTCAAGTTCTGGATTTCATTTTGGACTCATTTCCAAGCTTGTGGATAAGCTGAAAGTTAGAGGTTAAGGGTTGTTTGGATTTTGCACTGATTAGGATTTGGAATTGCTTATTTGCATATAATCTAAGCTCATTTGGTCATAAGTAGTTGCAATAGGTCAGTTTTAGTGGATATAGTCATAACTCATCCTGATTTAGCTTCTGGTATCATCTTATAGCTTTTAGCTTATTTTGTATTTAGCTTATTCAAATCAGTTTCACTACAAGTAGCATTATCTGCATTCACAAGTAGCATTTGATAATTTTCATAGCTTCTCCATCATATTTAGGACTTTTCTAGAAATTTTCATAATTTTCTGTCATTGTTTGCTATTTTTCTGCATTTAAAATAGTTTTTAGCACTTTTTAAATAGCTTTTAATAGAAATAAATCAAAAAAGCCCACAAAAATATAATTTCAATTTTCCTAGATTAAGAAAAATCAAAAAGACATAAAAAATATAGTCCCCATTTTTCCTAGTTTAAATAGTAATTTTTAGCAATTTAATTAGTTTAAAATAGTTTTAAATTCATAGAAATTAGATAAAAATTCAGAAAAATACAAAATCAGTTTTGAAAATTATTTTCAGTTATTTAAGATTTTTTAAAAATAGTTTTGTAATTTTCTCATAAGTTTTCATAAATTTTAGCATTTTCAATCCATTTTAAAAATACAAAATTAGTTTTTAATTCAAATAAATTCAAAACAAATCATAAAAATTAGTTTTAAATGTTAGATAATTTTTGAATTGCTTTTTTAGTTGTATAAATTATTAGATCACTTTTAGGGGTTACATTGGATTAGTTTGCATTTAATTCACGTTTTAGTTTAAATCGTAAATTCCGTTTTAGTGTTAATTTGCATAATTAGTTGTGATTCCTTGTTTGAATCATAGATTTAGTGCCTTTTTTTGCTTCCCATTTACTGCCCTTGCCCGTAGTTTAGAAAACATCAAAATATTCCCTTTTCCCATTCAAATCCCGAAAAACGCGACGTGAGTTGAAAATTCCATTCATCTCTCGCTTGGAACGATCTCGGTGCTCAAACCTAATACGTTTGAGTTACCCAAATACTACAAAACTTCTATTATTGATATCTTTCCTAAGCAATCAATCCTGCAGCTGTTTAATAAGTTTGATGATGACATCTGGAGTTTCATCCTTTGACCTCAAGAACTTAACCCAAGTAAACCGAGAATAGTCATCAACGACGACTAGTACATATTTCTTTCCGTTTATGGTTTGCACTCTTATGGGTCCGCAAAAATCCATATGAAGAGTATGAAGAACTTCCATGATTGAGTTTGCAGGTTTGGGTTTATGGGCGTATTTCTTGCTTTTTCCCAATTGGCATGCTGAACAAAGATGATCTTTCTCATATTTTAATCTGGGCAAACCTCTTACGAGTTCCTTTCTAGAAAGATCATTTATGGTTCCGAAGTTCAAATGATTGAGACGACGATGCCATAACCAAGAATTTGTTTTCGAAGCCTTTGACAGCAAGCAGATTGGAGAGGACTTCATCATGTCTTCGATAGAGATGGTGTAAAGATTGGTTCCACGTGTTCCCTTTAAAAGTTCAACACCGTCTAGTTCTCTGACAGAGCAAGTATGTTTTCTAAAGGCCACTTCTAGATCAGAGTCACAGAATTGACCAACAGAGAACAAATTATGACCAAGACCTTCAACATAATATACCCTGGAAATTACACTGTCACCAACAACATAATCTCCGTAACCCATAATTGCCCCAAAGTGGTCGTTCGCGAATCTAACAGTCCCGATGAATTTTCTCACGAAGTTCATGAGCCGCGAACGATCTCCAGTCATATGCTTGGAACAGCCTGAGTCCAGATACCACAGAACGATTTGTACGACCTGCAATTGAACACAGATAAGTATGGATGACTAGATAATTTGGATCCCCATGCTAGAATGGGTTCCATTTGGTTAGTAAACGAGATTGGAACACCCACATCAGAAGCAGAATCAATGATATCATTAGAGATAGATGCAGGGCTAGTAGTGACAGTAGATCTATTCAAAGTGTGTTCACTTCTTAAAGGTATGATTCTACCAGTAGGCATCCATTCCCTAATGGGCATTGATCTAGATAATTTAGGGCACAATTCATCAAGATTGAATTTACGACTAGTAGGTATCCATTGATAACCTACATTACTAAATTTTCTTCCTGTTGGTTTCCATTGTTTTTTAACCTTTTCCACCTTGGTTTTCTGACATCCTTAACCTGTTTAGCAATTCTAACAGTTTTGACTGGAGACTTAGCAACACATTTTAATTCATTCATAGCACATTCATGATAAGTACCAGAAACCAAACATTTATTACATGTTTTTCAAATCGTAGCAGAATTCAAATTAATTACAGCACGCTTATAGCTAATACTAGAATCAACATGATTCGTCTAATTAAACTCAAACTTATTGTTCCTAGGGTGGTCTTCTACTTTCTTTCCTTGATCACTCTTAGCTTGCGAGGTCCTATCTTGCTTTGTATTGCCTGGAGGCTTTGACCTGCTTGCCTTAGTATCACTGATTACTCCTGTAGAGGGAACGATGGGAATATTAGTTGGTTTCACTACTTTCTACATTCCTGGTCTAGAAGTGCTGGGATCTAAAGTACTAGGAGACACATCAAAGGTCACTTGCTTGAATTTCGACATGGAACAAGGCATATCAAGGGTCACATGCTTGACTTTAGGCATAGAGCAAGGCATAATGACTCTATCTTTCTTAGTACCAGATTTAGGACATACAGTTATTAGGCATTCTAAAAGTTCCTGAGATCGTTTGGCATATAAGCATGCATCCCTAATCGCACTATCAAGTGGTTACTCTATCTTATCCTCTTCAACAATCTCACGGAGATATTCTAGACTATCCTTAAGGTACCAAAAATATGTCTGACATGCGAGTTCATTGTTTCTAAGATGAGGGGGATTATACTTCACAGTCATAGCATACTTAGTATAAGCAGGCACCTTTGGTGCAATAATCTCACAATTGGTGATTGGCATTTTTCCTTTTACCTGACTCTTCAGATTCTCAATTTCATTTTGCAAAGAAGTTACCTTTTCGTTCTTCTTATCACGAGTGACTTTAATTGATTCGTATAAATCTTTGAAATGCAGTTTAACATTTTCATTTTCTGCTAGAAAGCACTCATTTTCATGTTTTAATGCATTAATGATGTTTTGAAGATGAAAATTCAGAGAATTTTGAGAATCTAAAGGGGGAGGTATATGGGATCTAGTCATTTCATTCTTATCTCCCTTTAATTGGGAAATTTGGGCTTTCAACCTTTTGATCGTGTTGCACTGAGCTCAAATCTACTCATCTCGTTTGTTTAATTCAAAATTCAGGAGCATCCGAAGATGTCTTGGAATTCGAGGTTTTAACATTTTCTTTGAGATGTTGATATTTTAATTGCAAACCAAGATATTCAAATTCCAATTTAGAATATTGTCTGACCATGTTATCATGATCATCCCTTTCAATTTTATCATACATATAGGCTGATTAAGTTCTTGCTTTGAGTGGGAAGAGTTCTAGGCACTAAATGCATAGGTGTATTTGGGGGATACAAAGTTGCTAGAGGTAATTTCCTACAAGGGGGATTCTTCTCAATAAGATTATCAACTTTTTGCTTATTCTAAATCTTTCTTCCAAAACACTTGCTTAGGGGTCAATTGAGTTTAAGGTTTGAACTTATTCAAGGCAATCCAATTTTCCTTAGTGTAATCGTTGGATTTAAGCGTTATATTATTCTTTATAAACCAAGGATCTTTTAGTTTCTTTTCCATTTTTTCTTTCGAGGCATCTTCTAATTTTCTATCCTCTTCAGTGCCCTCTATACATGATGGTGTTTGTCTAGGCTTAAGGATCTCATGGCCATCATAGATTACCTTTTGAGCAGCTTTTGCTTTCTTACCAACCTTAGGATTGGGTTCCTTTACTAGATTAGTACTGTGCTCATCGCTTAACACTCTATGCTTATTGATTAAGTGAGCAGTCTGAATGGTGTTCCCTTGTACGTACAATTTGTTTTCAAGTTTGTTTTTCAAAGTTTTTAGGTTGGAAAAATCATTTAAGAGTTTTGACTCCTTAGCATTAAATTCATGTTTAAGCACTTTTACATTTTCTTGAAGTTATTACTTTTGCTTAATGATGAGTGCTTATTCACTCATCATTTTTACCCACCTAAGACCACAAAAACAACCAAAAACACCCAAATATGATCAAAATATGTTAAAAACATCCTCGGAGTGTGTTTTGTGTCTTGCAGGTACAAAAGGATTGAAAACAGAGCGAAAATAGGCAAAATCAAGACGAAATCAGAAAAGTCTTTGAAACGGACAGAGCCAGGAGTGGATTTTCTACATTTTCAGAGCTCGGGACATGTTTTTGGAGTGAGCAGGGGGGAAACAAACCCAAAACCTAACCCGAAACCAAAATTCCCATTTTACCCGTCCCGATACCCAAATGACCAAATTGCTCCTTAAAACAAAAATATCCAAAAAAAATCCCGTTTTAAACCTTTAAAACCATTTTGTAAAAATCTCATTTTTCCTTAATACCAATTATAGTTTTGAAAAAAAAATTACAATAGCTTAAAAACTAAAAAATACAATTTTACACTTAAAACTCTTTTAATAAAATCCCCTCATTAACCAACCTTTTCCCCTTTTCCCTTAAACCCAGAAACCAAAGCATAAAACCAACCCTAGAACACAATTGGCGCCCAAAGTTCCCCCCTTCTCTCCATCACTCTCAATCCCAAAAAACAAGAACATGTCACATGCTCATCTTATGGTTTCTCCCCTCCCCTGTCTAGGTCATCAATCCACAACACCATATATGCCATCAATGGCTAGGAGTGAAAGAAATAGGCACCAAGGAGGAGCCAATGGCTGAGATGCATTGTAAAGAAGCACAAGCTCACTCATATGCTCACTCTCTCACAAAACAAACACACAAGAAAGAAGACAAGGAGCCGGAAGACACTTTTTAAGTTTTACATAAATAGGCTGCTAGGGCTTTTGTAAAACTTGTCTAGAATTCTTGTTCTAGTCCCAATTTATGTTTACTGTCATTTACTTTTCTTGAAATCATTTAATTTTGAATGAAATTTATTTTCAGTCATCAATTCCAATTTGGTAGTTGATCGCGTATGATCCCCTGGCACGCACACAAGTCAGGCGCGGATGACACGTAACCCAGCCGGAAGCCACTTAACCATAACCAAGGGGCGCACGTCTCGGACACGGGCAATAGGCACGTCCGAGGAAGGCCATAACTGCGTCCCACAGAAAAGGTAAGGAATCTTGCCTAGGTTTGCAGTACTATCACCGGCAGTCCCCAAAAAGGGAAAGCTGGACAACTCCCGCCCAAAAACGTCGCTATCACAACAACCGGACAAACTCTGTAGTTGACCTACGTCACTCTCCACTTACTAACTGTCGCTCTCATGGCCCGTGCTATTGAGAACACGACAAAAAGGTCAACCATATAAATAGAGTGATAACGCTACACGCGTCGTTCGGGGTCAAAAGAACTTCCTTTTCTTCGAGCAAGTTTTATAACACCCTAGGCAGTGAACCTAATCATTGTAGTGTAGTATTAGGGTAAGCCACGGGTATTGATATCGTTCTCTAGGGGAATAGGAATGCTAGTGAGGAGTTACTACGCTAAGGTTGGGGATGAGGAAGATTATTTTTTATCTTTTTTATGTTTTTTTTAGGAAATGGAAAGGTACGAATCTCGGGGTTTGAATTTGGGGGTTGGTATTTCTACCGATTACTCTACTTGTCTACTTATCTAATCTAAGGTGTATGTAGTCTATGTCTAATTATTGTGTGCTCGTATGATGGTTTAAAGATGTGTTTACTTAGGTTTTCATACTCCTTAATTATCTCCTATTGATGGTTGAATTGTCACGTCCTTATTCTTAATCGCGTTGTGTGTCTAAAGTCGTAGGGTATGCGTTTGTCCCTAACTCTCTGAAACTACCAAAAGGTCTCGTCTACAAAATCTCTAGGAATTATAAACTCTAACTCTAAGGTACTCTTTGGATGGTTTAGCCAACAACTACTCTAGGTGTTATAGTCTAAGGTTCACAAAGATTAATCAAGCATTAACTACACAATGAATGACCTATCGCATTACTAGATCATGAACAATTAAGATAAGAGACAACCAATCAATATTCAATAATTAAGTTTCATATTCCCTAAGCAAACACACAAATAAATTAGCCGGACATGGAGAACGTGCAAGCATACACACAAATAATTGAAGACATAATTGAATTAATGAAGTAAAACACTTATCTTGGTGTAAGATAGGGTTTGGAACCCTAAAATACTGTACAAGACAGCCTTGGTTCGGTTTAGGTTTTTACTCCAAAAGACTACACACTAAAACTGAAAAATTCGGATTCTATATATAAGATTACAATCACGACGGCGTCACCTTATGAATTGTGACGCCGTCGGGTAGCTGTCATTAGGGTTTCGTCTTGGCCACGTTAGTCTTGCGACGGCGTCACCTTATGCTTGTGACGCCGTCCACTTCAGTCTCTGACACCGTCTGGATCAAATCTAGGCCGTATGAGTTGCGACGACCTACTCTTTTAAAGCCTGACACCGTCACTTGAAAATAAGCAATTTGGCTACTGCATCGTCACAAAATTGGTTCGACGGCGTTGCAAAAAACACCTGATGCCATCACTTGTAGAACCTGACGCCGTCCCCTTGTATTTCAGCAGTCTGAGTGGCTCGATTCTTTACTTTGGCCAATTTCTTCGTATATCCGCGCCTTTTCGTCCAAATAAATGCCATTCCAGCAATTTGCCTTCAAGAGACCTAAAAAGTGATAAGGAACGATATTAAGTAATAACGGATACAAAAGTGATCAAATAAGGGCTTAAACGACCCCTCAAAAAGGTACATTTTAAAACCTTATCAATTATCCCTACACTTGGTATTTGCTTGTCCTCAATCAAATGTGCTTTTAGCCAATTAACTTATAAGTTAGTGGTCATGAAGCATTGGTTTAAAACAATCCACAACACATATAAGCCCCGCAAAAGTCATAACAAGCACGGAAATTACATACTAGCACCTCACATGGGGTGTTTGGATACTCACATCTCTCGGGTGTATATGAAATATAACAAGTTGGAAATGGAAGATAAACACTCATTAACCGGTCCTAGTACATAGATTACCATAGGTTTGAGAATAGATCAAACCTCCATCGCTTTGGCGTAAGCACCTAGGAAAGACTATCAAAGAGGTCTTTAAAGGGTTGTAATGTTAGGCTTACGGTAGGGAAACAAAGGGTTTGGTGGGATAGGCTATTTAGTGGTGGCAAGTCAAAAATCTTTATGTTACAAGCATACGAAGAATGGCGTTGCTAAGCCAAGACTCGACACTCTAAACTCTAGATAACTGAAATAAAAAAACATAATTTAAAAGGATAGATGTAGGATGGTAGCCCGTATGTTTTTTTTTTTTTTTTTCATACACTTTTACTCTACCATCCTCTACGGTAACATCAAAATGATAGGTATTTATAGGCACATCCCTACACTTGAGTTTTTATTACTCTAACACTAATTTGACCCGAAAAGAAAAGATCAAAACACTTGGAGTACATTATTACGCAAATAAGGGAATTTGAATTAACGTTCCCTTCCAGTCATTTCATAAACTTTAACTTTTCGCATGAGTCCCAATCGTCCCAAAACTGTGTACAAAGGATATGACTCGACTTAGCAACTCATGCAAGCAACTAGATAATTGAACTAAGGGTTTAGGGTGATAACAATAATGCACTAAAAGTGAGTGCATACAAGGTAGGCCAAGGCGATTTGGGTGTACATTTGGGAGTGGGGTGTAAACAATGCTCTTCATTGATATTCCGGAAAACCAAAAAAATCAAGAGAACCGCGAAAAGGATAGGCTAAGAGGGGTTAACTAGGGGTATCGTGTACTAAAAGTGAGTACAACGCAAAGGTGTGGGGGAATTACTCAACCGAGGTGGAAGAAGTAATTATATTACAGGTATCAAACAAGGGTTATCCTAATGCCTCTTATCATTTAGTTATTCCTAACTACACAAGTGTAGTCTTACTAGCGATCTCGGGATGCATCACAAAACAAGTTCTAGAATCTATAATACTACCGGTTCACACACTAAGCATTAAAGATGAATGCTTTAATTCCTACTAATCTAAGGGCGATCCTCACATTTTGGGTGGAATTTAAGTGGTAAAGGGTTTTTGTGCTAGTCATATAACTTCCTATCCGTGAGACGCTTTTGTTAAGACTAATGGCCCACTCCTACATGTCATGAAAAATTAAAAATTTGGTGCGAAAATTACCCTAACCGACATTTTCTCATGGTTTATTACACAAATACAATTGGACAAAGCAAATAATCAAGGGTAAGCATAGTTTCAAAGTTCCCGTTTTATTTTCCCTCCCTACACTTAAACTGAACATTGTCCCCAATGTTCCCCGAAAGTATCAAAGTTATGATAAATTTAAAACGAAAGAAACTAGTACTCCCCTGATTAGCTCAGTAGGATCCGTGTAAAGTGGTGGTTAAATCCTTTCCAAGAAGAATGTATGCGTGAAAAACTCCTTCCAATCTTATGTATCTTCTTCTTAGTAAATTAAACCTGCACACTTGAAGAAAACAAACGAAACCTTCGCGTAAAATCGGCGGTAATAATATATATAAGACTCTACTAAACTAGGATATAATGCTTGTGGAATGGATGTTTACAGAATTTCTAGAAAATTAAGACCTGGAAAATTCCAAAAATTTATAAGTAACTCAGAAAACGAGAAAAGAAGTAATCTGTTGTTTTTACTCCTTCCTGACTCCGTCAGGTTATCCTGACAAAAATTGGTCTGCGATTTTCTAGAAAAAATTCTGGAAAATGTACATCTTTAAAATCTGGAAAAATTTCTTCAAAACATCCATTATGACTCGATACAAGCATTTGACTCGAACAAACACACATATATATCTTTTAACTAATTGCAATTCTCATGTTCACGTCTCTTTTGAAAACGTGTGTAATCCTCCCTACACTTATCCTTTATGTAAAATACCTTTATATGCAATTAAGTCGAGGTTAAAAACAAAATAAAGCATTTTTATAAATTTAAACATGAGAATAAGGAATCAATAAAAGATATATGACACTAACAAGCAAACAATTAAGCATGGGTTGCCTCCCACGAAGCGCTTTTCTTTATTTATAAGTCTTGTAGCTAGACTCGTAGTCGTGCTCCTACGTACCGATATAAGTAAGCCTATCCTTAATAATGTCATAAGGATCAAACTTATCATTTAAGTTCCTAGTAGTACGTTTGGTTTGATATGCCTTTTCAAACTTCTCTCCATCGGGATCATAGATTGTTATCCTAATGTGCCACTCTCCATTACCATCACTAGGCGGTCTATCCCAATCCCATTTATGTTTAGGCTTCTCAACTTTCCACTTATTCATGACAAGGTTGATGGGCAAGCTTCCTAGGAACTCGGTCATCTTCCTAAATACTAAGGCGTCCTCGAACGGGTTCACTTCCATGTCCCTAGCCATTTCTTTTTCATGAAAAGTTGCTTTACTAGCAAAGGCTTCATCTAAGTAGAAAGGTCGTTGGGCACCTATGGGGTTCTTATCTATCCAAGGTCCATATCTAGAAGGCGTTCTATCCAACCTAATCTCATGTGGGATTTCCTCTTCTTTGTAGTACGTATGCTTTTTGACATCATAAATTGACCTAGCACTCCCCTCTCCTACCACTATCTTGGACATCTTACAATCGATGATGGCACTAGTGGTAGCTAAGAATCCTCTTCCTACTAGTAATGGGCATGTCGGGTCCTTATTCATGTCTAGCACATGGAAGTCGGCCAAAAGAGTCAATTCTCCTACGTGTACTACCATGTCTTTTATTATCCCTACCGGATATGCAACGCTACCATCCGCTAGACCTAAGATGGTTTCCGTTGGTTCTATCTTACCTAAGTTAAGGGTTCTATGGAGGGACAACGGAACAAGATTGATGCATGATCCTAAGTCGGCTAGAGCATCGAGAGGTTTGGAAGTTCCAAGCCTACACGGAAGAGTAAATAGCCCGGGATCGTCTAACTTCTTAGGTCGATTCTTTCGCACAAAGTCGGACCCATGTTTTCCAAGTTTAAGTTCTAACTCATATTTTTCTTTTAAAGCATTATAAGAAGGTGCATGAGCTAAGACTTCAAGAACCGGTTTTTCTTGATGGAGTTCCTTGTACTCCTCCTCTAGATTAGGTTTGGGTTCTTGGTTTATGGGTTTCTCAAGAGTAGGTTCTACCAATGGTGCAGGGCCTTGGTATCTCATTTTGGATTGCTTGGAACCCTTGTTGATAGCATTTACCGAGTGAACCGTTGGGTGTGAGGGGCATGGATGTGCACTCTCCCATGGTGAACAAGAACATGAAGTCGACGAAATCGAATTCACTTTTGGGTTCTTTATAGTATCACTTGGGAGTGCTCCAATTTCCCGGTCATTAAAGGCTTTTAAGAGGGCATCAAGCTTGTTGGTCATCTCGCCTTGTCTTCGCTTAAAATCGGCTTCAAGCTTAGTCAATCGAGTCTCTTGAGATGACATGAATCTAGATGCAATTGCCTCAAGATTAGTGGGGTTCCCGGTGTTTAGAGAATTGAACCTATTAGGTGGAGTAGATGAGCTTTGGGGTGTGCTTGAGTTTGGGTTCCACTTAAGGTTAGGGTGATTTCTCCATGAGGGATTGTAAGAGTTTCCTAAGTTGTTTTGTTCGGGCTTGACAGTGTACCACTTCTCTCCCGCTCCGTCGGTACGCGTGGAGGCGTAGTCCGCAAAAGCTTGTTCGATGAGTCTTGTGCAATCACTACTGTCATGGGGACCACTACATAACTCACAAGGTAGAGTGATTTTATTCACTTGATGTGAAGACTTAGGATTTTCGTAGGAGCTCATTAGGAATTTTACTTGATCTTTAAGCTCGAGCATCATACGGTCGGAAGATTGTGAGTCAAGGGAAGGCAAGGAGATTGCCTTAACGGTTTTGGGCAACTCACGGGGGTCATTCCAACTTTCGTTGTCATATAGAGCAAGGTCCTCTATTATACCCCATGATTATTCCGCGGTGAGATCACTAAGTTTTCCACCGGCCGCTTGGTCAATGGATCGCTTGGTGGGGAAGTTGAAATGATCATAAAAGATTTGAACTTGAAGCCAAAGATCAATGCCGTGATGAGGGACTTTATGAAGTAAGTCCTTGAATCGAGTCCATGCTTCGTAGAGAGATTCACCTTGACGTTGTTGGAACATCAAGATGTCATTCCTAAGCTAAGTGGTTCTCCCCGGTGGGAAAAATTGAGCAAGGAAACGAGAGGTGAGATCATCCCAATTTGAGATGGAGCCGTGGAAGTCGCTCAAGCCAATTACTAGCTTGGCCCCGTAGAGAGAATTGGAAGAGATGCAGACGCGTGGTCTCCCGAGTAGTAGCATCAAGGTCGATGGAATCAAAAATTTTAAGGAAATCCCTAAGATGTTGATTAGGATCTTCGGAACGAAGTCCATGGAATGCACATCCGTTGTGCACCAACCGGATGGTGTCGGATCGCAGGGCCATAGTTTGGGCTAGGTCGGGAATCTCAATGGTGTTCCTATAGCCTAGGTGGCTTGGTCTCGAGTATTCACCAAGAGTACGGGCTCTTGGCGGGTCATTTGGTGGTAGGCTGATGAATGGTGGGTGGTTATCACCTTCCATGATGAAAAGTGATGGGATTACGAACAAAGGTCACGAAGAAGGGGGATAGACTACGAGAAAGCTAAAAATGAGAAAAATTCACTTGATAAGAATCAAGCAAAGAAACCTAGACGAGGTGGACTACTAACTAGCTATTCTATTCCCCGGCAGCGGCGCCAAAAACTTGATAACGCTACACGCGTCGTTTGGGGTCAAAGGAACTTCCTTTTCTTCGAGCAAGTTTTATAACACCCTAGGCAGTGAACCTAATCGTTTTAGTGTAGTATTAGGGTAAGCCACAGGTATTGATATCGTTCTCTAGGGGAATAGGAATGCTTGTGAGGAGTTACTACGCTAAGGTTGGGGATGAGGAAGATTATTTTTTATCTTTTTTATGTTTTTTTAGGAAATGGAATGGTACGAATCTCGAGGTTTGGATTTGGGGGTTGATATTTCTACCGATTACTCTACTTGTCTACTTATCTAATCTAAGGTGTATGTAGTCTATGTCTAATTATTGTGTGCTCGTATGATGGTTTAAAGATGTGTTTACTTAGGTTTTCTTACTCCTTAATTATCTCCTATTGATGGTTGAATTGTCACGTCCTTATTCTTAATCGCGTTGTGTGTCTAAAGTAGTAGGGTATGCATTTGTCCCTAACTCTTTGAAACTACCAAAGGGTCTCGTCTACAAAATCTATAGGAATTATAAACTCTAACTCTAAGGTAATCTTTGGATGGTTTAGCCTACAACTACTATAGGTGTTATAGTCTAAGGTTCACAAAGATTAATCAAGCATTAACTACACAACGAATGACCTATCGCATTACTAGATCATTAACAATTAAGATAAGAGACAACCAATCAATATTCAATAATTAAGTTTCATATTCCCTAAGAAAACACACAAATAAATTAGCCGGACATGGAGAACATGCAAGCATACACACAAATAATTGAAGACATAATTGAATTAATGAAGTAAAACACTTATCTTGGTGTAAGATAGGGTTTGGAACCCTAAAATACTGTACTAGACAGCCTTGGTTCGGTTTAGGTTTTTATTCCAAAAGACTACACACTAAAACTGAAAAATTCGGATTCTATATATAAGATTACAATCGCGACGGCGTCACCTTATGAATTGTGACGCCGTCCGGTAGCCATCATTAAGGTTTCGTCTTGGCCACGTTAGTCTTACGACGGCATCACCTTATGCTTGTGACGCCGTCCACTTCAGTCTCTGACGCCATCTGGATCAAATCTAGGCCGTCTGAGTTGCGACGACCTACTATTTTAAAGCCTAACACCGTCACTTGAAAATAAGCAGTTTGGCTACTGCATCGTCACAAAAGTGGTTCGACGGCGTCGCAAATAACACCTGGCGCCGTCACTTGTAAAACCTGACGCCGCCCCCTTGTATTTCAGCAGTCTGAGTGGCTCGATTCTTGACTTTGGCCAATTTCTTCATATATCCGCGCCTTTTCATCCAAATAAATGCCATTCCAGAAATTTGCCTTCAAGAGACCTAAAAAGTGAAAAGGAACGATATTAAGTAATAACGGATACAAAAGTGATCAAATAAGGGCTTAAACAACCCCTCAAAAAGGTACATTTTAAAACCTTATCATAGAGGCTTCGCCACTATTCAAAGGGGAACATATTTTTCACTCTCTCTCTAGAATCTATTTTATCTCTCTAAAACCAGCACTCATTCTCACGCCGGAGGTTGACCGCGGAACCCTGTTCCGCGGTGAGACTAACGGTGTATTTACTTAGCAGCTTAGATTCAAGACATACTTAATATGAGATCTATCCCTGGAGAAGTTAGCTTAAACTAATCTTTGCAAGGGAGCGCCCATAATTGTATTAACAAGTTGGTGCCATCCGTGGGACCAGTAACATAACTGCGTTTCCAAAAAAAAAAACTCTAATGAGTAACCCGGCAGAAAACCCTTCCCCGTCCCCTGAGCCGTCCACAGTCAGAAATACGGGTGGGAAGGATAAAGTGCAAGACGCAGAACAATATCGCCCTAATGCCGCAACAGGCCCGTCGATAAAGGAGTTTTGCGAAAGGCACTATCATCAGATCTTGCCCATAATGGCGAAAAAGGTTCATCAAGAAAAACTAGACCGGGTCAAAACCCGTCTGGATTTCGATGATGAGACTAGGAATGAAAGATCTCGAGAACACGCCCGGAATACCCGCCCGGAGTCTGAAAGAAAACGGGCATGTAAAAGGAGGCACAGGGCCAGTCCTAGTGCCAGGTCAGACCCTTCGGAGTTTTCCAAGTCACGGAGTGTCTTCTCGAGACTCAGCAGTCGAGGCGATTGGTGTTCTAGAGACAAGAGCCAGTCGGAAGCCAAGAGGCCGCGACCGGA
Source organism: Chrysanthemum makinoi (assembly GCA_910596185.1). Lineage (NCBI taxonomy): Eukaryota > Viridiplantae > Streptophyta > Magnoliopsida > Asterales > Asteraceae > Chrysanthemum > Chrysanthemum makinoi. The sequence continues at coordinate 103,066,824 of OU343219.1, read as the reverse complement.
TGTATTCTCAAGGCTGGAAAAAGAACATTCGCACGTGACCACAAGACTTGGTGACCAAAAACCAACCGTGTTCTCCAGACTTCAGCCAAAGGTGTCTTCCCGCATGCAACGTAAAAAAGAAGCCGAAAGGCAAAGAAGGCGGGACGCGTCTGAAAGAGATTCGGTTGACAGACACCAGTGAAGCCGGAGCTTGACCCGCGATGGTGCTTCTCACTCAAAGTCTGGCAGAGGGGAAACATATCACTCATGCCGCAGCAGAACCAGAGAAGTGTCCCCTCCAGAAAGTGAAGAAAGCACGAGAGGACATTGGAAGTCCACCCCAAAGAGCAAAGGAGGAAGGGAATCCGATGAACTCTATTCCCCGTATGACGTGGCGGATACAGACCCCTTCACTAGCCGAATACGGGATTTTGAATTCCCAAAAGGACAAGGATGCCAGCTCACATCAGAACTTACGATGGGACAGGAGATCCGGAGGATCATCTGAAGATTTTCCAGACCGCAGCCAAAGTGGAAAGATGGGCCATGCCCACATGGTTCCACATGTTCAACTCCACGCTAATTGCGCACGCTCGCTTCTGGTTTGACGAGCTGCGGCCAGAAAGCATTGACAGCTTTGAAGAACTTCCTCTCATACTTCCTTCAGCAGAAGAAGTATACAAAAGATCCTGTTGAGTTACACCACATAAAGCAACGGGAAGGGGAATCCACGGAAGCATTTGTGGAACGCTTCAAGATGGAAAGCATGCATGTGAAGGGAGACCCGGAGTGTATGAGAGTATCAGGCTTCATGCATGGGATAACAAACCCGAAAATGATCAGAAGGCTCAACGACAACATTCCCCAGACACAGGATGAGATGTGGAAGGTAGTAAAAGCATTACTCAGAGGCGAGTTGGCCGCGGCCAACCAGTCAAAGAAGAAGCACCCCCAGTGGAAGAACCAGGACGGAGGACCAAAAAACATCCAGATCTTCGAAAGGAAGGGGGAGTTCAAGACCCGCTCGAGGCCGGAAAGGAAGAGGGGGGACAGGTTCACTCCCCGCACAAAGACACCGAAGGAAATCCTAGCCATGGATACGGTCAAATTCACAGCCCCTCTGCCCATATCCAGCCCGGTTGAATCTAGGAATAAAGAAAAGTATTGTGACTTCCACAGAGAAAAGGGGCACAACATAGACGAATGCTATCAGTTGAAGAAACAGATAGAAAAGGCAGTCAGGTCTGGACAGCTCGCACATCTGGTCAAAGAAATCAAGAATGGAGTCCAAAAGAATGGTGGTCCCAAAGGTGGAAAAAAGGATACCGCGTCCAAGGACAAAGCTCATGCCATATACATGATCCACACTTGGCAGCGGTCGATCAAACCCAAGCTGGGTGCGGACGCGGTCCTGAACATGGAAATATCCTTTCCCCTCATATCCGGAGATGATTGGAACTACCACCCACTGGTGATCAAAGCAAATGTAGAGGGGTGCACAATTCACAGGATGTACGTGGATAACGGAAGCACTTCAGAAGTTCTATACAAGCATTGCTTCAACAAGCTAAGCCCGGACATCCAAAAGGCGGTCCCCGCTTCATCACCATTACTGGGTTTCAGTGGAGAGCTTTCGTGGCCATTAGGAAAGATTCTCTTGGAGGTGACATTGGGAGGCGAGGAGAAGTCACTAGTGCTTGGATGAACTTCATGGTGGTACGATCCCCTTCTCCCTACAATGGAATAATCGGGCGTCCGGGGATTAGGCTGTTGAGAATAGTGCCATCCACGGCGCACGGAATGTTGAAGTTTCCTACCTGTGACAGACAGTGACAAGGTAGTCCCGGTCGAATGCAGAATGATCGCAGAACCAGAACCCTATCATACAACCACAAAGGCAGAGGTAAAGGAAGGAGTCGCAGTCGCGATCAACCCCAGATTCCCTGAGCAAATGGTCACCATTGGGGGGGGGGGTTAAGTGAAAAAGGGAAAAAGAGCCTCTGCGACCTGCTCAAGAATAACTTGGACATCTTTTCCTGGGAACCCTCTGACATGACCGGAGTTCTGCGGACAATCACGGAACACAGGCTGAATGTCAGGGATGCACTAGCACAAAAACGGGATTTGGTCACGCATGGTCGAAATGGAACGACCACACATTCGCATATTTGTGTGGCTGAAGGTACGAAAATTGACAACATTTACTAATTAGTCACACATGAAAATTTTGATTGTGTGACCATTACAACTGTGTCGCCACACAATTGAACATTGTGTGGCTAAAGGTATCTGGTGATTTTGTTTCAGATCATTTAGCCACATATGAATTTGGAACGCGTGACAAATACAAGTAACCTTGATGCGTTAGTCACATGAAGTAATTTTTTGTGTGTCTAAATCATACAGTCAAGTTTTGTCACACATTATTTAAGGGTGACTGATCTATTTTGCTAAGTATTTAGCCACATCTGAAATTGGAACGCGTGACAAATGAAAAGTAAGGTTGAAACATTAGTCACGATATACATATAAACAGTGACAAATATATGTCACACACTTGAACACTGTGACCAAATGCCCTATATGGTCACACTAAATGTTTTGTCACACATTCGTTAAGTGTAGCCAAAATCCAGTACATATGGTCACGTAAGTTAATATGTGTGTTTAAAGTTTAGTTTGTGTTACCTTGCCAAAAGCTAATCTATATAGTCACATTTACTACTAACACTGTGACCAAATGCCATATATGGTCACACTAAACATTTTGTTACACATATTATTTAAGTGTAGCCAAAATCCAGTACATATGGTCACGTAACTTAATATGTGGCCATTGGATGATCAATAGTCACACAAAATACACGTTTCTTCACTTTAAACACCATATGGTCACACTTATTAACACTTTTAGCCACTTTATGGTTAATTGTATGTGACTAAATACCCAAAACAAACATGCTTTGTGTGACTAAATGTTAGAAAAGGCCACACAAACATAAAATTCATGTGGCCATTGGATGATCAATAGTCACACAAAGCTAACCTACCAGACTTAACTTTGTACTAAACAGACTTAACTTAGGTCTGCAAGACTTAACTTTGTACTGGTAGCCTTAACCACTAAAACTAACCTACCAGACTTAACTTTGTACTGGCAGCCTTAACCACTAAACTTTTCTGCTTATAAGCAGACCACAACACAAAATATTTTTTTTTATGCAAAGGTGAACTTTTATTAATTAAGGAAACACCATATGGTCACAATTATGTGAACTTTTAGCCACTTTATGATTAACTGTATGTGACTAAATAACCAAAACAAACATGCTTTGTGTGACTAAATGTTAGAAAAGGCCACACAAACATAAAATTCATGTGGCCATTGGATGATCAAGGTTCCTCGACGTCGTAGACCAAATTTCCTTGGCCGACGTAAACGTGCCCCGACGGTTTCTAGGCCGACGTAGAACGACGGAGCCTATTCCGAAACGACCAAGGTTCCTCGACGTTGTAGACCGAGTTTCCTAGGCCGACGGAAATGTGCCCCGACGGTTCCTAGGCCGACGTAGAACAACGAAGCCTATTTCGAAAGGACTAGGTTCCTCGACGTCGTTGACCAAGTTTCCTAAGCCGACGTAAACGTGCCCCGACGGTTCCTAGGCCGACGTAGAACGATAGAGCCTATTTCGAAACGACTAAGGTTCCTCGACGTTGTTGACCGAGTTTCCTAGGCCGACGTAAACCTACCCCGACGGTTTATCATTAACCTTGATATTAGTCACATTGAGTGTTTGTGTGACTAAATTCAAGATGTTATGTATTGTCACATGAAGTATTTATTTAGGTGTCTAAATCATAGAGTCATATCTTGTCACACATTATTTAAGTGTAGTCACAATTCGATACGTATCACAAATGTGTGACTAAATTATGTTACGAGTAATAAAAAATAGCAAGAAAATAAAAAAGGATGTTACAACCCAGCAAGAATCAAACCTGCGACCTCCCCTACGGAAGTCAAGTGATTTACCATCTTGCCAGAGTAAGATATTCGTTAATGTAATGCATTTCCTTTTTAATATAGAAGTTTAAGCTTCATTGTTTTTGGCTAGTAGCTTAAAGAGTGCTTATAGAAGCTGCTTATTAAACCATGACTTTTTTTCCCTCCGCTTATTTTCAATTTGTTTCACTTTTAAAATTTCGATTCTAGCAAAACCAAATAAGTTGTAGCTTATTTGGTTTAAAGGTTAAAATATCATAATGGTTTAAACTGTTTCCGTTCATTTTTTTTTCTTGATTTCGACCATTTTTGTACTTCTGGGACCGTTTTTGTCACGTTTTCTTAAAAAAATGGTATGAAGGGGTACAAAATGTACGAAAGCGAACACAACGTAGCAAACATAAAGAAAAAAAGGAGAAGGACGTATGAAAACGAAAAATCGTACAAAATATACGAAAACGTAATAAACGTTTCATAGCATTTTAATATGTAGGAAAACATTAAAAAAAGCTTGAAAACATATGAAAACGAGAGAAAATTGCCAAAACATTCAAAAATGGATGAAATCGGTCGAAAAGGTCGAACACGGTCGCAATCGGTCGTAGTCGGTCTAAAACGGCCTAAATCCGTCGAAATCTATCGAAAATTGTCAAAATCGGTCAAAAACTAGCGAGATCGGTCAAAATCGATTGAAAACGGTCAAAAGGGGACGAAAAATGTTACAAACGGATGAAAACGTAAAAAAAATACAAAATGTATAAAAATGTTGTATAGTATTTGTCTTAGTTTACAAAACCCAATGCACATGACCCATGACCCGTTTTAATTACCCATTGTCGATCACCAGTCATGTATTGGTCGATAACATGACAATATAGCCACTACAACCCAATGCACATGACCCATTACCCATGTTAATTACCCATTGTCAACAATCATGGATGTGTCGTAACATCACACTCTAAGCAACTACAACCCGATGCATATGACCCATATGATGTCAAATACCCATTAATTAATGTGACCAGTGATAACCTAATGCACATGAACCATGACCCATGTGAATTAGCCATTATCACCGGTCGTGCATGGGTTGCACCGGCTTGGTAGGTGTATAGTTATAGTTCGGAGGTTATATGAATTATATTGGAAGTTGTTAAAGGCGATCATGCATGGGTTGCATCGGGTTGGTAGGTGCATATCGTTTGTCACAGACACTAAGAAGCAAGTATCCAGGGACCTCCCGATCATGTTATCCGGGATCAAGAAAGTTTGAACTCGGCTTGAGCTTGACTCAAAAAGCTCGATTTATTTTGTAAAAATGTGTTTTCTTACACAAATTAAAATTGAAATATAACCTAAGAATCGAATTCGATTTGACTTTAGCTTGAAAAGCTCGATACATTCAAAAATAAGTATTTACACTTGGTATATATCACTTACAAGCTCAAAAATTCAACAATACTCGAGTCGAACTTATATAAGGTTGAGCTCAACTCATTATACATTTCGAGTTCATTTGATAGGCTTGAGCTTGAGCTCAAATCTCGATAAGAATTAGCTCGAACGAACTCTAGTTGGCTCGAGCTCGACCCGTTTATGCGATTCAAAAATAAAAAATTAAAGTTTGGCTCGAGCTTGGCTCGTAATATATTTATTTTGAGCTCGTTAATAAGCTTGTTATCGAGCTTGTTAATAAGTTCACCTATAAAACAAATGCATAACATTTTATATATGTTTAATATGTAAAATATCATAGTGTCATTTAGGCTCGTGAGCCCAATCAAATTTTGTATGTATAACTCACGCTCGAGCCCGATTGATAGATGAGCTGCAACTTAGGCTCGAGGCCGCGCTCGTTTAAGCTCGGCTTATTCAAGCTTTTTACTGATATGATACTGAGCTTTTCACGAGCGGCTCGGCTCATTTCCGCCCCTACGATAAACAAATATTAAGATATTTCGCGTGTTAAATTTATGTGTAATATTTTACATGTCCCGCACATATTTTTGCCCAAAATAAAATTTCCATCTCAACTTTTCACAAGCCCGCCTAAATTTTTCCCCAAAATCAAATTGCCCTCAACCCATCTTTATCTTTTTTCTCGGATCTCCCACAGTCTATTTACCATGGGCACAACTGTTTCAGATTTCTTAAAAATTAATCTTACCCTAACACCAAACTAAACGCAGAAAACGTTTCCTTTCTCCTCTCTTTGCAGTCACACATAATCTAGAGAAAAATGATCAAACAACCGTCCTTAGTTTTCTTGTAAATTGACAAGATCTTAAAAGAGGTCTAAGGTAGGTATAAGATGTGTTGTTTTTCTTTTTTGTTTTTGAATTGAAAGGAAGATTGGATGAAAGACGTTTGGTTTTTTGTTCACTCTTTAATTTTCGTAAATTAATAGAAGAGATAGCTTCTTAAAAGGATCTATGATGAGCTTTTTTTTGGTTATGTTCAAAAGATAGATCTGAGATCGTATATATTTTTTTCGTTTATGTTCTTGTTTGGTTCGGGTCTTGGTGTTGGATGAGTGACGTGAATATGTTGGTGTTTGTAAGTGAGATGGAGATGTGTTACGATTAGAGATGGGTTATGTGATTTGGATTTTGTTGTTCCTTTTGGTTTGTGAATCAGGTTCTCACAATTATGATATGGGTCAGTCGTCTGTTTTTGTTTTTTTTTGAGTGTTGATGGGATGAAGTTGTGTGGAGAAGAGTTGGATTAAGGTTGATGTTTGATATAGTGATAGTTCGAATCTGGTCTTGAGCTTCTTTATGTGGCTGAATATCACAGCTGGTTTCAATAGCTCGAGCTCAAGGTAAAAAGGAATTATCCATATAAATTTCTCAGTCCTTGCTGAGTTTAGCATATATTTGGTTACATCAAGTTGGTTGATTTTTAATCTTCAGTGTTTATATATTTCTCTGTTCATATTGTGGAACATATATCAGGTTATGCATCAAAGACACGTTGGACAAGAATTTAGTGAAAGGTAAAATACAATAACTCCAATGATCTAAGATTTCAATACGTAATTATAACTACAAAGTATGCTAGCCCTTTAAATCTTTGTGTATATATAGTCGTTTTCCCGTTATTGCTTAAAGATTAATGTGGGTCAAAATGGGCAGGCTGACTCAAGAAAACAATTGATTCTCCAGTTTGTTTACAAATAATGTATGTAGTATCTAATATCATTACAAAAGTTTATTTAAAAATTGAAATATAATAAGTTTGGAATAAACCAAGTTTAGGCATTTGAAAACATTTGAATCACACTTTGGGCGAACTTAAACCCACTTTACCCATCTCATGTTTAACAAAGTTTCTGAATTCGACACATATGACTGTAATATTGTACAAACAGCATGTATTGCATAAATACTATCTTCTATATGCTAAACTGCACATTTTACTGTGTACTTGAATTATGTATCTCGTGTTTTTGCAGATCATCGGATTTAGTTTTCTGTGAATCTCCCCATTTTGTAACTCACATCGATGATCCAGCCATTGCTGCTCTTACCAAATATTACCAAGAAGTTTTTCCTCCAAGTAACACTCCGGGTGTAGCTCTTCTTGACATGTGCAGTAGTTGGATCAGTCATTATCCTCCAGGATATAAGCAAGAACGTATAGAGGGTATGGGTCTTAACAAAGAAGAGCTCAAGGCAAATAAAGTAAGAATCAAACCGTTAGACCCATTTTTTCAATTATTCTTTAATATCATCGTTGCATTGATTTGGTGATATAATGTAGGTCCTCACTGAGTATCTTGTGCAAGACCTAAACGTGAACCCGAAGCTACCGTTTGAAGATAATACATTTGATGTTATCACGAATGTGGTTAGTGTTGACTATTTGATGAAACTGATTGAAGTATTTAAGGAGATGCGTCGAATTCTTAAGCCAGGTGGCAAGGCTATTATGAGGTGAGAATGCTGTTTGAATTCAAAATAATGATGTCATAATAAGTACGCACCTTTAACAAAATATAATGCCTTGGAATATGTTTCTGTCAAATGAACAGCTTTTCGAATCGCTGTTTTTTCACAAAGGCGATATCAATATGGACATCAACTGGTGATGCGGATCATGTTATGATAGTTGGAGCATATTTTCACTATGCTGGAGGATTTGAACCACCTCAGGTAAGAAACTTTGTTATAATTAATGTCATCTATGCAGAAAAAAACAAAATGCTGACTTCGAATGTCAAACGTCAACCAAACAGAATTTTGATTTCAGAATAAGAAACTCATTAGTCATACAATGATCCTTGCAGGCTTTAGATATATCTCCAAATCCGGCCGTTCGACCTGATGTACATTGTCCACTCAAGTAAGCTGGCAATAGCGTGAAAACCAGGTATGACATCAAGAAGCTGATTTTTGGATTTTCACAATGAGATATTATACAAGGAAGAAAAACGGCATTTTATGTTGACAGGTTAAAGCAAATCTAGGAACACAATGACACATGCACTCATGAGATGTATCAACTGGCGTTGCAGGCACCAGACTTGTTTACAACTTCTCCTGCCCTTGTTTGTTATTTGCAGGTTGTCAACATTTTAACATCGTCTAGGGAGCTTGTGGACCTCATAAAAAATGTAGACATTGTCTTTCATTCTGTTCCATTAGGATTATCAAAGTCGATGCTTAAGACAGTATACAGGGTCAACAAATTTAGTGGTGATTTTTTGGTTCTTTACATGTTTTGAGCACAAATGTGTTTACCGTTTCAGTTTATTATCACATTTGGTACACTATTAATTTTGGTCTCTGTTGTCAGAATAATGGTCAATTTAAGATGATGGCTTTTGAGCAAGAAGAGCTGTGGGAAAATGCTAGTGAACGTATTACGTGGCATGAAAGATTGGAGGGTGAACAGGCTAATTCAGAACATCGTACAAGAGTGAGTTTGTCACTTGTCTTCCTTATATGATATAAGCCTTTGACAATTGCATTATAAGGTTCCCATCACAGATGATTCCTTGTCCGTCTACTTAAGATCACATGATTAGATTTCTAATGCCTCTAGTTAGGTTAGTTCAGAAACACAAATTCTTACCTAAAGTCTGTTTACAGAAATCTAAAGGTATTCTACTGCAAGGATAATGATTCACGGCTTGTAGCTAGATATATGCAGTTGATCACTTTTTGTGTAGTGTATATAATGTTATTATCCTCGTACAGGAATGCGGTGTATCTAAGGGTGGACTCGTGACGTTATGGATCAAAAGTCATGCCTCAGGAACAAGCTGGAAATCATGCAAAGGCAAGCTAGGACGGCGATGAGTCAAAAGTCTTTAAATTATGGTAGTTGAGAATTTGATTATGTATGACATTATAATTCTATATTTGTTCAGTTATATACATTCGAGTTTTATTCAATTTGAAATTGCTTTTTGTTTTTAATTCTGTTATATACATATATACTCATTCCAGCAGCACTAACATAGTACTAGCAATAATAACTTGCTCTAGCAGTACGAACTTAGTACTGTTGGTAGTAACTAACTTAGTACTAGCAGTATTAACCCTGTGACTAAAAGATGCACTCACATAATATGGTCACGTTTATCAACATTATTGGTCACTTTTTGTTTGATTCGATATGTGGCTAAATATTACAAAATGCCACACAAACATAAAATTAATGTGGCCATTGGATGATCAATAGTCACACAAAACACACATTTCTTCACTTTAAACACCATATGGTCACACTTATTAACACTTTTAGCCACTATATGCTTAATTGTATGTGACTAAATACTCAAAAGAAACATGCTTTGTGTGACTAAATGTTACAAAGGCCACACAAACATAAAATTCATGTGGCCATTAGATAATCAATAGTCACACAAAACACACATTTTTTCACTTAAAACATCATATGGTCACACTTATTAACACTTTTGGCCACTTTATGCTTAATTGTACGTGACTAAATACACAAAACAAACATGCTTTGTGTGACTAAATGTTACAAAAGGCCACACAAACATAAAATTCAAGTGGCCATTGGATAATCAATAGTCACACAAAAGACATATTTCTCCACCTTAAACACCATATGCTCACACTTATTAACACTTTTTGGCCACTTTATGTTTAATTGTATGTGACTAAATACCCAAAAGAAACATGCTTTGTGTGACTAAATGTTAGAAAAGGCCACACAAACATAAAATTCAAGTGGCCATTGGATGATCAATAGTCACACAAAAGACACATTTCTTCACTTTCAACACCATATGGTCACACTTATTAACACTTTTAGCCACTTTATGCTTAATTGTATGTGACTAAATACCCAAAAGAAACATGCTTTGTGTAACTAAATGTTACAAAAGGCCACACAAACATAAAATTCATGTGGCCATCGGATGATCAATAGTCACACAAAACACACATTTCTTCACTTAAAACATCATATGGTCACACTTATTAACACTTTTGGCAACTTTATGATTAATTGTATGTGACTAAATACCCAAAAGAAACATGCTTTGTGTGACTAAATGTTAGAAAAGGCCACACAAACATAAAATTCATGTGGCCATTGGATAATAAATAGTCACACAAAATACACATTTCTTCACTTTAAACACCATATGGTCACACTTATTAACATTTTTAGCCACTTTATGATTTATTGTATGTGACTAAATACCCAAAAGAAACATGCTTTGTGTGACTAAATGTTACAAAAGGCCACACAAACGTAAATTTAATGTGGCCATTGGATGATCAATAGTCACACAAAACACACTTTTCTTCACTTTAACACCATATGGTCACACTTATTAACACTTTTTGCCACTTTATGATTAATTGATGTGACTAAATACACAAAACAAACATGCTTTGTGTGACTAAATGTTACAAAAGGCCACACAAACATAAAATTCAAGTGGCCATTGGATGATCAATAGTCACACAAAAGACATATTTCTTCACCTTAAACTACATATGGTCACACTTATTAACACTTTTGGCCACTTTATGCTTAATTGTATGTGACTAAATACCTAAACGAAACATGCTTTGCGTGACTATACAGTGTTTATGGTCACTAATACGGATTAATCCAACAAAATTTGTACCTAATTAGTCACACATGTAACGGTTTTGGTTACTCTTTTGCAATAGAGATTAAAAAAAAGTCAAACACGTGACCATAGAGTACCTATGGTCGCGGCACATTTAGTCACACACGGCCGAAAAATCATGTGTGAATATATGTATATCGTCACACATATTCGGTGTGGCCAAATCCACTTTTTGTTCTAGTGATGGTTACAACCCCGTACGGCAAAAAAAGAGAGGGCAGGCCCCAGAAAGAAACAAAGCCATCAATTAAGATGTTACTAAGTTAGTTGGAGCAGGAATCATGAAAGAAGTACACTACCACGACTGGTTGTCTAACCCCGTCCTCGTCAAAAAGAGCGACGGAAGCTGGAGAATGTGTGTGGACTTCAAATATTTGAACAAAGCCTGTCCGTAGGATTGCTATCCCTTACCGGAGATCGACTGGAAGGTCGAATCCCTCTGCGGATACCCATTTAAATGCTTCCTTGACGCATATAAAGGGTATCACCAGATACAAATGGCAGCCGGGGATGAGGAGAAAACGACATTCCACACAAACCAAGGCATTTTCTGCTACACCAAAATGCCTTTCCGTTTGAAGAATGCTGGCGCCACATACCAAAGGCTCGTGGACAAAGCGTTTGAGAAACAAATTGGAAGAAATTTGGAAGTGTACGTCGACGATCTAGTCATCAAAATCCACTCAGAAGAAGAAGTACTCAGAGATATGAAAGAAACCTTCAAGACCCTAAGGAGTATCAACATGAAGCTTAACCCCAAAAAATGCACATTTGGGGCGGAGCAAGGGATGTTTCTGGGCCATGTGGTAAGCAAGGAGGGCATCAGAGCTTGCCCAGAAAAATCTGCGGCCGTAGCTACCCTCAAATCCCCAACAACCAAAAAGGAAGTGTAGTATTTGAATGGGAAATTAGCCAGTCTTAGTCGCTTCATGTCCAAGTCAGCAGAAAGGTCCCTTCCGTTCTTCAAAACACTAAAGAAGTGCATTAAAAAGAGTGACTTTTACTGGACAACTGAGGCAGAGCAAGCGTTCAAGGAAATGAAGCAGCACATTGCCAACTTGCCAATGGTAATCGCTCCGCGACCAAAGGAGGAGTTAATCATATACTTGGCCGCATCCCAAGAAGCTGTAAGTGCATTTTTGTTGGCACAAAGGGAGTCGCGACAATAGCCAGTGTACTTCGTCAGCCGCGCCCTAAAGGGTCCAAAGATGAATTATACTCTGATTGAGAAGCTTGTCCTTGCGCTAGTATACGCGTCCCGCAGATTACAACGATACTTCCAAACACATCCAGTGGCGGTCATCACGGACCAATCACTGAAGCAAGTCTTTACCAAGACAGAGAAAAGTGGGAGAATGGTTGGATGGGCAATTGAACTGGACGAGCATGACATTAGCTTCCGGCCTCGGACAGCCATTAAAGGATAAGTACTGGCGGATTTCATTGCCGAAATTCCAGAAGAGGGCACCCAGACAAGGCAACAGGCAAACAGCCATACTCCGAACCATGGAATCTATTCACGGATGGATCCGCGTGTCAGGAAGGGTCCGGGGCAGGATTGATCTCAACAAGCCCAGAGAGGAAGGAGTTCACATATGCCTTACGATTTGAATTTGAGGCATCCAACAATGAGGCCGAATACGAGGCACTGATAGCAGCATTAAGAATCGCAGAGCAAATGCAAGTAAAAGACTTGTCAGCAAATGTCGATTCCCGCCTCGTAGCAAATCAGATCAATGGATCATATGAAGCAAAGGAAGCAAGCATGAACTGCTACTTGGCAAAAGCTAAAGCTCTCATCGAAGGATTTCGGATGTTCTCCATTAAGCAGATTCCCCGAAGCCAGAACAAGCAAGCAGATGCGCTGAGCAAGATAGCCTCTACTAGCTTTGCTCACTTGACTAAACAGGTTCTCGTGGAAGTATTGAAGGAGAAATCCATTGAGGAGAAGGAGGTGTTGGCAGTCGTGGAAGAAGATGGGGACACATGGATGACACCCCTGATCGAATACCTAAGGGATGAGACACTGCCTACGGATGACAACAAGGCTAGAAAACTGCGGATCAAGGCAAGGCAGTATGAGTTGAAAGATGGAATCCTATTCCGGAAGTCTTTCCTAGAACCGTGGCTTCGGTGTGTAGGCCTCGTCCAAGCCAACTATGTGTTGCGAGAGATTCACGAAGGGTCGTGTAGCATGCACTCAGGGCCATGGACAGTGGTGGCCAAGGCAATCCGGTCAGGATACTACTGGCCAACAATGCACAAGGACGCTCGTGAGCTAATACAGAAGTGTGAAGATTGCCAGGTTCACCGCCCAGTGCCAAAGAATCCGCAGCAAAATCTAACCCCAATCACTTCCCCCTAGCTCTTCTACAAGTGGGGTCTGGACATCTGCGGACCTTTCCAAGAAGGACCCGGCAAGGTTAAGTTTATGATTGTGGTGATAGATTACTTCACCAAATGGATCGAAGCTAAACCTTTAGCCTCCATCACAGGAAGACAAGTAAAGAAGTTCGTTTGGGACAACATAGTTTGTCGATTCGGTTTGCCAGGAGAGATAGTGTCAGATAATGGAAAGCAGTTCCGCGACAACCCATTTAAACACTGGTGCGCAAAGCTCAACATAAAGTAGCTTTTCGCCTCAGTCAAGCACCCGCAGGCAAATGGGTTGGTAGAAAGCGCGAACAAAAGTTTGGGAGAAGGCATTAAAGCAAGGTTGGAAAAGGGAAGCAAAGACTGGGTAGAAGAAGTGCCGCATGTGCTCGGGCACACGAAGCGATGATCAAAACAAGCAAAGGGGAGACCCCATTTTCCCTTACATACGGCACGGAGGCAGTTATCCCAGTCGAGATTGGAATGCCAAGTCTCCGATGCACAGCCGTGAACCAAATCTACAACGACCAGAACCTTCGCCTAAATTTAGACGTCCTAGGAGAAAGAAGGGAAGCCGCGGCCATTGAAGAAGCCCGCAGCAAGGCAAGGATGGAAAGATACTACAATGCCAAGGTGCGAAGCACGACATTCAGGCCCAGAGATTTCGTCTACCGCAGCAACGAAGCTAGTAGAGCGGAGGACACTAGAAAGCTTGGCCCAAAATGGGAAGGGCCGTATGAAGTGGTGGAAGCACTAGGGAACGGAGCGTATAAGCTCAGAGGCGTGGATGGGGAGATACTCCCAAGAACATGGAACATCCGCAACTTGAAGAAGTGTTACGTCTAAGAGTAAGTAGGTTTTCCCCATCTCTTGTAAGTTGATCACGGATCAGGTCCGGACAACAAGGGAACCGTTTCAAATTTTCTAGTTTTTCGTTTCTTGTAATATTTCCTAATTATTAACGAAATGTAGAAGCCTGGCGCGCTCTACAAATTTTCCAAAAACAAAGATTCATTTACATTTTTGCATCTCTAGCATATCTCTCACATCCTGGACAAACAGTGTCGCACATAGAGGATGAGCAACCTCAAAATTGACTCAGACATATAAGTGTTATTGCAAGCCCATTGACCATTCCATGCTACCCCCGGAATCCTAAAGTACGGCTACGGGTAGAACCCAAAACCCGGAACAACTAGCTCCGACAAGCAAACAAAAGCATATATATAACAAAGTCAAATGTATTTCCGTTAAGTACACAAGATTTTCTACAAGTACACGGGGGCATACCCCCGAATTACAAAATAAAGGCGCCGCTAAAACCACGGCCCTAACCAGAATGGATAATTACTAAGCTTCACAATAAATTAAAAAGGAGGCATAGTCTAAATGCCGCCCATGAAAAGACTACCTCAAGGATCCCCAGTACCTTCAAGAATGCTCGCATCAAACATGTCATCATGGGTAGCTTGTTCCCCTTCCTCTTTTTCATCCTCCCCGGTAGGACCAGTGATCGCGGCAGAGGGGGTCGGACCAGAGGGAACAATGACCATAGAAGGTTCCCCAGCGGATGTAACCTGGTGGACGACATTGGAAACAACCAAATCAGGGTTCCAGAAGTCAAATTTCTTGCCCCTCCGCTGACTTTTCTTCTCTCTATATACGGCAATCGCACGCGGACGCCTGGTGATGGTCTGCAATAAAGAGTTAGGAAGCGAAACCTCCTCTGCGACCGGGGGGTCAAACACAAAGTCCACTGAACCGCTGGGTCGCTCCTCTTGCAAAACCAGCTGGGACATAAGAAACTCTTGTTGAGTTTGTTAGACTTCTTGAGATCGTTTTGAGCCTCTAGGGTTAACAATAACAATGATAAAGAACATGTACACGCAGCGGAATTAAAACAAATCATAGTTATTGACACAAGGTTTATCTTTAATAACACTCCAAGCCTCAAATATTATTTGATCAGAATAATATGGTTACACTTAACTTGTAACAGGGATCAAAGATCCTTGAGGCTAAACTAAACAAACACTAACCTAGGCGTTTATAGGAACACGCCTACACACACACCTTTACTAGACGTCTACATTGGAAGACTTATTTATTAAAACCTACACCCCATGTCCTCTTTATATACTAGAGGATTAGGGTTTACAAAATACTACGAAGGACTAAATAATAAATCTTCTTTTGCAAGCAAGTCCTTCCATCTTTTTGTAGGTTTCATCTCTTTCACTTTAAGTCCCTTTGTTTCATTCTTGTATTTATTTTGTCTCATCAAATCCAAGGAACCTAAAACCCAAAAATCTTCCCCTATTTGATGATGACAAAACAAACAAAGTCATGTACGAACTTCCCTAGACGAAGTAGCAGAAGTTGAGATGTAAACATCTCCGTGAATGAAACATTCTTGTCTTCCTTTGTCTTCCCCTTAATCCATGCCATCGCACTCCAATATCTCTTCCCCTTTTTGTTATCAACAAATAGAGAATGTAAACATTAGAAACTTCCCCTTGAGGGATGCATGAAAATGATTCTTCAAATCAGTAAGCTCTATGTAATGATCACTTGTGAAGAAAACCAAGTATAACGAATTTGATGAAGAAGTAAAATAACCCAAACTTGTGTCTTATGTCTTGTACTATCCACGTGACTCCAAACTTATACTAACACCATATAAGTAGACCGCAATCTCTTGACAAAATCTTCATCTTCAATGAGACACTGAGCACTACAATGTAACTCCTTTAAGTGATAGTTTACTAGGTCTTCATCCATCCACCCCTTGACCTATGAAAACTAGATTTTGCAAGTCTTCGTCAACATCCTTTAAGCACGAACAAGTTATCTTAAAACTAGGTATGATACTTTTAAGATATGATAAAACACGTATCCAAGTAATTCCACTTCACCTTCAAATAAGTGATAAATAACCTCCTTCGTAATCAATTCTTCAATAAAACCAAAAACGAGCTTTTTAAAACCTTTAAGAACAAATACCAATCTTCTTGTGTGTGCAAACCAAAATCCCATGTGTGTGTCACCAAAAATCTCAGTACCAAAAACATGTACAGCTTCCCCTCAATTCCAAAACCTCATCAGCAGAAACAAATAACCCAAGAAACACCAGCAGTGGAATTGAGATAACACTAGCAGTGGTTTCGAGAAAAACACTAGGAGTGGTTTCAAGAAAAACACTAGAAGTGGTTTCGAGAAAAACACTAGAAGTGGTTTCAGAAAAACACTAGAAGTGGTTTCAGAAAAACACTAGAAGTGGTTTTGAGAAAACACTATCAGTGGTTTCGAGAATACACTATCAGTGGTTTCGAGAATACACTATCAGTGGTTTCGAGAATACACTATCAGTGGTTTCGAGAATACACTATCAATGGTTTCAGAAAACACTAGAAGTGGTTTCGTAAAAACACTAGGAAAGCTGCTTCTAACCATGAATCATAAACACCACACAATGTATAAACAACCTCCATCAAGAATTAGAACAAGTAACACAAATTCAAGAAGTTGAATATGCATGAAAACCCAAAAATTCGAATTATTAAACCAGTTTCTGCAGCCAACTTAGACATTGAATAACTTTTGATAGAGAGCTCAGATCGACAATCCCTTCGGTGAAAAGTTAGATGAATATATAGAGAACGTCCACCGAAAATTTCGTTATGATCCAACGGTTAACGAAAATGTTATCGCGGTTTTAAAACTGTACTGCAGAAAATACGAGAATTTTCAGATTCGTAGTTTTTCTTCTTTTCGCCATTCTTCGACCAATAAAACCTTGCGAATCCCAAGGTAACGAGCTCCCCGAGCTCTGATACCAATTTTTGAGTTTGTTAGACTTCTTGAGATCGTTTTGAGCCTCTAGGGTTAACAATAACAATGATAAAGAACATGTACACGCAGGGGAATTAAAACAAATCATAGTTATTGACACAAGGTTTATCTTTAATAACACTCCAAGCCTCAAATATTATTTGATCAGAATAATAAGGTTACACTTAACTTGTAACAGGGATCAAAGATCCTTGAGGCTAAACTAAACAAACACTAACCTAGGCGTTTATAGGAACACGTCTACACACACACCTTTACTAGACGTCTACATTGGAAGAATTATATTTTTAAAACCTACACCCCATGTCCTCTTTATATACTAGAGGATTAGGGTTTACAAAATACTACGAAGGACTAAATAATAAATCTTCTTTTGCAAGCAAGTCCTTCCATCTTTTTGTAGGTTTCATCTCTTTCACTTTAAGTCCCTTTGTTTCATTCTTGTATTTATTTTGTCTCATCAAATCCAAGGAACCTAAAACCCAACAACTCCAAAGAAGAATCTTTGCAGGATTTTAGGGAATCTAGGAGCGGAAAAGGGACGTCACTGAGGCGAATAACAGATTCGCGATAAACCTCCTTCGCCCGGGGATTATACGCCTTGATTTCCTCCAGCTTGACACCTTTAGACCAGTGCACAATCCCCGCCTCCAGACCCTGCCTTAGGCCTTCCGCAATAGCTTTGCTTATACAATCCCCCAGCCGTGTCTGCAGCTCATCAGAATGTTTGAACGCCATCCATGCCCTACGGAAGCCATGCCCAATCACCCACCGTTTACCTTCAACGGCAAGAAGAATGCTAGGGAACAACTCTTCATCAAAATCACGGTTTAGGTCCGCTAATCTCTGATACAGTTACGCCAGCTGGGTATCATAAGTGCTCCGGACCTCTTGCTCACACTCTTTTAGCCTCTCCTCAAGTGACCCAATCCCCTTCACTTGTTCTTTCAGATCATCACAAACAAAGGTGTGCCCGGCAACCTTACCCTATAACTCAGCATTTTCAACAGTCAGATTGGCCAGTTGTTCATCTTTGGGAGCAATCATGCCCTCAAACTGCGCCACACGCTCTCGCAACCTCTTCATCTCCTAGGACTCGGACTCAAGCAGACCAACAAGCTCGCGGAGACCTTTCGCCTCCGCAGCCTCGGACTCCAACTCCTGATCTTTCTGCTTCAACCCCTCAATCCTCTTATCTCTCCTCTCAAGCCTCTTGTTAAACCTGTTAGTTTGATTCAACTCAAATTCCAACCGCAGACGCACTTCAGAGGACATACAGGTTTGCTGCATAGTGGTGATATTGTACTGTACAAGAAAATCTGTATGCGGCATATTGCGCAGCGTTGACAAGTAGCCGCGGGTGGCAAGATTATCCAGCATGCTCTGACATACCCAAGCATCGTTCATCCGAAAATCATTGGTGGGCAGCCACTTGGGAACATAGACATTTTTAGCCTCTGCTGTCTCCACGGATAGAGACTCGTAAAAGTCATCATCCGAGGCCGCAGGAGGATGGACAGATTGGTCCTGCGGCGGAGACTCAACCCCGAAAACATTCTCCGGCTGCAAAGGTGGCGGCTGGGATGGACCAGACATCTTAGTATCCAAATTTTCTTGAGGAGCGCTAGTGGATGTCTTTGAAGTAGCATCCGGATCTGACTGTGGAAGCGGGGTGGTCTCAGAAGAAGCAACAGTCGTGTCCATTCGTTGGGGCTCGGAGTCGGATTCATCACGAAGCTCCATAACGGGAATAGGTCCCGTGGCAGCATCACCTACATAGCCAAGAAACACCCGGGTCATTTCTCTATTAAAAAAAATAAAAAATAAAAAAATGGTTAGGCAAGACCTTTACCAGCAGCAGACCCGGAACCCTGCTCCGGTGCAGGAGTAACCCTCTTTTTCTCCGGCTGCTTAGCGGGAACATCGAGCCGGACTCTTTTCTTCCCAGTGGTCTTACCGGCTTTAGCTGCCTTCACATTGTCCACAGTGGTTTCTTGGACCAAAGTAATCAAGTTCTCAGAAGGCTCTATGACGCGCCCAACAGTTTCATCTTGCAGCATCTTCTCCCCCTCTTGCAAAGTCCTCTCACCAGATGTCACCTCAAATGGATCCGGCTGGTTGATAAAGGCAAATAGAGACATCTCTTCAAACAAAAAAAAAACAGGCGTCAAATAAAAAAAGGCGGAGAAGAAGACAATAAGACGCGACAAACCCTAACAAAAGAAAAGAACCCACCCTTAGTATCCGAAACCATGAAGGTAGGTCGTGCCGTAGCATCATCCCAGGCACGGCTAAGCCCAATCACGCAAAGGAAAGGCTCCGAAAATTCTTTAAAAGGAGTACCCTGCGTATCAAGAAGACGCAGCAACTCCAAGTCAACGTCTTCATCGGCTGGAGGTGGATCACGGTCAACAGAGACCTTATCACTCCACGAGATGCTCAAGAGAAAAACGGTTGCGTCAACCCAAAAGAAATACTCCTTCCAATTCTTTACAGAATCCAAAGGAGCAGTATGGCAAACTGGCACAACGAATGACTTAGGACCCTTACGCTTCTCCAGGGTCATCCACCCATCTTTCATCCTAGAGTAATAGAACTTCCTAAACTAAGGCACGGTAGGGGTACCACCATAGACGCGGCAGAGGATCTCAAAGTGACTAATCCTAGCAGCGGCTAAAACGGACAATTGGGATAAATGGATCTGAAAATATTCCAAAACTCTACACAAGAACGCGGAAAGAGGAATCCTAAAATTGTAAAATTCAAAAAACCTAGTGTATACGCCTATTAGGACCAGGAAGAAGGGGATGAACAGTGGGAGAAATATGATATTTAGAGCAAAAATCACTAAGATCCTTCTGTGATAACTTGCAAGTAAAATCGCATAGCAGTTTTTTAGCCATGGAACTATAGTAAGGGAAGAAAAACCTAACCTGAACGAGTAAAGACGCACACAAAGGGCTTGATAAGCTTTTTTCTTTTTACACGCGAAGACAAAATGGCAACAATAGCCAAAAAGGTTAAAAAAAAAAAGTGGGGTATTTATACTCTCCTAGAAGTAAAACTGACAGGCTAATCGAAGGGCCGAAAAGTCGCCACGTCTCCAGCTCATATTAGACGGCTCAGATCTGTTTAGATCAACGACCGAGATAGAAGCAGCCAAAACGTCATGTCAGTCAGAAAACGCGCGGTCAAGAATCGTTCGCGATTCCCAAAGGCCAGCTGTAACGCTCATTCAGGATATAAGTGGGACCACACATAAATGGAAAAGTCAAGAACCATACTTATCCATGTTATAACTGGCAATGATAACCGGCAACGCTTATCCGGGGATAACAACTTAGTCTAGAACGCTTGTCCTGAACCAACAAACATACTAGACTGGGGGGCCTTGATCGCGTATGATCCCCCGGCACGCACACAGGTCAGGCGCGGATGACACGTAACCCAGCCGGAAGCCACTTAACCATAACCAAGGGGCACCCATCTTGGACACGGGCAATAGGCACGTCCGAGGAAGGCCATAACCGCGTCCCACAGAAAAGGTAAGGAATCTTGCCTAGGTTTGCAGTACTATCACCGGCAGTCCCCAAAATGGGAAAGCGGGACAACTCCCACCCAAAAACGCTGCTGTCACAGCAACCGGACAAACTCTGGCGTTGACCTACGTCACTCTCTACTTACTAACTGTCGCTCTCATGGCCCGTGACCTTGAGAACATGACAAAAAGGTCAACCATATAAATAGATGCTTCGCCACTATTCAAAGGGGAACATATTTTTCACTCTCTCTCTAGAACCTATTTTATCTCTCTAAAACCAGCACTCATTCTCACGCCGGAGGTTGACCGCGGAACCCCGTTCCGCGGTGAGACTAACGGTGTATTTTCTTAGCAGCTTAGATTCAAGACATACTTAATACGAGATCTATCCCTGAAGAAGTTAGCTTAAACTAATCTTTGCAAGGGAGCGCCCAGAATTGTATTAATAGTAGTTTATGCAGTTTTAATTTTTATTCAAGTTCTTGAATCTCGCCAAGTAGTTTAACTATTTGTTAAGTTGCATAAGCTAAGTGGAAACTTAGTTTAAAGTTCACAAACCTGCAGTTTCAAAAGAAAAAGAAAAAAAAAGGAGAAGAAGAATTTCAATTTCTGCCCAAATAGGGCCGTTTGGAACAGTCAAAGAAATGGGTCAAATTCATGTTTTGACCCATTTTTTAAGTTGAATTAGTTTCAATCAAGTGCTAGGTTAACACTTTGAAGTTGCTCTTAGTTTTCAATTGTTAGAAGTTAGATTAGAGTAGTTTTTTTTCCTTTCATAAATCTGTCATAACAGTCCTTAAAGCAGCCCATTATCTCTTTTTTAGCTTAGATTTAGGAGGCTTAAGAATAGAGTTAGGATTAGTTTTAATAGAAGTTGGTTATTAGGTGTTAGAATAGGTAATACCTTAGCTTATCTTGTAAATTGGAACCATTCTAGTTACTCATTTTTATGTCCATTTGCCCCATATCAGTCCCCAATAGCCCTTATTCTCTGTCCCTTTTAGCAACTTATATCAAGCCCATTTTAGATGCAATTAGTTTTTTTAGGATCTCTCTAGTCCCTATTTTACATGTTTAGTTTTTTTAGGATTGTGGAATAGTCTTAGTGCTTTTTTTGAGCACTAAAAGTGCTACTTGATGCCCCAAGCTATTGTTACAGGTACACAACAGCTTGTTCCCTTTTTCTTTTTAGCTTTTTAATGCTCCCGTTTGCTTATTGTTGTCCCAAGTACTTATTTAGATGCATATTAGATTAGGTAGCTTGTTAGAATCTTTTACAAGCTTCTTGAAGTCCATTAGCAGCCATTAGAACCAAACAGCCTTTAGTAGTTTTTTTTAGTTTCTGTTCTTTTTTTTTTTGGTTTCAAACTGCTTATTTCAAGTTTTGTAAGTTTAAGATTTTGTAAAAAGTTGCATTTTAATCCCTTGCTAGTTGGTAAAAGAGAAAAATTCAAAAAAAATAATAAGTAGCCAAAAGTCAGTAGCCAAAAAATAATAATGCTCCCATTTGCTTATTATTGTCCCAAGTACTTATTTAGATGCATGTTAGATTAGGTAGCTTGTTAGAAGCTTTTACAAGCTTCTTGAAGTCCGTTAGCAGCCATTAGAACCAAACAACCTTTAGTAGTTTTTTTTAGTTTTTGTTCTTTTTTTTTTCGGTTTCAAACTGCTTATTTCAAGTTTTGTAAGTTTAAGATTTTGTAAAAAGTTGCATTTTAATCCCTTGCTAGTTGGTAAAAGAGAAAAATTCAAAAAAAATAATAAGTAGCCAAAATTCAGGAGTGGGAACATACATTTTCCATCTGAGCTGGTGCCTTTATTGTGTTATTCTTCACCCTCTTTAATATTTAATATGCATTTGTCATTTTAAGCTTATTCCATATTATAGCTTTTTAACAGCTTATGACTTATAGCTTTGAGGTCCATTTTATTTTTCTTAGATAGATAATAGTTTAGATTAGATTTGAATTTTTTTTTTAGAAATTTTTACTTTCATTTAGTATTTTATTTTATTTTATTTAGTTTAAATAGTTTTTAATTCGTAGAAAATAAAATAAAAGTAAAAAAAATTCCCGGCTTTTTTCTAAAATTATTTTTAGTCATTTAGAATGTAGGAAATTTAGTTTTGCACTCGTATGACTTAAATTGCATCTTTTTCACTTTCGGGACTTGGTGCGTTCCCGGTTTTTCGCGTTTTTGCACTTTAGCACCCTAGGATGTAGTTTAGCATCGTTTTATTGTTCCTTAGGCTTAGTAGTAGTTTATTTAGTGTTTACATGTTTTAGGTGCTTAATTTTCATTCCAGTTCTTTATTTTGTAGAATAACGTATCCAAAATCCAAATTTGTTAAACCAATTCAAGTTCTAATCACAAAAATCAACGACACCGTCAATTTCACACCTCGTTGGGACACGACTCGGGGAAATCACTTTCTCGATATCACTTTTATCACATTCGTGAGGTTTGGTATGTCGACCTTTTTCCTAAAACGGTTGATTCGTAATTCTCTCACGGGTATTTATATTTGATATTTCTTATATACTATTTGAAACTCATCAAATCGTGAAGTTTTTGCGATTAGTGACTTGAAGAACCTTCCTCGTGAACTTATTTCTTTTTGAAAAATACAAAAATACAAAATTATTTTTCTTTTCTTTGTATATATGTAAAAGATAAAAATACAAAAAGATTTTGCTTGTTGTTTTTAGATAAAATAGAATACACAATCATTATAACACTTCTCAACTTGAGTGTTATCATTATAAGTTCCCGAACAAAAGATTCAAAACTTGCCTTTGTGTCACTTGCGTGAATTGTGATTATTGGTTTAAGTTCCTTGTGTTTTGCCTCGGTCTTGTTTTAATTGAAAGTGCATGTGCACTCGTTTTCAAAACCCCAAAAATAATCTTCTCGTTCCTCTTATCCGTATAATTCTATTTCTCTTACCCTCTTTAACGTTTAATTCTACTCTTCGTTATCCTCTTGAATGTTTAATTCTTATCTCTTGACTCTCTAAATTGTTTAATTTTCCACCATTTGATCCCCATGATCCTCGGACCATAGAGGATTTCTATCGACCATCACTTATCAGTCGAGGAGGACCGATCGCTCCGATATCCGTTCCGGGAGCCAATTTTAGATTGAAAAATCATATGGTTCGTCTTCTTCGCCAATGATGGGTTCCCATCGTGGTTTTACATTTATAACAAGAATTACCGGTTAACTAGGAACACATTCGGGCAAGTATACCCTAGTCAAGTTGTATTATAGTATATGGTAAATCAAGGTCGTCCCAAGAGACTTGGTTGCACTACAAGTGTTGTTTGTTTGTTTAAGAAAGTAACAAGTTGATGGTTATGATTGTCACATATCAAACCAACAAGAAAAGCAATATAAGAACAAGCACGTATCAAGGTCGTGGTTATGATTGTCACGGATCAAACCACTAAGAAAAAGCACACAAAGAACATACATGTTTAGAAAAATGATCACAAGGATATTAGGATGTTTAGTTTGGGAAACATATTATCAAAGATAGAACCAATAATAATAGTTTAGTGTTTTATAAATCAAATGTGCATAAGCCTCAATCAAGTGGTCATGTCATGAGCCTTATACCAACAACAACAAAGAATCCCCTTCGGCCTTAGACTTTGATGTTATTAATTTGTGAAGTTCCATTTACTTCAAAGATATTGAGAACACATATTCAAAAGATTCCTTTCGGCCTTAATCCAAATTAAACCTTTACTTGTTATGTTTATTAATTCTCTTGCACAATCGTCACAAAGTACAAGACCAAAATCATTTGTCACTAATGAATTGAAACTAACCATTGTTAAGAATATTTTCGTCCATTGAACTCAACAATGATCAACCAAAACAATAAATAAGAACAAGTTCCAATTCAACCAAATATGATGTTATCAACATATTCCAAACAAACACCACAATTATCCAAACGTCCTTTTATCACAAGTTCTCATATGAAATAAACAAATATAAAGACAACATTCACAAGACAAGAACACATCACAAGAATCATATAATCAACACAACCAAAGAACCAAACATGAACAATGACATTCAACATCATAAAAGTAACAAGTATTTACCCAAAGTAAGATTACATTAGGCAAGGGTGAAGGATTATAGCACTCCTTCAAGCCTCCAATCAACAACAACTTCTAACCAAGCATACTTCTGGAAATGGTAGAGGTTTGTGGTCTTTTGGGAGAGATAATTTTGGTGGATACTTGGTGGAAATTCGTCCTTAAGGGTGGAGGATCGAATTTCACACCTTTGGTGAGGGTAAGTTGAGAGAGGGATGTTGTTTTAGGTAGAAATTCGTCCTTAAGGGTGAAGGATCGAATTTTACACCTAGAGATGGATTGGTGGGTGAAAGGGATGAAAAGGATGGAGAAGGGATGATGAAATGAGGTTGCAAAGGCCTCTATTTATACTACTTCCAAGCCTAGGGGTTATAAATGCATTTCTTGGTCACCAAGGAGCTTGGAAGGGACTAGAATACATGTAGGAAGGGACTAGAATTGTTTGGAACATGATTGAAACTTGCTAGGACTCTTATTGATGAAGAAATGGCAGAAACAGGCCCTCCAACCGAATCGGTTGGAGCAAATTGACAAAAAATCATAAACACCAAAGTTGTAGATCTTTCTCTTAGCTTTCCGTGGCCGCAAACCGGAGGTCAAACGGAGTCCGTATGCAAAATTTATGGCCAAAATGGTGAAGGTGTGTCGGGAACAACGAGTCTTCCAATATTTCTTCGTTTAAGCTTCTTTTCTTCATTTCTTTCTCGTTTTCCTTCTTGAACTTCATTCTTAAGTCTTTGGACCACTAACTTGATGACTTTACCTTCTCGAATATACTCCGCAAGTCTTGCTTTTGTCGGGAATTCTTCATATATGGAGAAATCTTTGTATTTTACTTCTTTTTCAGTCTTTTTCTCCACTTTCCTGTACTTGGCTACAAATGAACTAGCAAACACACTTTGATACGATTAAGCAACAAAAGCATATTATTATAGCCAAATAACTTACATAAAAGCACGGATAACGCTACTAAAAACATGCACAATTTGAGCGTTATCAAATTCCCCCACACTTAAACTTTGCTTGCCCTCAAGCAAATCTAAGAAAAGAAAAATAGAACTAAATACCTACATGACAAAACGAAAAGAAAAAAAAATCAAAATATTTTTTTTTTTTTAGATTCAAAATAAGCGAAAAATGATCGCAAACTCCCCCACACTTAAGGTTTTGCTTGCCCTCAAGCGAATCTAGAACTTAAGAAAAATAAAATCCCACATGGTGCATGAAATATGATTAGAAAAATGTGATGCAAATCTACCAAGTACAAGTACAAGATAAGATTCATCGTTTTAAGCTTTTAGAGGTGAAAAATCGAGATGTTTGACAATACCCTATGGATTCTCTCGCTTGATAATATGGCTAAGCACCTCACGAAAAAGAAATGGATGTATAATTCACTCAACACTCAATTTATTTAGTGATGGATAGTATTAAGGAATAGTACACTCATATTGCTCAGTCATGATCTAAATATTACCATAGGCTTGTACAAGAAACAAAACTCCACCGACCTAGCGTAAGCACCAAGTGTAAACATCTAAAGAGGGCTTTTATTCGGGTTAGGCTGAAAAAAAGGTTTATCTAGGCTTATGTTCAAACATTACATACAAAAATATAATAGATCGCTGGCGCGAATTCTTGATTAAGTCGAACAACGGATGGTCACTAGATTATACCTCGGATCGCTGGCGCGTTATTTGCATAACGGACGGTCACACAAAATATGCACTAGATCGCTGGCGCGTCATTCGATCCTTCAAGAACCGGATGGTCACTAAAAATATTCATGCACTTCATATTTTCACAAAGCCAAAAGGGAAGGGATAAGGCATGGGAATATTTATGAAATTGGTGTTAAAAGAAAAATAAGGATAAAGTCAAGTCTAATACCCATGTTGCTAGTTAACGAACAATCCGCAAACCCAAAAATGATTATAGTTACAATCTTCTCTTCACATATCGATCACCAAATATATATATATCACGTCTTAGCATATTGGCTAATCGATATCTCAAAACATACTTCCTCTTCCTTCATAATAATATAGCACATTGTCATCACATATTTTTTTTTCATTTTTTTTTCGATAACTTATTCTTTTTGTGAAAACGTAGAAGGGGGTGAATACGTTTCCGTTTCAAACTTAAAACTTTTGTATCAAATATAGTATAAACCATTGCATTTGCTAATCTCGACGCAAGGATGCATTTAACGCATTACGGCATGTAAGGCCAACCCCTTAATATCACATAAGATTCCGCAAGATTAATGGTTCATTAAAAATCAAGTTTCACCATTATTAGTCCGGTTGCTTTTTCTTGATCAAGCGTGTCATAATATGTAAAGTGTTAAATATAGTTTGTGACTATATGAAAGACCAAGTATATGTCACAAACATAGACATCAACCACATAGAAAATAAACAATGTGATGCAAGAATAAGAGTAAAGCGATAAGTAAAAGGATAGACAAACCAACACGAGGATTTATAGTGGTTCGGCTACAAGGACACCTTCCTTGCCCTACTCCACTCCCCGAGTCACCTACTCGAGAGTTCGTAAGCACTACACCAACTCCTTATGGCGGAGAAGCCTTCACAACGTCGCTTAACCTTTTTCCGGTACAAAGCTAAATACCGAGTACTTTCACACCAAGGCGAACCACACCTAACAAAACGTCGCCTACCCTTTATACGGTGCTAGGCTAACCACCGAGTTCTTTCACGCCTTAGGAGAACTAATCCTATCACAACGTCGCCTACCCTTTATTAGGTACTAGGCTAAGCACCTAGTTCCATTACTATGGAGGAACTACTACCCTTCACAACACAACACCTAATATCAAGGAGATCCACTCCTTGTTACAACACCATCAAGGATATCACCATCCTTGGATCTAAACAAATACTATATGTATAATGATGCACCTCATCGATTATACAACCTAGGCATTCTTCACTAATGCCATTTACACGATCCTTCAGCACCTTTCACTAATGCCTTCAACACGGATCTTCGGCACTCTTCACTAATGCCTTTGACACATCTATGACATCCGTTATGTTTTGTGTCCCAACATAACAAACCTAGTGTTTTATGGCACAAACACATAAACCATCTAGTCTAGTCATAGATACAAGAATATGATACTAGACAATATCTAAGACAATGTGTCTAATGGATATAAACTCCTAGATTAAACATCAAGAACCCAAAGCATGATGTAGTTAGTCTTCTATGAATGAAGATGAC
The DNA here is from genome assembly GCA_910596185.1 of Chrysanthemum makinoi. Classification (NCBI taxonomy): domain Eukaryota; kingdom Viridiplantae; phylum Streptophyta; class Magnoliopsida; order Asterales; family Asteraceae; genus Chrysanthemum; species Chrysanthemum makinoi. Next base: position 103,038,586 of record OU343219.1, on the reverse strand, counting down.
AAGTTTCCCAAGCTTGTTGTATAAAATCTTCATGTGCTTGTATCTTGTGATGGGTGATCACTTCAGTAGGTAAGGAAGCAAGATCTCTAAGCTTGCTTTGGAGGATCACTTCGGGAGTATGCTTACAACAAATGAGAGTTAGAAGCATTATGATCATATGAGATGAGGGTGGTTTACATGTTTCCTAATGATCCAAATATCCTATATTTGGTGGAGAGAAACTATGTGTGAAGGTGTAAGGAAATGGTAAGAATTGGCTTGCTATTTATAGGCAAAAAGACCAAAACCATGTTCTGCCCCAAGGATCCCTTCTGGAGGGATCCGGCCTTGTAATTCCAAGGGATCCGTGGGTCATATGAGGGATCTGTGCACGCTCCTCTTTACCCATTGTTTTTTGGTTGAAACCATGGGTTATGGGTTATGGTTTTGAGTGCCCACCAAGGTACAATGTATCTAGACTTATGGGTATGGGTCAATACCATGGGTCATGGATAATATCCATATATGACTTATGCATGATGTCATGCAATGGGTATGGGTCATGGACTTTGGGTTTTACCCAACTACATTCAATGTATTTGGTCAATGGGTCAAATACTTAAGTTTCTACCCATTTATATTACCCATTATAATACATACTACCTATGTATATATTTACCCAATATGTAAACACTAGTTGTTGTACATAAACTATTTAACTAAACTTGTTTATTGGTTTGTTGGGGGTTTGATCATAATGCAACATAACAAACATGTACGAACCTGTGTTGTAGCATATAAGGACTTGAGTCGTCGAGAGGTGTTGAGAGTATGTTGAGACAAGATCTAACTACAAGTAACTTATACATTTTACGTTATGTATTACAAGTTACATATTTATCATCAACAAAACAAATGAGAATGTATAGATTAAATATCGTAATATTTGCACTAACAATCTCCCCTTTTTGTTGATGACAAAATATATGTAAACGTAATAGATAGGTAAAATGTCAAAGTTACTTGTGTCCGTACTTCCTATACATTACCTTCTTAGTTTACACTCTTCTCCCCCTTTTATCAAAACAAAAAGGGTGTGTCCTTTAAACTTAATTTCTCCCAAAAATGGCGAGTTTGCATCATCCCTTGTGTGTATGCTCCCCCTTGACGGCCGCTCCCCCTTGTTAAGGGCATCAAGTATTTTAGGAAGGCTAAAACGAAATTGTTGCGAAATTTGCGATGTTATTGACAAAAAAACTCCCCTTTATTGAGAGCGTCAAGTTCTCCTAGTATGTTTTGAAAATCTACAAAACAAAAAGTTAGTGCAAAATTATATTCTTCCTTGGACGAGTAAGTCATATGATGCACTTTATAAATGCTCGATGGAAGCTCCCCCTAGCTCGAGGGCGTCAAGAAGAACCTACAAAAAAAATTAGTGTTAAAAAGAGAATGATCCCACTACTTGCATCATCATGGTTGGTTTAGAGGTTGTAAGGTTTGTTCAAGTTAAAAAATATGTGCTTAGGGATGAGACGCATTTCATTACGAAATTCACTTGGCTTTTGACAACATAGATGTTTGTGAAGGATGGTTGAGCGACCATGAATTGTAGTGGTAGTGAGACACTTGTAGGATGTGGTTGACACAAGTAGCTTGTGGTTTGAGGTTGTGGTTGACACAAGTAGGATGTGGTAGAACATGAGACATACTTCATCACGTAGTTCATGAACTAGACCTTGGACACGGTGATAGTGATAGAAATCATCATTATGACTTAGAGGTATGGAAGTTGTGGTAGAGGTGATGAAAGGTAGCAAGGTAAATCTTTGACTTAATTGATGAGTCAATAGAGGTGGTAGACATGATGACTTTGTGAGTGGTGATAAAAGTGGAGTCAAATGGTTAGGATGATGCAAGATTAGGAATATATAAAAGAAATGTGCGAATGAGCACAACTTGACTTGATGGTGAAATCGACCATTGTCATCCTACAGGAATCCAAAAGAGTTAGTACAAAAGGAAAACATTTATACAAATGGATAAATTGTTCACACAAAATCATGAAACGAAAAGAAAGAACACATATAGAATCATATAAATGCAACTCATTTATAAACATATACGAAAATGATAATCCTAAGTGTTGAACAATTGCTTGTGTGGAAAAAGGAAATTTGAAATGATTATCTAAGGAGATAATGTACCTACTGTTCCACGGTTCCTCCGGTTCCCTCATTAGAGGGATTCGGCTAGCTTAAGTCTAGGGATTCGGTTAATAGATGAGGTGAAAATGAGGTGATCGGGTTCTAGCAAGGTCTAGCACCTACATATCCTAAGTTACTCAGTCTATTAAGTGTCTTATATGAAGATGGACTTAAATGCTCATTTTAGCTAGAGTTGACATGAATCTGTCACCCGGATCCCACGGTTCCCTCCAATGAGGGATCCGTCTAGGCTAATCCTAGGGATCTGGCTCTCAGCAGCTAGGAAAGAATAAAAATGATGTTTGTAAGGTCTAACACCTATACCTCCTTGAGTGTTTCAGTCTTCCTAAGTGTCTTAAATGATCAAGAGCAATGAGTGATAGTAGCTAATGATTGCCTTTTATGGAAAGAAATGGGGCTTTATGAGCACTAGTGGATGATCAAAGATGACACTAAGAGATTTGAGAGTGTCAAGTGGTGTTAAATGATCCTAGAGATCAGATGATGACTTAAGAGAGATTTGGAAAATTCCTTAAAAATCTTAAGAAATTAAAAAGTGGTTTTTGGCCTATTTTGAGGTAAAGATGACTAAAATCAATTTGCTAAAATTGAGAGAAATATCAAACTAAGTGTTTTGAGATGAGAGGAACAATGTGTAAACATTGGAGCGGAAAGATGGTGAGTTTTGAAGTAATGATAAATCAAAAACACTTTGAATATGATCCTAAATCATTCATGATTGAATGTGAGATCAACTGGGCCTAAGGAAAGTTTAAGTGATCCTAATGTAGCATGTTTAACTTGTCCAATAAGGTCTGGAATGTTGGATTGATGCAAGGAGGCTAAAAAGGAACTTTTTTCCACCCGGATCCCACGGATCCTTCACTTGAGGGATCCGTCTAGTTACATCTAAGGAATACGGCGTCAGAGACAGATTTTCTTAACAGAATAGTTGCAGAATTTTACTCTATGTTTCAAATTATGAAATTAATGATTTCTACAGCAAGTATACATGTATACACATTTAAGCAAAGCAAGGAGAGCATGTAGAGATAACATATAGGAAATCAAATGAGATCGAGCTCACAAATAACACACAGGTTTAGAAAACTTGTCACACCCCCAAATTACCTGTTTTGCAGCGGAATGGAATTCCTGAGGATTGACTGTCATAGCATCACAATCACAGTTATATTGAACGACCTAAAGTGTCGTTTGAAAAATACATCGCTTGATTTAATAAAAACATTCAGAGTTACAAAGATAGGTCCCAAATGAAAGTTACTATGTGCGGAAAATAAGTTTGGTACAAGTCAAACGATGTTTTTAAAGTATATAAATCCCATGTGAGACGCGTCGTCACCGTGACTCTAAGATATGTCCACATGCATGCCATGAAGTGAATGCCTTAGTTACCTGAAAATACATTGCTAAAAGTGTCAACACAAAGGTTGAGTGAGTTCATTGGGTTGTTGAAAATGTTAAATACGACTACCACAAGTATAAATTATGTATGACAATGTCGTCACAAAAATGATACAATTGCTATAAGTCCATGACACCGAAGCTCTGACTGATGTTCGCCCCAACAGAGTGTTTGCCAAACAACTCAAATAATGATAATGACATGAAATGCATCCGTCCGGTTGGAATCCGCCAACCCGGATGGAGGTGTCACCCTCGATAGATCTATCCACTCACTCACGCTTCTATGAAATTAACGGTTCATGTTCATGAAATGGGGACATTTAACTGGCAATGAGGTAACTTAAGCAATGTAATGAATTTGATATACTTGGCATCGTAATAAAATGATGTACAATGTATTCTCCCCCGTAGGTTTGAAATAAGTAAAAACTTGAATAAATCGGGGCTATGAAAACTCACCTGTTGCAATGATTATGATGACAAAAGTGGATAAACTGAAATGTAGCGTGAATCTCGAAACTGACCTATTATGAATGATATGATATGTAATAATTCATGATGTAATGTTATGCATGCAATTTCGGATGATATTTATACCACTTATGAATTCTTGAAAACAATACTTTTCGTCGAAAATGTAATCTTTTAACGTCTTGACCATTTTTAAATTACTTCACATGAATTTACGTTGAAATGATATCCGACGATAATCATTTAGTGATTTATTGTGAAATTATAACTTTTCGTCGTAAAATAATGTTATTGAAATTTCCATGAAAGTGACAAAAACGGCTTCTAAAAGCTAGTCGTAAAATGGTGCACGTCGAGCGTTAGGAAACAAACTCAACGGTTTTGGGAAGCTTGTATGATTATCTCAAAGTTTTAGTACATGACTTTTCATCCTAGAGGTCTCGAACATAAAGAAAATAGAGGTTAAATATGGTACTTTTAGTCCAGAATATAGTTTAAGGATGGTTTTCGGCAAAGTTTGAGCGACCGTAATTAATTCATTACAACTCCGCTAAACAAACAATCGGACATTTTGGAAAGTATACCTTGCGATTTCACTTTTACTAGAAGACTTCACTTTATGAAAAGTTCTAAATCAATGTTAAAACAACCTTTAACTTGGTACTAGTTTTTGCCGCAAAATTTGTTTATTAGAAATGTTTTATAGTTTTTCTTATATGATAATAGTTACGGCAACTTTTGTAAACATGTGTAATTTAGTCGTTACAAATCCGTTTTCTACGTTTTAAAGATCCTTAACTTCGTATCGAAGTATACTAACATATTTTTAACAAATCGACATAATTTACAACGTCCAAGCTTCATTTTTGACTCGTACAAAACAAATATTGTTTGCTGAAATTTCCAGAATTTATATTTTTCGTCGCCAAATTGAAAAATTCATAACTTCTTCGTTATAACTCCGTTTTAATCCGTTCAAGCGGCCACGGTTTCGTTTTAAAGTATATTTTCTAAATATCTAGGCCAAAAATTTTAGTTCACTGTCGGATTTTCCAGAATTTAATTTTAAGGACAGACCCTTTTCAAAACGTGTCGAAATGAGTTTTTCTCGCGCCAAACCTATTCTAACCCATTCAAAACAACTCCGAAGCTATTCTAATCCTACCATACACCTTCTTAGGGTGTCATGGTTTCCTAGACATCACCAAAACAAATATATAACAAGGAGTAATTATAGGATGGATTATTTATATTTAACACTTAAAAACCTTAAAAACCTTAAAAATGGTATAAATATCACATAATTTGCATGTTTCTCAAATAAAATGATATGACCATAATAATGAATATGAAATAAAAATATGAATATGAATGCTTACTAGTGATATGATGAGGTTTAAGGACAAAAGGTTTTTCCTAATCACTTGAGGTTTGTATTACAAAACCTATGCAACAAATGATACTAGAGTTTAATAAATCTTGTCTTGAAAATTTGAGATGATTCTCCACCTTGGTCCTTGGCTGCCGAATATTTGAGAGAAAGAGAGATAATTTTGATCTAGTATTGTGAAATGAAAGAAAATGAAGTGAAATGGTTTTTGGATAATAGTATAATACATATACTAGACAAGATATTTGTAAGAAACTTAATGAGTCATCCCCCCCTTGTCGACAAGGGGGGTTATCATTTACTTATGTGTAATTTTTTTTTTTATTATTATGTATTATGTAAGATTTTGTGAAATTAATGAAGTTAAGTGGTAACTTGTAGACACATTTGATTATTTAGGGTAGCGTTAGATAAAAATAAATTTTCACGGGTCAAGATAAAATATTTTTAGGTCATAAAAATTATAATAATACATTTCTTGCAAAATTTGAATGATATAATAATAATCGTGTCGAATTTAAGAAAACCGTCGTAATTATATAAATATAACAATTTATATACAAAATAAATTTAAAACACTGGGTAAACTCATAATATTATTTTTATAACTTAATATGAGTATAAAAATATATCGGAATAATTTTTGGAAGTAATGGATCAATTGTTCAAAATAATTAGTTACGCGATAACATTTATTTAATATGAAAATTATACGTTTAATGTAAAATGCAAAACCATGCATGAACTAATATGATGACAATGATGTTAATGAAATGTAGACTAAACTTAGTCTATATGAAATGACCTCGATGATATGATCATGAATTCACAGCTAAACCATTACGGTTACGTGAATTTGATGCTCGTAAACCTAGTTCACGATAAATGATAAATAATGAAGCATGAGTAATGTTTTGAGAATGACCTGAAAATACGAATTGTCACATTCGCCCAACCAAAAAGGAATTCAGTCCCTGAATTCAGTCCATGTTAGGTCCTACGGTGTTGTTGGTGAAAAGATGAGGATATTTGAGGCGCATCTGGGTCGTCCAATGTTTTTCTAAATCGTACCACGCCCTTCCAAGACGGGACTTTGAATATAAATTTGTTGCCAATTTGAAATTCTAATAGTTTGCGACTTATGGAACATACTTCCAATATTTTGCGTCGTACATCGACGTAGCTTATCTAGTTATTTGTTGTTGTTTGTAACTAATTCTTGATTTGTACGATTACTTTGTTGTTTCATGAATGAGTCATTGACTAGTGAGTTGGACTTTCCTGATTTTGACCAGTGAATGAGTGATTGACACCTCAACATTAAAGTGTCTCAATTGGTGTAGTCAATATGTTCATGTGTTGACTATTGTTGTAAAGCAAATTGGTTCGATGAGGAATGATTTACCTAATCATTTCTAGAATATCACACATGCTTGAGAATATCTTCTAATCTTAGAATTGTTCTCTCGTTCTAACCATTGAGCTAAGGATAATAGGTGATGCTCATGTCCTAATAGAGTTTCATGGAAAGATTGAAATGATTGTTAGAAGTCCAAGGAGAATCGGCTACCTTATATTAGGTTCAACTGAAATTGATACCACGTGTCTCGTGCCAAATTTCAAAATGTTAAGTCTGTCGAAAATGACCTTATTGAAAAGAATAGACTATGGGTAACAATTGTGATTTCTTGCGTTTCTCGTTCTAGCGAATGTCTTGACTTGAATCTTACTTGCCTAAGGTGTTTAGTCTCCATGACTAAAATGTTTATGGTTTGATTATTGAAATGTTTCCATGCTATATGTTATCAAGTCACAAAACCTTAAATGTGTAAGTGATGTGGTGTGGTGATTGATTTTCAAATATGTCCCGATATTGAGTGCTTCTAAAATTATTTCTTCACTTAGATTGTTAGCATGCTAGCAAGAAAATAGATATCATCTCATACTATGTCGAAGAATGTTTGTTCTAATTTCACTTGTAGATGGATAGTCCTTGATTGTTCAATATGTTCAAACCTGTTACATCTCTTGATATGGAGGTGAGGTTATCTGTAATTTCTAGAAAACACAAGGCCTTAGGGGAAGTTTATATTGATAACCTTAATCTAACCAAATTTTCCTTTAAGGGAAACTCATTGTAGGGAAGTTCACATATTGTTGAAGCCATGTTTATTGGAATGTTCTGCAGTCTCAGTTAGAAGACTTGGTTTATCCCTATAGTGTTGCTTAGTGTGTATTCGCTTCGTTCTAAACCTTGTAACTCGATCTAGCTAGTACTTTTGAAATGAAAGAATTTGGCTTCTAGTCCAAAAATAGTGGTTCGGAATGTCTCGTGATGTCTTAAGATTTATGTTGAGTTTTAAGACATCTTACTACATACTTCTAGTCCTTGTTAGTATTTCTGAAATCCTTATATTGTTTTCTCGTATCTAGGAATCCTCCTCGTAGATAGTATAGAAAGTCTTTCCTAAAAAGGTCACTGGTAAAGTTTCAACTTATCGGTTGAGTGAGTGATAAATGGCATAGGTTTCTGTAGAGTGTTAACAAAAAGGAATGTTTATGCACAATTTATATGATTACAAAGCTTTGCTTTTGAGTGAAGATTGTTTTAAGAGATTTGAAATGATGCTTGTTACTTTCATGACATAATTCTTCCTGAATTATACATAGGTGATCAGGCCCTGTATAATCGAGGACAAATGATGTGATGCTTGGTTTTGTTGAAATGGTATTATGTTTCTCCGAAGTTTTAGATGGTATTCAACGTTTTGTTTTGTAAGATAATGGCTCAATAATTTTTCAGAGTAACATGAAAATTGTTTCGCATGATGGTATTAAATAATTGATAAAATGACCGAAAGCCAATTGATAGGGTGGTAACGAAACAACTTTGTTTTAAAACTTTATGAAACAATGTTTCTAAGATGGTGTAGAATGGTTTGCAATATACTTAAGTGAAATAATGTTATGAAGTAGTAGCAAAGTAACTTGAAATAAAATTTGTTAAATGGTTTGTAGGATGCGCGGGGAAACCTCCTAGAATGGTAATAGTTTCCTAATTAGTCAAGAATAAAGTTGGCCTAACCCCTAGTAAGATAGTGAGGTATTGTCGCGAAATGATTGAAAATTGGGCAATTGGAATAAGGAATGAAATAAACAAAGGTTGTGATTATCGTGGAGATAATAAATGATAAAGATTACATTAGCTAGAAAGCTACTTATTGTTGGTTCCTGTCGGTGATCTAATCATGCCTCAAGTGTAGAAGTAGTAGGCTGTCTAGCAACAACAACTTTGAAACTCTCACAGTCCTCAAATCTATAAAATAGTGTAGTTTCCGTAGTCTTAGTGGTAGATGGTAGTGGTGTGTCAAATTATGCACGCTTCCCAAGCGGCAAATCAAATGTATGACTAATAGGTCCACTAGGACTAAGCTTGTAAGTCCTACTAAATGGTATGATCTGTCTCAACAGAATGATAAAAATTTTCCTGATCCTACAGTGAATCAATAGTGATCGTGATGGTGTAGGTTCGACTTCGTCCTCCTAAAAGGGTTCAGTCTCATCATCTGATGTTATCGGTGTTGAGTCAACTAATGTTAAAATTGTGATAGGGAATGACAGGGCATTCTCCATGTCAAAGTGATGTGAGTATAATGGGATGGGTATTTGAAGGCATCTATGTGACAATCGCTTTTGAAATGAAAGTAAATAACTTGCAAAATGTGCGTATGAAACCGCATGTATAGTGACTATGCACTTATGATGAAATGATGAGATGCTATGATGATGTAGTTATAGTCTAGGGTCAATGATGCAACCTAGTTCTCTATAACCGAAGCTCTGATACCAATCTGTCACACCCCCAAATTACCTGTTTTGCAGCGGAATGGAATTCTTGGGGATTGACTGTCATAGCATCACAATCACAGTTATATTGAACAACCTAAAGTGTCGTTTGAAAAATACATCGCTTGATTTAATAAAAACATTCAGAGTTACAAAGATAGGTCCCAAATGAAAGTTACTATGTGCGGAAAATAAGTTTGGTACAAGTCAAACGATGTTTTTAAAGTATATAAATCCCATGTGAGACGCGTCGTCACCGCGACTCTAAGATATGTCCACATGCATGCCATGAAGTGAATGCCTTAGTTACCTGAAAATACATTGCTAAAAGTGTCAACACAAAGGTTGAGTGAGTTCATAGGGTTGTTGAAAATGTTAAATACGACTACCACAAGTATAAATTATGTATGACAATGTCGTCACAAAAATGATACAATTGCTATAAGTCCATGACACCGAAGCTCTGACTGATGTTCGCCCCAACAGAGTGTTTGCCAAACAACTCAAATAATGATAATGACATGAAATGCATCCGTCCGGTTGGAATCCGCCAACCCGGATGGAGGTGTCACCCTCGATAGATCTATCCACTCACTCACGCTTCTATGAAATTAACGGTTCATGTTCATGAAATGGGGACATTTAACTGGCAATGAGGTAACTTAAGCAATGTAATGAATTTGATATACTTGGCATCGTAATAAAATGATGTACAATGTATTCTCCCCCGTAGGTTTGAAATAAGTAAAAACTTGAATAAATCGGGGCTATGAAAACTCACCTGTTGCAATGATTATGATGACAAAAGTGGATAAACTGAAATGTAGCGTGAATCTCGAAACTGACCTATTATGAATGATATGATATGTAATAAGTCATGATGTAATGTTATGCATGCAATTTCGGATGATATTTATACCACATATGAATTTTTGAAAACAATACTTTTCGTCGAAAATGTAATCTTTTAACGTCTTGACCATTTTTAAATTACTTCACATGAATTTACGTTGAAATGATATCCGACGATAATCATTTAGTGATTTATTGTGAAATTATAACTTTTCGTCGTAAAATAATGTTATTGAAATTTCCATGAAAGTGACAAAAACGGCTTCTAAAAGCTAGTCGTAAAATGGTGCACGTCGAGCGTTAGGAAACAAACTCTACGGTTTTGGGAAGCTTGTATGATTATCTCAAAGTTTTAGTACATGACTTTTCATCCTAGAGGTCTCGAACATAAAGAAAATAGAGGTTAAATATGGTACTTTTAGTCCAGAATATAGTTTAAGGATGGTTTTTCGGCAAAGTTTGAGCGACCGTAATTAATTCATTACAACTCCGCTAAACAAACAATCAGACATTTTGGAAAGTATACTTGGCGATTTCACTTTTACTAGAAGACTTCACTTTATGAAAAGTTCTAAATCAATGTTAAAACAACCTTTAACTTGGTACTAGTTTTTGCCGCAAAATTTGTTTATTAGAAATGTTTTATAGTTTTTCTTATATGATAATAGTTACGGCAACTTTTGTAAACATGTAATTTAGTCGTTACAAATCCGTTTTCTACGTTTTAAAGATCCTTAACTTCGTATCGAAGTATACTAACATATTTTTAACAAATCGACATAATTTACAACGTCCAAGCTTCATTTTTGACTCGTACAAAACAAATATTGTTTGCTGAAATTTCCAGAATTTATATTTTTCGTCGCCAAATTGAAAAATTCATAACTTCTTCGTTATAACTCCGTTTTAATCCGTTCAAGCGGCCACGGTTTCGTTTTAAAGTATATTTTCTAAATATCTAGGCCAAAAATTTTAGTTCACTGTCGGATTTTCCAGAATTTAATTTTAAGGACAGACCCTTTTCAAAACGTGTCGAAATGAGTTTTTCTCGCGCCAAACCTATTCTAACCCATTCAAAACAACTCCGAAGCTATTCTAATCCTACCATACACCTTCTTAGGGTGTCATGGGTTCCTAGACATCACCAAAACAAATATATAACAAGGAGTAATTATAGGATGGATTATTTATATTTAACACTTAAAAACCTTAAAAACCTTAAAAATGGTTTAAATATCACATAATTTGCATGTTTCTCAAATAAAATGATATGACCATAATAATGAATATGAAATAAAAATATGAATATGAATGCTTACTAGTGATATGATGAGGTTTAAGGACAAAAGGTTTTTCCTAATCACTTGAGGTTTGTATTACAAAACCTATGCAACAAATGATACTAGAGTTTAATAAATCTTGTCTTGAAAATTTGAGATGATTCTCCACCTTGGTCCTTGGCTGCCGAATATTTGAGAGAAAGAGAGATAATTTTGATCTAGTATTGTGAAATGAAAGAAAATGAAGTGAAATGGTTTTTGGATAATAGTATAATACATATACTAGGCAAGATATTTGTAAGAAACTTAATGAGTCATCCCCCCCTTGTCGACAAGGGGGGTTATCATTTACTTATGTATAATTTTTTTTTTTATTATTTTGTATTATGTAAGATTTTGTGAAATTAATGAAGTTAAGTGGTAACTTGTAGACACATTTGATTATTTAGGGTAGCGTTAGATAAAAATAAATTTTCACGGGTCAAGATAAAATATTTTTAGGTCATAAAAATTATAATAATACATTTCTTGCAAAATTTGAATGATATAATAATAATCGTGTCGAATTTAAGAAAACCGTCGTAATTATATAAATATAACAATTTATATACAAAATAAATTTAAAACACTAGGTAAACTCATAATATTATTTTTATAACTTAATATGAGTATAAAAAATATATCGAGATAATTTTTGGAATTAATGGATCAATTGTTCAAAATAATTAGTTACGCGATAACATTTATTTAATATGAAAATTATACGTTTAATGTAAAATGCAAAACCATGCATGAACTAATATGATGACAATGATGTTAATGAAATGTAGACTAAACTTAGTCTATATGAAATGACCTCGATGATATGATCATGAATTCACAGCTAAACCATTACGGTTACGTGAATTTGATGCTCGTAAACCTAGTTCACGATAAATGATAAATAATGAAGCATGAGTAATGTTTTGAGAATGACCTGAAAATACGAATTGTCACAAAACTCAACAAGAACTATTCAAGAAGCCCAAAATAGATTTACGGTCTAGATTAGTAAATCATTTACACTAACAATGACATGCAAGGTATGTGTCTAGAAATAAAGGAGCACAAGATGGTGTTCAAGACAAAAGAGTTGTGAGGTGCTAGTTTTGGACAATCTAGTCATTACGGATGCTGATTAGCATACAATGAGCTTCGTCCATGAAGTCATGTAGCTCTTCTCGATCAAAGCAAGATAATCGCTTGATGAGGCAAGTGGTTGTGATTAATAAAAAAAAATTAATTTTACAACTTGTTTGATTAGTAATCCTAAGACAATGCAAAGTATTTCCATTGTAAACTTACTTTAGGAAAACATAGGAGTATAAATTTCTCAAGTGAGAGAATGAATATGAGACTATTACTAGCGGTGCTCAATTACGGCTAAACACGACCATTTTTATGGGCGATTCCACATACCCAACTTCTCTCAAGGAAGCAATTCAACCGTTAGGTCAAATTGAGTTTCTAAAGCAATAAGTTCTCCAGTATTCATTCTCAAGTTAGGAAAATTTATATTCCTACAATGGCCTATCGAAGAGTAACAATGATGATACTTTGCTTCGTTTATATTAATATTATACTTGAAACAACTAAGGTGACGAAGGTGTAAAAAAATTAAAAGTTGTCCATATGGTGAACAAAAAAATGGTTGGATGAGCTAGTTCAACATATGTTGTTGGAAAGCTCGAGTTTGGACTTTCGGATATGAACAATTATATTTGCGTTGCAAAATAATTTACTTGAGTATATCGGATGAAATAATCAAGTTCTCAATCCTACTATGAAGCTTGGAGAGCGATCATGAAAAAGAAAACAGGAGAGTACATCATCAACACAAGTGTAGGTTATGATCCGATTTACATTCTTGTTGTTTTTAGAAAACGATACAAGGAAATATGAAATCAAGAAATCATATAGGCACATAAAACATTTATGTTGCACACATGAAAAACTCAATCAAACAGCCATTTTAGTGTGTTATATGTTTTAAACATTTTTCAACTTATAAAACTAACATTTTCGACACAACTAGATGTTATCCCAAACACTCCTTCAAGTAGCACATTGATTAGTAGAAAAATACTAAATCGACAAGCAAGAGAATGAATAGCAAGGTAAGGAAACCACATATGTTAATCAATCAAACAAGCACAAAAGCTATTTGAGATAAGCAATTAATCAAGTAATGCAATGGAAACAATTTATCATTTAGCATAGCATACGAAAGTTCTTTTCATCGCTTTGTGTTAAACATGTATACCAAGCTTGATTAGTTTCCTTTATAAATATGATCAAAAACTTAATTTCAAAAGAGGACACATTGTTATTCAAAGATGAAAACATCCGTCTCCAATTAGATCAAAAGTTTGTGCAAAAGTTATGACCGAAAAATGACTTTCTATTATAAATCAATGATTCTGAAATTTTTTGTTTTGAATCAGTTTATGAAATTATTTTTAAATGAAAGTAGACTCAAATACCTTTAAAACGATAGGTGGCACGACTTCTAACGACTTACGGTTAATTAGTTATGAATTTTTGAAATTCAGACAAAAACTGTCTTCTGTACCACGGATCCCACGGATCCCTTGCTTGAGTCCAGTGTAACATGAAGGATCCGCAGATCTGACACAAAATTACAAAAATGCACGTTTTGATCCGACGAAAAGGTTTAACCTTTGTAGACTTTTTAGTGAAGTTATATTATCCATTTTTACCTTTATTCAAGCTTGATAAACAAGATATCTAACAACAAAACTTCAAAGAGAAAAAATCAACAAAACACTTTTCATATTATGCTTGACTTCACCAAGAATTTGATACAAGGACCTTACTCATTTTGAAAACCATTTGTTTTAAAAACTAGAGCCAACCCGCTTTGATAGCAATTGTGAAAACGTAGAGGGGGGGGGGGGTAAATACGTTTCCGTTTCAAACTTAAAACTTTTGTATCAAATATAGTATAAACCATTGCATTCGCTAATCTCAATGCGAGGATGCATTTAACGCATTACGGCATGTAAGGCCAACCCCTTAATATCACATAAGATTCCGCAAGATTAATGGTTCATTAAAAATCAAGTTTCACTATTATTAGTCCGGTTGCTTTTTCTTGATCAAGCGTGTCATAATATGTAAAGTGTTAAATATAGTTTGTGACTATATGAAAGACCAAGTATATGTCACAAACATAGACATCAACCACATAGAAAATAAACAATGTAATGCAAGAATAAGAGTAAAGCGATAAGTAAAAGGATAGACAAACCAACACGAGGATTTATAGTGGTTCTGCTACAAGGACACCTTCCTTGCCCTACTCCACTCCCCGAGTCACCTACTTGAGAGTTCGTAAGCACTACACCAACTCCTTATGGCGGAGAAGCCTTCACAACGTCGCTTAACCTTTTTCCGGTACAAAGCTAAATACCGAGTACTTTCACACCAAGGCGAACCAAACCTAACACAACGTCGCCTACCCTTTATACGGTGCTAGGCTAACTACCGAGTTCTTTCACACCTTAGGAGAACTAATCCTATCACAACGTCGCCTACCCCTTTATTAGGTACTAGGCTAAGCACCTAGTTTCATTACTATGGAGGAACTACTACCCTTCACAACACAACACCTTATATCAAGGAGATCCACTCCTTGTTACAACACCATCAAGGATATCACCATCCTTGGATCTAAACGAATACTATATGTATAACGATGCACCTCATCGATTATACGACCTAGGCATTCTTCACTAATGCCATTTACACGATCCTTCAGCACCTTTCACTAATGCCTTCAACACGGATCTTCGGCACTCTTCACTAATGCCTTTGTCACATCTATGACATCCGTTATGTTTTGTGGCCCAACATAACAAACCTTGTGTTTTATGGCACAAACACATAAACCCTCTAGTCTAGTCATAGATACAAGAATATGATACTAGACAATATCTAAGACAATGTGTCTAATGGATATAAACTCCTAGACTAAACATCAAGAACCCAAAGCATGATGTAGTTAGTCTTCTATGAATGAAGATGACAAGTTTCCCAAGCTTGTTGTATAAGATCCTCATGTGCTTGTATCTTGTGATGGGTGATCACTTTAGTAGGTAAGGAAGCAAGATCTCTAAGCTTGCTTTGGAGGATCACTTCGGGACTATGCTTACAACAAATGAGAGTTAGAAGCATTATGATCATATGAGATGAGGGTGGTTTACATGTTTACTAATGATCCAAATATCATAGATTTGGTGGAGAGAAACTATGTGTGAAGGTGTGAGGAAATGGTAAGAATTGGCTTGCTATTTCTAGGCAAAAAGACCAAAACCATGTTCTGCCCCAAGGATCCCTTCTAGAGGGATCCGGCCTTGTAATTCCAAGGGATCCGTGGGTCATATGAGGGATCCGTCCACGCTCCTCTTTACCCATTGTTTTTTGGTTGAAACCATGGGTTATGGGTTATGGTTTTGAGTGCCCACCAAGGTACAATGTATCTAGACTTATGGGTATGGGTCAATACCATGGGTCATGGATAATATCCATATATGACTTATGCATGATGTCATGCAATGGGTATGGGTCATGGACTTTGGGTTTTACCCAACTACATTCAATGTATTTGGTCAATGGGTCAAATACTTAAGTTTCTACCCATTTATATTACCCATTATAATACATACCAGCTATGTATATATTTACCCAATACGTAAACACTAGTTGTTGTACATAAACTATTTAACTAAACTTGTTTATTGGTTTGTTGGGGGTTTGATCATAATGCAACATAACAAACATGTACGAACCTGTGTTGTAGCATACAAGGACTTGAGTCGTCGAGAGGTGTTGAGACAAGATCTAACTACAAGTAACATATACATTTTACGTTATGTATTACAAGTTACATGTTTGTCATCAACAAAACAAATGAGAATGTATAGATTAAATATCGTAATATTTGCACTAACACTTTTCTTTTTTTTTCACTTTTTTTTTCTTCACATACATCATATCTCCCCCACACTTCGTATAAGCATACACCACAAAAACACAAATAAGAAGTATTCATCCTTCGTCTTTGTCGGAATGGCACACACGAATAGCAAAGTGTGGCTAACTCATAATCATCAAAAATAATCCAATCATACCAAGCAACTAGCAACCAACCATTTAGACTTTGACAAGGGGTAGGCTAAGGTTTAAAGGTGTAAAATATTTTTGTATTTTTTTGGATTTAACAAAGAGAAAGGGATGGCTCAAAGGGTGTAACTAAGGGTATCTAGCGCTAAAGATGAGCGCTAACAGATGGGTCCATGTGGGTGGTTAACTAACCATTGTGGTTAGCTAATATATCATTAGATGTAAACGGAAGGCCATTTGGTTTTATTCCTAAGGTTGCCTCTTTATCACACGAATACACTTATATCACACGAATGTGATCTTACTGCGGTCTGATAATGATTTACAAGTACAAGTTCTAGAATAAATAAAATCATCCGGCACACTCATAGCAAAAAGAATCAAGCATAAAAGATGTATGCTATAAGAAACAGGATCAAATCCTCACAATTTTAGTGGTAAGGGCTATAATATGCGCAAGCAAATGTTATCGATCCCAGAATGGATTGCAATATTAATCGGGACACATCTCATGTTTTTCAAAATTACCGATTTCACCAGTGGGTTGATCCAGTTACTCTAATATATTATCCTATAAGCGTGAAAACAACTAGATCATAAGGGCAAACAAGTTTACAAAGATTAAAATTGGCCCAAAAATTTGGAATCTAACAACTAGTTTCGTTTTTCACAATAATATTTCCCCCCCACACTTAAGTTAAGCATAGTCCTCAATGAAAAATAAAACTTCAAAGCATGTACGATAGGGGAATTGAAATAATAAGAATCTGAGAGAAACGAAACCTCCCGGCCAAAGAAATCATGATCGAACTCCAAATGATAAGATGCTAAGCAAACGCTAGCATAAGCGTGTGAGATCAATCGATTTCTCATCCAAACATGTCCAATCAAGAGTATAAGGTCACCAATCCAACCAATCATTCCTCCAAGAGCTTATTAAATCTGCAAAAATAAAATAAACTACAAAAACACGTAAAATTCTAAAACTCACTTTCGTAGGCATCACGGTTGCATTTAGCGTATGCAACAAGCCTTTAAACCCCTCGGTGGCCCGAGTGGACGAGTTATAGTCTCGTGAGGGTTTCCAGTGAACATACCCACAAAGTTCAAAACATTTTTATTTTTTAAAAACAAACACTTATTTATTCACAATGTACCAAATTAACAAAACATAAAATGGAAAAACCAAATAAAAGAAATGATACTCTTGCAAAAACAAAAAGACATTTAAACTTATTGTATCTAAACACAAACACACAAAAAGAAAATACGAAAAATGAAATATATATATATATATATTTTTATAATTTTTTTTAACGATTGGTCCAACCGAATCGGTTACGGGGTGTAACCGATCTTGTTTTTGTTTTTGTTTTTTTTTTTTTTTTTTATTTTTAGAAAAACAAGTTTTATTTCAGAACTTTTATTGATAAAATGAAACACGAATGAAGAAGGTTACGAACACTAAAATAAACACAAGTAAACAAAACACATAAACACACATAAACTATCACGAACATAAAACAACACTAAAAAAACAATATACGCATAAACAAATAAAAGCACAATCACAATCACATAGACACAAGCAAACATAATTAGCCACGTAAAACAAATCAAGCAAGATAATCTAAACAAGATAGTCTTATTTAAAATTAATACGAAACTAACATAGACAAGAATAACACGAACAAAAAGAAACACAAACATGCAAGAGATCACATAACATAAAAAACACAAACACACGAAAACAAGAAACACACGAAATAAAAAAAATTAGGACAGAAGTCTCCAACCGGATCGGTTATGGGTGGTGACCGATCGGTTGGAGTGGTTTGGGCGGTCCAACCGTTCGGCTGCAGAGGCAACCGATCCGGTTAGAGGGTTCTGGTCAGTTTTGGTGGGTGTTTTCGCAAACAATTTTTAGCACACTTAGAAAGCAATCTTTGAAATGAGCATTTTTAGAACATGAAATGAAATCTCAACATCAAAAAACCTGATTTTGATGCAAAGATCATTTGAGCAATTATGAGAAATTAAGAGATTATTCCGAAAGAACACGCAAAGGAGCAATTAAGAAAACATCATGAGCAAGCAAGCAATAGCAATCAAACAAGAGCAAAGAAACAATCATTCATGAGCAAGAGCAATATATCATTCGAACAAACTAGCAAACAAGCAACAATTCAACAAACAAACAAACACAAGAATACAAACACAAGTCCCCGGCAGCGGCGCCAAAAACTTGATGGGTTCCCATCGTGGTTTTAAATTTATAACAAGAATTACCGGTTAACTAGGAACACATTCGGGCAAGTATACCCTAGTCAAGTTGTAGTATAATATATGGTAAATCAAGGTCGTCCCAAGAGACTTGGTTGCACTACAAGTGTCGTTTGTTTGTTTAAGAAAGTAACAAGTTGATGGTTATAATTGTCACATATCAAACCAACAAGAAAAGCAATATAAGAACAAGCACGTATCAAGGTCGTGGTTATGATTGTCACGGATCAAACCACTAAGAAAATGCACACAAAGAACATACATGTTTAGACAAATGATCACAAGGATATTAGGATGTTTAGTTTGGGAAACATATTATCAAAGATAGAACCAATACTAATAGTTTAGTGTTTTATAAATCAAATGTGCATAAGCCTCAATCAAGTGGTCATGTCATGAGCCTTATACCAACAACAACAAAGAATCCCTTTCGGCCTTAGACTTTGATGTTATTAATTTGTGAAGTTCCATTTACTTGAAAGATATTGAGAACACATATTCAAAAGATTCCTTTCGGCCTTAATCCAAATTAAACCTTTACTTGTTATGTTTATTAATTCTCTTGCACAATCGTCACAAAGTACAAGACCAAAATCATTTTGTGGAGTTTGATAGGACTCCTTGAGATCGTTTTGAGCCTTAGGGTTTAACAATAACAATGATAACAATAAGATGCACAACGGAATAAATCAAAACATCATTATTATTTACACAAGGTTTTTTCACATCTTCCCCAATTATATTTGATCAGAATATAGTGTGTTACCTAACAGTAACAGGGATCAAAGACACCTTCGATCTTAGAGATAACTAAACTAGTTCTAGGCGTTTACAATGAACCACGCCCTAGAACACACACACACCTTCTACTAGACGTCTACATTGTGAAAGACTTAATTCGTAAAACCTACACTCCATGTCCTCTTTATATACTAGAGGATTAGGGTTTACAAGATACTACGAAGGACTAATAAATAAATCTTCTTTTGCAAGCAAGTCCTTCCATCTTTTTGTAGATTTCTTCTTTGTCACTTTAAGCCCTTGATGTTTCATTCTTTATTGTTTTGTATCATCGAATCAATAAACCCAACAATCTTCCCCTATTTGATGATGACAAAACAAATACGGTGCTTGTACGAACTTCCCTAGAGGAAGTAGCAGAAGTTGAGATAATTAAATGTCACCATGAATGAAACATTCTTGTCTTCCTTTGTCTTCCTCTTAATCCATGCCATGCCACTCCAACATCTCTTCCCCTTTTTGTGATTATCCAAATAGGAAATGTAACCAGTAAAAACTTCCCCTTGAGTGGTGCATGAACATCAAATGATTCTTCAAATCTGTAAGCTCTTTGTAATGATCACTTTTGAAGAAAACCAAATATAACGAACTTGATAAAGAAGTAGAATAACCCAAACTTGTGTCTTATGTCTTGCACTATAGATGACATCGAACGTATACAACCAATGTATAGGGAGACCGCAATCTCTTGATGAAAACCTTCATCTACTATTCATCAATTCGCTGTCATAATCATTGAAGCACGAACAAGTTATCTCCAAAGTGCAACACCCACTTTGAGATATGATAAGAGCACGAATCTGTGTTACTCAACTACAATATCAAATAGGTTATGATCAATCATCTTCGTAATCACCTATTCAATAAATCTCCAAAACGAGCTTTTTAAATCCTTTTAAGAACAAATTAACCAAAAACCTTTGTGTGTAAACCAATCTCTTGTGTGTGTCTAACATCTTAAATCTGAAAACCAAATCGAGATCGACAAGCTTCCCCTCAAACCAAAATTCAATCAATGTACTATCCGATATCGAGTAATACGAGCAGTAGAAAATATATATCGGACAAACTCAATAATTATTTAGTACATGCCCATAATTCATACAAAAATTCCACCTACCTATATTAAAAATAAAGATATACTGACTTTGGAATTTAATAGGTACGAAGTGTAGGTGATCATGCACTATCACTATATCCTGTATAAACTTAACCATCCATCACCTCTTTCAGCAATCCATGATAATCATCCAAATAGATTTAAACAACTCATAATAAATAATCCATTACCATGCGCCAACCATAACAGCGTGTCATCTCCTTTATCTTGTCGTCTCCCTTCACCAATCAGAAAAGAATCTCAATTCTGTGTCCCATCCATACTATGCGTAAAACAACAGCTTATTATCCATCGATCACAAACAGTCCAGCATCACCACTTCATAAAGAAACCTTGAAATCCTTGCAACCATGAGCAATAGCATCTTGTAATGTTGTAGCAGTAGGAACCATCATGAGCAGTAGAAACGACATCGTAGCAGTGGAAACGAGATAACTAGCAGTGGTAATCAAACCTACTAGCAGTGGTAACGAGAATAAGCTAGCAGTGGTAACATATCGTGGAGCAGTGGTAACGAAGAAATGCTAGCAGTGGTAATGAGTAAAGTTAGCAGTGGTAACTCGCGAGTGGTAGCAGTACCAATTTGATGAGCGAACAATAGAAACCTATCATAACTTCTCAAACTGTAGTCGACTATCCTCACAAATTCATCTTCGAAACTCTTATACCATCACGCCATACCCCATATCAAGAACAAATATCAATTATAGCAGTAGTACTCGAAACCCATAGCAGCAGATACTCATATTTCAAAAGCAGTAGGAACATACGAATACTCATTCTTGAATTCGAAAACCTTTAAGATGATATTATTCTGTTCTTTGTACTTCACATATCATCAAATAAAGTCTTGCTTACATGTTGATCACAATAATAAACACTCTAATCATGCACATGCAAATAAGAATGCTAGAATAAACCACCGACCACCATTGATTCAAAGAGTAGCAAATAAATAATTTACTTCAACCACATGTCACGAATATTAATATTGAATTAATCATGGCACTTGACTTAAGCATGTAAGGATAATATAAATAGTCAAAAGCAAATTAGTAGTATTACCGACCTACGTATTCGAGAATGCATCAGTAGGATTTAAAATATCTTCGATCAATAATAATGAATTGAATGAGGAATGAGGACCCACTATCATTAATTGGACGAGAATATTATGATACAAAAGATATCAAACCCTTTTAATATACCATGAACGCACCATGTTCTCAAAATAAAAACAATTGTACCCAATAATTCGAATTGTTACCCTTTTTCTGCAGCATACTTCGACAGTTAATAACTCTTGATTGCAAGCTCGAATCGACGATCCCTCCGGTAAAAAAAGATGGATGGGTATATAGAGAAGCTCCACTAAAAATTATAGCCCGATCCAACGGTTAACGAATGAGATATCGTCGTTAGAAAACTGTGTTGCAGAAAGTTGCGAGTTTTGTGTAAACTCGATTTTCTTCTTCCTTTTTCGCCAAAAAAGCTTGTGAATCCCTAGGTAACGAGCTCCCCAAGCTTTGATACCAATTGTGGAGTTTGATAGGACTCATTGAGATCGTTTTGAGCCTTAGGGTTTAACAATAACAATGATAACAATAAGATGCACAACGGAATAAATCAAAACATCATTATTATTGACACAAGGTTTTTTCACATCTTCCCCAATTATATTTGATTAGAATATAGCGTGTTACCTAACAGTAACAGGGATCAAAGACACCTTCGATCTTAGAGATAACTAAACTAGTTCTAGGCGTTTACAATGAACCAAGCCCTAGAACACACACACACCTTCTACTAGACGTCTACATTGTGAAAGACTTAATTCATAAAACCTACACTCCATGTCCTCTTTATATACTAGAGGATTAGGGTTTACAAGATACTACGAAGGACTAATAAATAAATCTTCTTTTGCAAGCAAGTCCTTCCATCTTTTTGTAGATTTCTTCTTTGTCACTTTAAGCCCTTGATGTTTCATTCTTTATTGTTTTGTATCATCGAATCAATAAACCCAACACATTTGTCACTAATGAATTGAAACTAACCATTGTTAAGAATACTTTCGTCCATTGAACTCAACAATGATCAACCAAAACAATAAACAAGAACAAGTTCCAATTCAACCAAATATGATGTTATCAACATATTCCAAACAAACACCACAATTATCCAAACATCCTTTTATCACAAGTTCTCATATGAAATAAACAAGTATAAAGACAACATTCACAAGACAAGAACACATCACAAGAATCATATAATCAACACAACCAAAGAGCCAAACATGAACAATGACATTCAACATCATAAAAGTAACAAGGATTTACCCAAAGTAAGATTACATTAGGTAAGGGTGAAGGATTATAGCACTCCTTCAAGCCTCCAATCAACTACAACTTCTAACCAAGAATAATTCTGGAAATGGTAGAGGTTTGTGGTCTTTTGGGAGAGATAACTTTGGTTGATAGTTGGTGGAAATTCGTCCTTAAAGGTGGAGGATCGAATTTCACACCTTTGGTGAAGGTAAGTTGAGAGAGGGATGTTGTTTTAGGTGGAAATTCGTCCTTAAGGGTGGAAGATCGAATTTCACACCTAGAGATGGAGTGGTGGGTGAAAGGGATGAGAAGGATGGAGAAGGGATGATGAAATGAGGTTGCAAAGGCCTCTATTTATACTACTTCCAAGCCTAGGGGTTATAAATGCATTTCTTGGTCACCAAGGAGCTTGGAAGGGACTAGAATACATGTAGGAAGGGACTAGAATCGTTTGGAACATGATTGGAACTTGCTAGGACTCTTATTGATGAAGAAATGGCAGAAACAGGCCCTCCAACCGAATCGGTTGGGCTCCAACCATTTTGGTTAGTGTTCTTGACCATTCTCCAACCGGATCCGGTTGGGGGCTCGACCGAACGGTTGGAGCAAATTGAAAAAAATCATAAGCACCAAAGTTGTAGATCTTTCTCTTAGCTTTCCGTGGTCGCAAACCGGGGGTCAAACGGAGTCCGTATGCAAAAGTTATGGCCAAAATGGTGAAGGTGTGTCGGGAACAACGAGTCTTCAAATATTTCTTCGTTTAAGCTTCTTTTCTTCATTTCTTTCTCGTTTTCCTTCTTGAACTTCATTCTTAAGTCTTTGGACCACTAACTTGATGACTTTACCTTCTCGAATATACTCCGCAAGTCTTGCTTTTTTCGGGAATTCTTCATATATGGAGAAATCTTCGTATTTTACTTCTTTTTCCGTCTTTTTCTCCACTTTCCTGTACTTGGCTACAAATGAACTAGCAAACACACTTTGATACGATTAAGCAAAAAAAGCATATGATTATAGCCAAATAACATACATAAAAGAATGGATAACGCTACTAAAAACATGCACAATTTGAGCGTTATCAGCCAACATTGCCAATTCCATGGATTTCGCGACGAAGATGCTAATGAGCACTTGAACAAGTTCTTGTCTATTACTCAATCCATGAAACAAAAAGGCGTTTCTCAAGATAATATCCGATTGAATCTCTTTCCATTCTCTTTAACCCACGAAGCCGAATCTTGGTTTTATACCCTTGAAAAACATTCAATTCATACTTGGGAAGAGATGTTTCACAAGTTTCTTTCAAAATACTTTCCATATTCGAAAACGATACAGCTGAGGAAAGAAATTCTTAATTTCCAGCAATTAACCAAGGAATCCGTATTTGAAGCTTGGGAAAGATTCAAAACATTATTGCAGAAATGTCCCGATCATCGAATTTTGCTCCTTGATCAAGTCCTAACCTTTTATCATGGTATCACTGCGATTGATCAAGACAAAATCATGTTGGCATATGGTGGAAATCTCATGCGGAAGACTCCTTAAGAAGCTTATAATTTGATCGAGAATTTGACACAACATCATTTTCAGTGGGATGCTGACGTTCCTTACGATTCTACCACTATGTTGAGTGATCATTATTCCGAGCAAATTTCCGTTATGAGTGCTCAAATTGATGTCTTTGGCAAGCAAGAAAGATATATCAGTCACCATTATCAACAAAGACCGAGTCATCCACCCACCTTTTACTATTCAGATTCTGATGAGAGTGATGATGATGAACCGTTTGAAGAAGTGAACTTAAAGATCGATGACGCTTATGATGATTCTTCGAGTGGCAATCCCATTCCCATTTCCGATCTTATCATTTCCGAATCGTCCCCTTCACTCACGCCGGTTGAGAGAAGTGACGTCGGTTTGGAAGAGGTCGATGCTTTTCCAATTTCGCCGGAAATTGTTGAAGCCGATTGCGATCCGGGGGAAGATGTTCCTTTGTTAGAAAAGATGTTATACGACGAGCCGTTACCTTTTCTTCCCCCGAAGGAAGATAACGTTGAAGAAATTGTTGAACCTAAGCCGTCAGATACTCCGGAGCTCGAGCACAAGGATTATGTTCCCGAACTTGAGAGTTTTATCTTTGATACGGTAGAGGAGAGTAGTGGCAATCCCACTTCTCTTCCCGATCTTTCTCTTACGACTTACGAGTCATTTTTTTTTATATCGATCATACAGAAGAGACGAGTCGTGGCAGCACCACTTCTCATGCTTATGTCTCTCTTCCGGAGTATGATTCGTTTCGTTTTGAGGAGTTCTCCGGTGAACTCTCTCATGTCATATCTCCTCCGGAGTATGATCGTTTCTATTTTGATCTTGAGAAAGATTTTAGTTTGGGGGAAGAGCAGCTCTCTCAAAAGAGTTTCGTTATTGATGACATCACCCCGCCTCTTCCTCCTAAAGTTTTTGTTGAAAATTACTCTATGATCTTAAATGATCAAATTAAAATTAAGGATTATATGAAATTTCCTTTTGAGAATGAAGAATGGATCCTAATTGTTATCAAAATCTTTATTCCATTTCTTCCATATAATGTGATTTATCCTCTTCTTCACTCTTGCGGGAGTGAGGATACCATCTTTGACCCCGGTATCATCGTTTATAGTTTTACTATTTAGAACCGTGGGTATCTCGTCGGAGTGGAACTTTCATCACATTCAATGTTTATCCAAACCATTTAAATGAAAGTCCGATGGAGATTTTCTCTTCCACTTGCTCCCCCATGGACCAATGAATTCGGGGTCGAGTCAAGCTAGCTTAATTCTTAACAAAAACAAGAGCATTTCATGGGTGACCATCCATGTTTCTGACTTCTTTCTATTTTCTAACAACTAAGTGTGGGGGGAAACCTCCATGGTGTTTGATTCTTGTGTGTTTGCTCATGTTTTCAGGTATCTCTTTGATCGTGATGATTGATGTGCCTGTTTTCATTCCAGCCGCCCAATATCCGATCATTTTGCTAACGTTTATCTGGGGATATGTTTTCAAAAATTCTTTTTGTGTAAAATGATAGATTTCATCCACACACTTGGTTAGTGGTATTACCTTTTTCCATTCGATAGTATCGGCTTCGGCCGGGACATTGAATATTGAGGGCAATATTCAGTTCTAAGTGTGGGGGGGAATTCTGTCGAATTTTGTCACATTTGTACCCTTTAGTCCCTAGTACCTCCGTTTTGCCCAAAATTTAAAAAGTTTTGCTTAAAAAATAAGTGCTCTGAACAAAAATAAAGCGTTAATGCTTCGGTGTTAATAATAGTTTAGTCTTGATTAGGTTAGAACAAAGGGAATCCCGACTCTGCTAGAGTATTGATCTAGCCGCTCTCTTAACAATTAGGCTAAGTTTTTACAAGTTGTGCAAATGAAAATGCTAAGCGTGGAGTAGTTGGTTCCGTTTTAGAGCTTATATAAGTAATCTATGGCTTTTTCTCCCAGAAGATCACTAATTGGACCTAAATACGTGCTCGTTGTCAAACCTTTGAACATAAAAATCGTTTTGTTATGCAATAAAATTTTTAAGCAATTTTGATAAAGAGTTAGAGTTCAACTTTTTATCTAAATTTTTGGAAAAGCATACTTTCTTAAAATGGAATAATATTGCAAAATGAAAGTATCGTAAAAGTACATGAATGATGCAAAAATAAATCTCAAGTCAAAGTTAAAAAAAAAAAAAAAAAAAAAATGAAAAATGAAAAATGAAAGATATGAGTCCTCAAATAAAAGTATTAAGTTGCTTATGAATAAATGTGCGAAACTTGCTTTTTCTTAAATTTAAATCGGAAGTTGAACTAGGATTCATCAAAGTTGTTTAAAAATTTGACGGTGATTTAGAAATTCTTGAAGTCAAAGACCCCGAAAGCTCCGATACTATTCTCAAGGGTGAAAACCTGGCCTCCTTAAATGGACAAGCGGAGAAGAAAGTCGCTACATGGAGTGATCTCACCTTTGAATATTGAACTTCTAAATTATCGTCTGTTGATGTCCATTTAGGTTTAGTCTTAACTTAACGGTAGCCTCGTAAATCTTTGGAATCGAATTCCCGCTAATTCCGGTACTATTCTCCGTGAGGTGTCAAAAGCCCGGTCACCTAAAGCCAACTGGTTTGGGATGTGCCGAGAAGAAAGCTGCTACATGGAAGAGGCCATTTTGATCCTTAGAATTTCGTAGTTTCCGGTGAGTTAACATTTTAGTTAAGTGGATATCAACCATAACAAGGTCGATTTTAATGGTCAAACTTTTGAAAATGAGCACACGAACTTTTATTGTATAAACTGTGGGAGTAAAAAGTTAAGTCTCGACTTACATAGATTATTTGTATAAGTAGTGTTAGCATTTTGCCAAAACGGTTGCACAATAACTTTAGACTTAGTTTGAGAGTATAAAAAAGAGGATGACGATTCAAATTCCATGGAGACACCCATTTTGTGTGAATCCCGTTCCATGATACCACTTTTTGTTAATCAAGCATGATGTTTACTTTTAGTCTAGTTTAAATTTATCACATCAAATAAAAAAATCGAAACGGGGTAGTCTTGGTAATCTTGATTCTTTCATTACTTCATATGATTGATTGCTAGGGACTAGCAATTGCCAAGTGTGGGGGGATTTGATGAGTGCTTATTCACTCATCATTTTTACCCACCTAAGACCACAAAAACGACCAAAAACACCCAAATATGATCAAAATATGTTAAAAATATCCTCGGAGTGTGTTTTGTGTCTTGCAGGTACAAAAGGATTGAAAACAGAGCGAAAACAAGAAAAATCAAGACGAAATCAGAAAAGTGCTGAAACGGACAGAGCCAGGAGTGGATTTTCCACATTTTCAGAGCTCGGGACATGTTTTTGGAGTGAGCAGGGGGAAACAAACCCAAAACCTAACCCGAAACCAAAATTCCCATTTTACCCCGTCCCCGATACCCAAATAACCAAATTGCCTTTTAAAACAAAAAATATCCAAAAAAAAATCCCCGTTTTAAACCTTTAAAACCATTTTGTAAAAATCTCATTTTTCCTTAATACCAATTTTAGTTTTGAAAAAAAAATTACAATAGCTTAAAAACTAAAAAATACAATTTTACACTTAAAACTCTTTTAATAAAATCCCCTCATTAACCAACCTTTTCCCCTTTTCCCTTAAACCCAGAAACCAAAGCATAAAACCAACCCTAGAACACAATTGGCGCCCAAATTTCCCCCCTTCTCTCCATCACTCTCAATCCCAAAAACCAAGAACATGTCACATGCTCATCCTATGGTTTCTCCCCTCCCCTTTCCAGGTCATCAATCCACAACACCATATATGCCATCAATGGCTAGGAGTGAAAGAAATAGGTACCAAGGAGGACCCAATGGCTGAGATGCATTGTAAAGAAGCACAAGCTCACTCATATGCTCACTCTCTCACAAAACAAACACACAAGAAAGAAGAAAAGGAGCCAGAAGACACTTTTTAAGTTTTATATAAATAGGCTGCTAGAGCTTTTGTAAAACTTGTCTAGAATTCTTGTTCTAGTCCCAATTTATGTTTACTGTCATTTACTTTTCTTGAAATCATTTAATTTTGAATGCAATTTATAGTCATCGTTGACTTCAAAAGATGCATCACTTGGTACAATTTCACTTTCATCTTGTTTTGCATATTGATCATATGGGACAACATTGCTATTACCTATATTTTCAATATTTGATTCAATAATTTCAGTTGATTTTACTTTGTTGTGAATCTTTTGCCCATCAATCCCATCGTATAATTTTAATACCTATGATATGATCGATTCCTTGGAGGGACTGGCCTGTCGTGGTGAAGGAACCTTTGGAGAAACGATTGGTGAGATACTAGCCATAAAGATGGTATGTGCAACTGGTTCATCATCAACATCCGAGTCAAATGCATCACAATCTGCAACTTGAAATGCATTGGGATTGTTCTGACCCATACCCTGCACTGGCTGTTCATCCACATTAGCATCATAAGTTTTGGCATTTCCCTCAGTTAGGAATAGCAATTCTTCCTCATTCAACACAACTCCACTATCTTGAGCTTGTACAGTAGCATTTTGTCCCTGAAGTACTCTGCATTTTGTGGATGTTTTGGAAGAGTGCAGTTCCTTGCGATGTGTCCTTCTCCACCATAGTTGTAGCACTTGATTGGCTTTCCTTGACCCTGGGCCATGTTCCTTCCACGATTCTGATTACCCACATATCCTCCACCTATACCAGCATTCCCATAACCAGCACCAACCCCAACATTTCCTTGCTCATTATGTGGAAGATAAGCATTCTGCCTTCCCTGCACGTTTTGAACAACTACCCTTCCATCTTTAACCGTAATATGATTGTGAAGGTTAGAAGCAGTTCTCAGATGATTGTTGGTATGTTGGGTAAAGTTCAGGTTTTGCTTAACCATTATAGCCAGTTGATTGACAAGTTGTTCCATGAATGAGTATGAAGGCTTATAACTTGGATCTGGAATGAGTTTGTGATTACCATCCCTAGTAGGTATGACTTGTGATGCTTTGGTGGTTATTCCCATATTAGTGTAGAATGTAGTTGAGTCATTTGAAGAACTTGCATCACTAGTACTGGTATTAAACTTTTCCATGACCATTCGTTCAAATGCAACATGCTTCTCATTTTGGAGCAAATAAGCATACAATTGCTCGTAATTGGTGTTCCTCAATCCTTTGTTCAGTTTGACTGCAGTGATAAATTTGTGCCATTCGGGATTCATGTTGTTCACAAACTTTGAGTTTAGCTGGATATTTGGCATTGTCATTTTAATATTCCTCATATCATTCACAAGCTTGTGGAATCTCACATAATATTCAGTAACACTTTCCCCTGGTTTCATTTTAAAGTTCTCAAAATCATTATTTAGTTGAGACTCCCTATCTTCCTTAGTCATTTCTGAACCAGAGAGAAGCATCTTAACATTATCTCAGACTGCCTTAGCTTCAGTGTTGTGATTGATCAACTTGTAAATGTCCTTAGGTAAACCTTGAAGTATAATGTTTGAGGCTCTGATGTCTGCATCGTATCTTTTTTTCTCCTTATCATCAAGCTCATCATACATCTTTGGTCTATCTAATCGCAATACGACTGAACCATCAGTAGCAGTTTCAAGGATATCTCTGGTGGTTTTAATTTGATATGGTCCTTCATTAATTGACTTAAGGATGTTAACCCCATTTTCCTTTCCTAAGTGATACAGTCTGATTCTTTGAGCCCAAGAGTCATAGTCAGTTCTATCAAGCATGGGAGGAGGAGTATCGGATCTTGCAGCTTGAACGTCATCAGCAACGGAAGAGGTGATTGTAGACATGATTACAAATTCCACGGGATTTTACTACTCTATAATTAAACCGGGAAATAGATTCTTTCATGGGATTTTACTAAATCAAGAGAAAACTGTAAAACGTATCACAAAAATGATAAGTCTCAATAGACAAATCGTACTCAAGACAAATCGCACCCTTGACAAACCGCTTCAGTCAACTCGCTTCCTACTCAAATCACTTTCCAGACAAATCGCTTAAGTGTCAAACCGCTTACCTGACAAATCGCTTAAGAGTCAAAACGCTTAAGTGTCAAACCGCTTACTTGACAAATCGCTTAAGAGACAAATTTCTTAAGTTGACATAACGCTTAACAGTCAAATCGCTTAACACACAAACCGCATAAGTTGACAAATCGCTTAGTACACAAGTACACCCACTACTTCCACTACTTTGTCCTTTCTTGTCGTTTTGTCTAAATAGACAAACCGCTTCTTTGACAAATCGCTTCATAGAAATAGGACAAACCGCATAAAATCCGGGACAAACCGCATAAAAACCAGTGACAAACCGCTTCAAAGAAAAAGCATTCGAGAGTCAAACCACATCATAGAAACTTTCAAAATCTAAACTTTTCAATCTAAAAACAGTGCAACCACAATGATTCAAGCCTTCCAAACCAAAGCCTAAACACTTATAATGATTCTAAACACAAAAGTACTATCAAAATTCAAACTTTAACACTGGAAATGATCCAAATGATGAAAACTACTCTAAACTCATTCAAACCCAAAAACCTTATAAAAACCACTAGAAATCCAAGAACATGAAAGATGAGTGATCAAACCATGGCTCTTGATACCATTTGTAACATATTGGTTTTCATAAACACACAAACACACAAATCAATGGGGCGTATAAGATGAGTTTTAGAGAGAGAAAGTGAAGAGAGTTGGGAACTTTAGTGAGACCAAGAAAAATGATATTATGAAAGCTCAAACCATTTGCCTTGCTAGGTAAAGGGTATTTATAGGTTCTTACAAGACACGCCTCCTACAGGCTGTGGATCAGGCATACAGTGGGTAAAGACCCGTCCGTCCTCCACGGTGTTACTTAACGAACTACTTACTAACACTAAATGACTACGACTATGAGCTTTCTAACGAATACATATACTTGAGGTGACCGACTCTTTAACTACATGATTTTATAAATCCTAACACTTAATATTTATGAAAACGTTTGTCATGTTACGTTAATGACTATGGTCTTGAATAAGCTTAAATGTAATACTTAAGTAGTAGAAGCTACTTGTCATGAAAAATGGGTCAAAATGGTTTTTGGTCATATTTCTTGTCAATTGTGAAATCCATTATTCTGAAGGTCAAATAAACGATGAAGTTTTATGAAAATTTTGTTTGTTATATTTTTTTGAAATATGGTGAGTTTGGTAAGTTACCAAGTTCGGGAAAATGGTTTATCCCGACAAATCTTTTGGAAAAACAACTTTGGTAAAACAGCCCTTGTTGGTTTCTATGGTGACCAGCCCTTGTTTTACACTTTTTGAGGCTTAAATTCCCGCATATCTTTAGTAAAAGATCATGTCAGACAACTTTCATGTTTTAAACTTAAGCTGGTTCGGAGCAGAAGGGGGGAAGGGTGACAAAACTTCGTTTTAAAATTAGATCAGTATGCTATTTTGCCCAACACCAATTTTTTAGTAACTTTTAACTAGCCGAAAATTTCAAACAAGAAGTCCAATTAACGAAATTCCATATACCAAGTTCAAGTTACATCTTCTTATATCATTCTTAAATATTTATCCAAGTCAATAATTCATAAATTTGTGTCTATTCTATTATAAATCTCTTGTTTCAAACCATTTACTAACTAATGTCCTAAACTAGCTTTTCTTGTTTTTTAACTATGTACAACATATAATCACTTCATAAAAAGTTAAACAACTTATATAAGATATAAGAATACAAAAATGAAAGAAAAACGTATACTACTTCTTCTAGTCTTGACCTACTTGATCTCTTTCACTTCCAAGCTTACTTTCAACCTTAATAAACTCTTGTATGAATCCTTCTAAATCAGCCCTTAGCACCTTGCATAACTCTTATTTCATCCAAAGGATCACCAAAACAACACTTGAACTATGTAGAGCTCTTGTAGAACTTGTAGTATGAATTCAAGTGAATGAGGGTGATGTGTGGTTGCTAGTTTACGGCAAGGAGAGACAAGAGACAGTTTTTGGTGAAGATGTTCTTGTTACTATGTGTTAGAAAAAGCTTTTTTATGTGTAGGTGATTTTTTAGGTGTCAAACTAGAAGGCATACTGTATCACCAAGAGACCACATGGCCTTGGTGATTAACTAAGGCATGCCACCTCAAAGCATGAGGTGGTTAGAGTATAAATTCTATGCTAAGCATTGGTTTGGTGATACGTATTGGCTCTACGGGGTATAGTTTGGTCTCGGTAATTACCAATATTAAGTCATGAAACTTAAACCGGGTAACGTAAAAATGTAATACTTATAAAAATGTTAAAACTTATCAATATACTCCAACTAAGATATTAGATTTGTGATAAGTTTGACGGAGAGCGTAAATGTTGATAAAACCTAATTTCGTAGGTTTAAGTACATGTAATACGTAAAAAGTATAAAGTTTAGGTAAAAAAAAAGTAATAGTTCATATAAAATATGACTATTAGAGAAAATAAAGTGTATAGAACACATAGACTCATCCTGGTCTTGTGTTGGTTACGAATAACGTTCACGCGATTAAACTTTCGTAATTACTTATAAAAGTAATAATAATAGTTAAATATTAACCTGAAATATGCGAGTTGCTATAGTAGATCAATGATTTTTTTTTTAAATAAACACGCCAAATTGTAAATCTTACTACTCCGTATAGTTTTCCATTAAGAGTTTTGACGTCTAGGAGGTTCCAACAAAGTCAGACATAGAAATAATCAATATCCTCAAGGGAAAAACAAAAAGCTGATAGCGTTATACAATAAATCACCAGGCAAATAGTCCATGGACAAATTGATCATGGGACGCAGGGAAATACAACCAACAAGTCAAGATAAGCAGATAGTCATCATAAGTAGGCACCTTCCACCTTTGATAAAACATCAACTCAGTCAAATTCTTTCTACAAATTTCAAACTAGTCACTGGAACACCATCAGAGTCATACAACAATGTCAACAAAAACTAGAACACAAAGTCCGAATCTAAGGACAAAGACATTCTTCCCCTAGAAACACCCAACTATCAGGACAATAATGCATTCCAGACCAACTTCATTAAGGCTGGAACAACTTACAAAGACATAATCTACACAGTTCCCATAAAATACAACAAGAGGTGCATGAACTTGAACATGACCAGGCAACAACATGAACGTGACAAGTGTCGATCGCGCTGGGCATCAAACCTATTAAAACAAGCTATCAATGAAACCGTTCATTGCTACCAAGAAAGATTCATTACTGCATTAAAACGTATGGATCAGGCAAAGACTGGAGTTCATTGCCTGGAAACATAACCAAATAGGGTCGAATATTCCCCTGACAACTATTTAGCCTGAGGAACTTCTCCTTAGACAACTATCAAAAACAATAAAACGGGGTCGACTATCCTAGTGAGCAAAACTCAACATGGGGAGCATCTCCTTTGACAACTGCTTTAATATCATGTTATTTTTGACATTTTCCGGATTTCCTTGAAAGAGATTATAGTGAGGAAAATATGTAAGACTTATCGAAAGCATTATTGATAAGTTTTCCTTAATTATTCATAACTAATGTATTTG
Organism: Chrysanthemum makinoi; assembly: GCA_910596185.1. Classification (NCBI taxonomy): domain Eukaryota; kingdom Viridiplantae; phylum Streptophyta; class Magnoliopsida; order Asterales; family Asteraceae; genus Chrysanthemum; species Chrysanthemum makinoi. The sequence continues at coordinate 103,004,260 of OU343219.1, read as the reverse complement.
AAACATATTATGTTCATCCATGATTGATCAGGAAAACACGTCTGGTCTCTCGTATCCCCACAATTAGTTAACCTGACAAGTAACTATAAAGTGAAAGATTGTTCACAAGGTAGTGGCAATGCGCGAAATTTAGTACGTACACCAGTAACTAGCACTTTAGATGTACTTGGGATAGTCAAACAAACAGTCTACAGTTTTACTTGTCCTAAAGGAGAACATCTCGTTGCATTAAATAAAAGCCATACATGTCTATCTGATCAATAAGTATACTGACTCGAGTTTTTGCATTTTAAGCATGCACGCATTTTGCATTACCTATCCACGTAACTAATAAATATACACATTATAACACCAAAAAATTGAAAAATGTTTTCCCCTACCTTTTTTTTGTTTCCGACTGAATCCCACACAAGAACCCCATTTGGTCACTTTGTCTTGATTTGGAAGTGCTTAACTCATCTTATATTATCAACTAATAAGCCAATGTGTACTCTCGCTCCTACATCAAAATTTTGGCGCCACCATAAGGACCACAAAACAAAACTTACTCTACCTGGTTAGACACTCTTTGGTGATTATGTTGTATCAAATTGGTTCCATGCATACTATAATCTTTATATAAGTCAAGAATTATCACCAGTCACTTACATCAATCAAAACATTTTTTTCATTCCCTCCTCTTGTTCTTGAACGTCGACCATAACCACCACAAACACACATTTCACCAACTTTTTCATTACAGGATTTCAAGAACACTATGGAAGGTTTTAGGTAGTTTATTAGTTAGTTGGTTTTTTAAATTAAAGACTTCGGGTAACGTATCAAGTTAAGGGTTTTTGTAAGCAAAGTTGGGTTAAAAGTTAGTCAATAAGATTTTGGGTTAATTTCTTGGTAATATTTCACTAATCTCACAAGTCTTTGTAAGTCATTCACCTATTTTCTTTACTTTTACATCACTACACATTTACTTGCACTCACCATACATTTTTGTGTAAATTTTTACTTGACATAACTAAAATATGAGTATGATGTTAAAAATATTCTTCTACATTCTATATATTACTTTTGGTATCGTTCTTGATATATTTGTATAGTAGTGAGATTAAGGACATATTAGGGTTCTTGATATAAATCGGTGGAAGGGATTAGGATTAGTATGAAGTTGTTGTACTTTTTTTCTTGGTATATTGGTGGTAGGGATTAGGCTAGCATGGTGTTGTTGAGTTTATTGTTGGTTTAAAGTGCTAGATTTTATAAAATAAAGTTGATGTTGGAAATTGTTTTTGACTTAACCGGACCATAGGATTCGGGTTGGGTAACTGAGGGCTCGAGAATTAGAAAATATACTTTAATACCTTTCCATGGACATATTATGTGTTAAAAACGGACTTATAACGAAAAAGTTATAACGATTTAAAGTTTTGACGAAAACTATACTATTTTCAGAAAAAAACTGCACTACTTGGAATAATAGATGCTAATTTTAACAATGGAACTGCTGTTTAGTCGTTTAAAGTCAAGATCGTCGAAAATTTAAAAAATAATTTAGTTAGTATATATTTAGATGTTTCCGAAAAGTCTAAGAAATAGTTAAACGGATTTATAACTCACAAGTTTTGGATATTTTAAAATTTCAGCAACTATATATATATTTTAAACGGATTTATAATCTCTTTCTAATCAAAGTGTATCACCTATGTTTCGTAAATTTTAAAAAGAAATCTATCGAAACAAAAACAATTTTAGTTGTAGTTAATAAAAAATTTATTTTAGTTGTAAGGAGAATGTAGTTTGTCAAATTTTAGTTGGATCTCATTTTAACAACTTTAAGTTTGATCTTATTTGATCTAGATTATATATATATATATATATATATATATATATATATATATATATATATATATATATATATATATATATATATATATATAGTGATGATCATGTGCGCATTTTTAATTTTAGTGCGGACGTACGGACATATCTGGACCGCCCATTCCAGATCTGATCTTGACTTTTTTGTAAAAAGAAGTCAAGATCTGCGCTAACTTCACGGTACCAATTGACCATCTTAACGATTTTTTTTCCTTTGGAGCGATCCTTACTATTGTTATCTTCTTTCATTTTTTTTTCCAGATTTTTCTGAGCACTTTTTGTTTTTTTGATTATGAGTCATACCGTGATATTAACGATATTTGAGTCCTACTATGATATTATGAAACTGTGATATTATAAAATGGTGATATTATAAAACCAACTGTGATATTAAGCTTTTTTACATGTAAAAAGAAACCATGATATTAAAAAAGAAAAAAAGTTTCTGTGATATAAAAGAAGTTATTGTGATATTAAAATTTTATTGTTGATTTTATTGTGATAGTAAAAAGGAACCATGATATTAACATTTTTTTATTAAAAAAGGAACGGTGATATTAATAATATTAGTAAAAAAAACAAAAAGGTAGTGTGATATAAAAAAAAATTAGTATGATATTAACAATTTATATTTAAAAAAAAAGTTTATGTGATATTAAGATCAGATCTTGACTTTTGTAAAAAAGTCAAAATCAAAGCTTAATATCAAAATACCTTTAATCACGAAAACGATATTTTTTTGAATTTTTTTCAGCGATTCTTTATAATTTATCATCCTCTTTATTTTTTTAATATTTTCAGATTTTCTTGAATTTTTTTTAAAAGCTACTGTGATATTTCCGCACTATCCCTACTTAAAAGCTTAATCCCCACCCGATCCTTCCCTATATATATATACGAGGCATTGTAAGCCCGTGCGTTGCACTGTATTGGTATGGACCGAATGTATAATATTTTTTATGTAATATTGTGTGGAAGTAGTTAAATATAAGATATTGAAATTTATGGTATCATAAGTTTTGTTATCGTAGGGCGGAGGTAAACTCTCGACAAAGTCGTTTCTTCATCTCTACTATAGATGAGTACATAATAATGTTGACTATTTTTTTTGGTCAGTGGCCTTAATTGTAAAATGACTACAATTTTTTTTACCCTCGCATTAATTTAAGTTACTATTATTTTAGATAGACAATTAACGTTATAAGAGTATGTGTGAAGAGGTTTATGTTAATATGTTACATTTAAAAAAAGACTTTTCATATGTAACACTTTAATATTGGTAGGTTACATAAATAATGTTTAGCCTATTTATTTGGTGCCTGTTTCATAATGAGTTATAGTACCAATTGGTTTGTTGTATAGTTTATTTTCAATGGCAAATTTTGAGTTAATATGTAATTTATCGAATATTGCAGGTTCTTCAAAATTGCGTAATTGCATGCGCTTGTGGTTTGTGCAACAGGCATGTGAAGATGATGCATTATCCAAAATGCTATTCGGTTGTTGCCAACATTTGAGGAGGGTAATAGCTAAGAACCATACAATGATGGCAAACATGGAAGCTTATGGTGCTAATGGAGTTGCTTTGGAGTCACTTGAAGCTTTAAGAAAAACCCAAGACAGACATCGGTTATTGCTTGCAGAGCTAAACTATTTGCTAGATGAAGCGAAAGTGGGTGCCCGTGAGGAAGAAGCTAATGCCATTAAGATGAATGAGTTTAAGTAGTTGTTTGGGTTTAGGTACATTGGTTGGTTTTAATAATTCGAATGTTTTGTTTGTTTTTGGAACGATGCTATGTCAAATTAATATATATTTATTTCATGGCAAATGATATAGTTGGTGTATTTAATTTAGATTAATTTTATTTTAAGTTTCATTTAACATATAGTTGAAATGTTAGTATATAAATATAAAAATAATATATAAGTTATTAACATTATTATTATTATTATTTTTTAAATTAGGATGTTAATGCCAAAGCATTGTATATATAAGGACTGTTTTATATCTACTTAAAAGATGAAGGGTTTGAATTGCAAAATGAGATAACTTCCTAAATACTGCATATCAGATTTTTGCATGAAGAATATGAAAGGGCTACAGTAACACCGAAATTAAATTTCTCAATGACTTTTGAGTGTATTTTTTTTGTAATTATCTGTGCAATTTATGTGTTAGTACATTGTAATTATGTATACTTACAAAACCATAAACACAACCATCATAACTTAACCGGTTAACCCTAGACCATCATAACATAACCCTAATCGTAAAATGTCTTCGACACCTAACATTGACGAAATGAAAGCTCTAACAGAATCAGGGAAACTAAGTGATGCTTTCAGGCTTTTGATTATGCAAGACATTGCAGAGGAGAAGAAGTTGATTGAGAAGCTGGGAGAAGAGAGCACCATTCTCCGAGAGACTATTGCCAAAAAAGAAGAAACAATCGATGAGGCTAGAAGATTGTTTCCTTCTTTCAATGCAGTTGCAGCAACAGGTGAGTTTGCCCTTCGTGAGATCCAGCTGAAGGACAAAAGGAAGAATGACTTGCTTGCTCAGTTGTTGGTGCTATGTCGTCGGAGTTTGGCAGAGAAGGAGGATTTTCTGGATGACTTGGATGAGGTTGATGATTCAGAAGATGAAGCGTAGGAAGATGTGGGGGTGGGTTTTTGTGTTTTGATGTAAATTTGTTGGTTGTATGTATGGTTTTATTAACTGCTACTCTTTTATCTTAACTATTAAGTATATATATTTATGAATGGAGTAAACTGATGAATCATCAGTTTACTGGTTTTAGATTTGATGGTCTAGTAATTACTTGAAGAAGGCAAGTTTTTTTATTTAGTTTTTAACTTTTATTATAAAATGGTCAAGTAGTGTGTGTGTTGACTTTAAGTGTTTCACACATATATCTCACTTTTACTCGGTTCAAACACACAGTTACATTCAAACTTCCGACCTAGGGGTTTCAATCAATCAAAATAAATGTTACGCAATAAAATATTATTGAGGGCTATTATTAAGTGCTTGATTATCTACTCATTGAGCCTAATATCTCAGGTATTCTATTTGAATATGATAGCCTGAAAGGGTGAATGTTTATTTGTTATAATTTATTGCAAGGTTGTTACTTTAGGCCGTTTGTTGATTTATAATTGATATTGTGTTATGTTAGTTTCGATTCAATCCTGAAAAGAAAGTATATGTTTAAATGATAATTTGATCAGAGTTTATTAAATTTGCATTATAAAGCTCAAATTTTTTTGTTGTTTTTATGTTGAGATTGGTAATCATTGATCTGGGTTTGAATAAGTGTAAGATCAATTTTGATTTTTTAGTGATAATCCAGTTAGGGGTTTGAGTTTTTTCGGGATTAAATGATTTTACATCTTAAAGTTTAGAAGCACTATAGATGTTTTGGCATTGTTTAATTTATATTTTCGATAAGCAACTGAAAATAAGCACTTCATGAAATAGTGTTTGGATATGCTTATGTTGTAAAAGATGCTATGTGGATGAAAAACGTGACAGGATAGCTAGTCTTTGTGTATTTAAGATTTTTACGGGTCTAAAAGCCATTCAATTTTATCTCAAATAAGCACCTTGAAACATGAAAAAAAGCTTAGTTTGTTCCAAGATATGTATCAGGACACGCACTATACGAATCAGACACGACAAACATTAACTCACACCATACCTTTACCTAGTTTGTCATATGTAGCATAGTCTATCAACAAAGAACCTTTATTGCTGCAAGATCCTTTGGAGGAGTTCAAGTTTGTTTCTAAGTGTGTTATTGTTTTGTTTATGATTAAACCGAATGAAAGGGAAGTTAGAAAGTTATGTTTTGAGCTTTCCCTTTTAATTTTTTGGATATATATAGAAGCTAAGTTTCGATAAAGACTAATGACGTATCAGGTAGGCGAAGGTTTTTGTCTTGTTTCATTTTTTTTTTGTAAAATAGAAGTTTGTCTTCTTATAGATTTATGAGGTTATGAGTTCAAGAACACGAGATATTTGTAGATCTTTAAATATATTAAAGTGTGTTCAACAAAACTGAAATATTAATTTGTTTTCATTTTGTTTTGAATATTGTTCTTGGTTTAGATATAGATAATAGGGGACTGAATAACGGTGAGACGTGACACATTGGATTTAGTTGAAGTCATGAGAATATTCGTTTTTTTGGTCAGGATTCAGGGTATTAGTCACTTGCATAGGAAAGCGTATTTGTTGGATGATTTACGCCTCATTAATTGATCTAATACATGCAGTGGGTAGGTGAATATCGATGTGGCTTGAGGTGATGCAAATAATGGGGGAGTCGAGGATACTGTGATGATATGAGATTTGGTGTAATTCTTCCCTTCACTACTTCCTCATCACCCACTGAATCGAATGCCCACGTTGTTCTTAATCGGGCATGGACTTGTATCTTATGGTTGTTCATGTAATCGCAGATCTATAGCAATCTTCAAAGTTAGCAAACCATATGATCTCCTAGGGTTGTTAATAGTTTTTATTTATTAATTTAATTTAATTTAATTTTTTTTCTAAATTTGCATAAACCCTTCAATTTTGCCACTGGCACGTAGATACTTAAGTTTTCATGCATTTCAATTTTCATGGTACCAAAGGGGGTTATCTTTTATATGCCGGTTAATGATAGTGGTAAACCAGATTAATTATAACATTATTACCTATTTTGCCAGTTGATTTTGGATACCAGGGTATCTGTTCAATAATTGGAGTTGTTCAGATTGATATGGGTGTTGTAACTACTCCACAATTGCATTGGATGGTTTGTGCTAGAAACAAGGACCTGAAAGCCTTTGAGCTTGATTATTTTGATCAGCTTTCCACTTTTTTCAGGTTGGTCATTGTTTAAAGCCTCTTAGCTTGATTAAAATGTCTATTCCGTTCCTTAATTATTAAATTCTAGCCTACCAAATATACCCTAGTTATATCGCATTAGGTGCTTGATAGATCTGAATAGGTGGATCTTAATTGGTCCCCTGATGATTCGACTTTGGCTAGTGGAAGTTTAGATAACAGTTGATATATGGGACGTGAGCAGCGGCATCTGCACAACTGATTTAAGGGGTCACTCCAGTCTTGTTAAAGCGATAACTTGGGATCCCATTTGTTCCTTTATAGCAATCAATCAGATGACAAAACTGTAATTTTTTGGCAAACATCAGACTGGAGTCTTGCACATAGAACAGACGGACACTGGACAAAATCGGTATGTATATCCATTAGAGGTGGTAAAACGGGCAATATAGGAATAGAAAAGTTATATTAATTCAATGATCTTTTCGATTTTGTTTAATAAATTAATTTAGAGGATTACATGCATTAGAAATACACTTCTGGAATTGACCCGTTTATTTTTAAGCTATTATTTTGTTGACCAAGTTGACCCATTGAAGATGAACATAATCTAAATCAACTCGTTTGCTGTATTTTTAAAATTATTTTCTTATATGATGCTTAAGTCTCATTTATTTGGACTTTCTAATTGTTTCGTGCAGATTGGATCTACTTTCTTTAGGCGGTTCGGGTGGTCTCCTTGTGGCCATTTTACAACTACAACCCACGGTTTTCAAAAGCCATGACATTCAGCACCTGTTCTAGAATGAGGGGAATGGACTGCTACATTTGACTTTTAGGGCACAACGTCCCTATTATTGTGGTAATGTTTAATCATTCTATGTTTAGAAGGAGCCCGATAAATAGCCAGCAATCGAACCATTACTGTCTGGACTACTGCAAGTGCTCGCCCTCTTTTTGTTGCTAAACATTTCTTTGCTCAAAGCGTTGTCGACTTATCTTGGTAAATTTGTAACTCACCTAAATAACTTCAGTTTATTATTATTATTATTATATTTTGTGATATATAATTGTGCTAATTCTAATTTTCAGGAACCCAGATGGGTATTCACTGTTTGCCTATTCTTTGGATGGTACTGTGACTACTTTCCATTTTGAGGTCAAAGAAATTGGTCAAAGGTTAAGTGATGTAGGATTCGAGGAGTTGAAAAAGAGTCGTTATGGTGACATTAGAGGCCGACAAGCAAACTTAACCCAAAGTCCGAAACAGTTGTTTCTCGAAGCAGTATCTAAAAAGGTTGTTGGAAATGTCACAAATAATACTTCTTCCAGATTGAAACCATCATCTGATTTAGTGGATGCATCAAAGGTTGAATCTTTACCGGGTCTTGATTAGAATAATGTATCAAGTAAAGCTGCAGTGCCTTCTCCTCGAGTGTCTAGTCCTGTAAAGCAAAGAGAATATCGCCATGTCAAATCCTTTGAGGCAATCCCTATATACTTTGCAAGACTGTCTTGATGGCGGTGATCTCAAAGCATTGGCAGCATGTTGGGATATGAAAGTGCTGATGAATGACAAAGTACTGATTGAAGACAAAGTCTTTGGAAGAAGTCAAAGTATTGCTAAGTAAAAAGTCAAAGTACTGCTTGTTTATCAAAGTATTGTAAAGCAAGTCGGTTGTAATAGACTGTTTTATAGAAAGTAATGTTTATCTAGAATGTTCTTAGATTAGTTTAGTATTACTTGACGTACAAGGAATAGAATTGTAAACCGTTTAGGGTTATCCTTAAGCCTATAAAAGGACCCCTAGATTGGTATTAAACGTACGTGCATTATTAGAGTTTTAGAGAGTTCGATATTAGAGTTTTAGAGTTATTAGAGAATCTGTATAACTAGCAGATTTTAAAGTTTTAATAAAATCGTTGAAAGTTAAAGTTGAATTCTTTTTAGCTTTGTTAAGTAAATTCCGCATATTTAATAGAGTTTGCTCAGTGTTTCATTGTTAATAACTTAGGATTTATCCGAGGTTATTAAACCCTTAACAAGCTATATAAGTTAGTTTGGTTAGACTACATCGATCCAACAAGTGGTATCAGAGCTTGTGTGGAAACTCTGACTAAGAAGAAACCTTAAAACCTAGTTAACAACAAAACTTAAAGATGTTGACTGAAGCTGTTCCACCCCCATCCATCACCTCGCTAAGAATACCAATCATCAAGAAGGGAGAATACGACCTATGGATCATGAAGATGAGGCAGTGCATTGCTATTACAGACCATGCACTATGGAATGTAATTGTCAATGGTAATGAAGTGGTTCCAGAACCTATAGAGATTCCTGGACAACCTAAACCACCTAAGACAGTCTTACCAGCAGCAACAATAAGGAATCAAGAAAAGGCTCTCAACATACTGTTGTCTGCTATTCCAGATGGTCATCTACTCAAGTTCCATGATGCTAAGGATGCAAAGCAACTTTGGGCTGCTCTCAAGACAAGGTTTGGAGGTAATGATGCTTCCAAGAAGATGCACAGAAATCTGTTGAAGCATCAATTTGAAACAATCACTGTTAGAGAAAGAGAAGGTCTTGATGCTGCCTATGACAGGTTCCAAAATCTCCTTAGCATGCTAGAGTTATACAAGGCAGAGGTTTCAGTTGAAGATGCAAATCTGAAGTTCTTAAGGAGTTTTCCATCTTCATGGCATGTGATTGCTACAATGATCAGAGGACAACCTGGTTTGGATGTCATGGACTTTGATGATCTTTACAATCATCTGAAGGTGTATGAGCATGAGATGAATGGCCAAACTAGTTCAAAATCTCACAGTATTGCCTTTTGTCATCTAAAAAGAGAGGCAGTACTTCCACTAAAAGTACTGCTTCTCCTACTCAAAGTACTGTTGCTCAAAGTACTGTTGCCTACTCTACCTCCACCTTTGCTCAGCAAGCCACACCAACAAATACCATCCACTCAGATGAAGTCGTATGCTCATTCTTTGCACAGCAAGCTACTCTACCTGTTACTTAGGAAGAAGATTTGTCACAAATTGAAGAAGATGCTCTTGAAGAAATTGATATCAGGTGGCAAGTTGCTATGATCACTGCAAGGATCAAGAAGTTCATGAAGAAGACAGGAAGAGGCATTGACTTCAAACCAAAACAGGGTATCACCTTTGACAAGTCCAAAATTGAATGCTTCAATTGTCAAAAGACTAGACACTTTGCAAGGGAATGCAGGTTTGCTAAATATCAAGCAAACAGGATGATTGAGAAACCAAAGCTTGATCTAAAAGAAATTCCTATTACAGAAACAAAAGCTTTGGTTGCTCAAGAGAATTTATCAGAGGTTGACTGGAGTGCTGAGTTTGATGATGAACCAGTAACCTATTGTATGGTAGCTGTGGAAGAATCAGTGGAAGAATTTGATTGGAGCACAGCCTTTGATGAAGAATCTAGATATGCTGCTTTGGAATCCAATGATGGTTATGGAAGCTTTGACTGGAGCTTGGAGAGTGAAGATGAACCTGTTCTGCTTGCTATGGTAGCTACTTCACCAAGTTCACCCCTATATCTGAGGTATGTTCTAAGTGTCATAACTTTTATCAAAAAGTACTTAATGATTATGTGACTGAAAGAGATAATTATCAAAGGGCTAGGTCTGAGGTAGCTGGTTACCAAATTACCTTAGAGTCTATGGAAGCCAAAATAATAACACATGAAAATAATGAAATGGCTTGGGCAGAAAAGTATGAACAACAGGATTATCAGTTAAAATTAAGTGAATGGAAATTAAATTGTAAAATCTCTGAAATTGAGAAGCTTACTAAGGAAAGAGATGAACTGTTAGCAAAGTTTGATGCCTGGAAAGAATCTGGTCTTTCTCATGTTACTTATGTTCAAAAACAGAGAAGAGCTTACATTAGAACTGGCCTAGGTTTTGGTATGGACTTGAATAACATAGAAGAAAACCCACCTAGTAATAAGGATGACCTTGATTTAGAGGATATAACCACTAGTGATGATGAACTCATTAATTATGTAGACACATCTAGTAATGAGGAATCAGTCAGTGAAACACCTCCTGAGTTTAAGAAAAAAAATGGTTATCATGCAGTCCCTCATCCCACTGGAAGTTTTCAACCCCTTAGGCCTGATGTTTCTCGTTTTGGAGTACACAATTTAGAATTTTGGAAAAAGCTTACTGGTCAATCTAGGTCTGAAACCTCAAAAGAAACAGCTGAGACACCTAAGGTAGATGATGTTAAAAGCCAAGTAGTACTTTCAACTCAAAGTACTGCTACACCTTCAGCAGTACCTTTAAGAAAACCTTTTCAAAATACTGCTAAACCTTTTTGGGATAATTTTGGACAAAACAGTTTTCATCATTCACCAAAAAGACAAGATAGGTTTGGTCATACACATAGAAGAAGCAATTTTGGGAGTATGGGTCAAAAATTGTGTTTTGTTTGTTATAGTCCTGATCATCTGATTAAGCACTGTGACTTTCACTCAGAATACCCAAGTAAATTCCCCAAAGAATAGATCTACCAACCATAGACCTAGAGAGAATAAACCAGTTTGGAACCATTCACATAGGGTTAACCATATAAACTTCTCTCAAGACTATAGGTACCCTCACCAGAGAAGACCTTTTTCAAAACCTCCAGTACCTTCAAACACTTTTCAAGGTACTGTTAAGCAAAATACAGTACTTTCTCAAAGTACTGCTCAGTTTTCACCAAACACTTTTTGGAATGGAAAGCCTAGGAGATCAAATTACTATCAATCTAGAAGGCGTTACAACTCCAAAAGAGTAGCTAGATCAAGGGACTCTACACCAGAAGTTAAAACCAAATGGGTTAAGAAAGAAAGTACTGATGAGGAACAAACAGTACTTTCAACAAGTACTGGTGAACAGAGGTTTTTGATAAAGATGATTTTGTTGAAAAAGAAAAGGAGATTTTTGTTGAAAAAGAAAGTTTTGCTGAAAATCCACCACAAGTTTTAAAACAAAAGATAATGCTTGATTCTGTCTACAAAAACTGTGAAGATTACATACTCAAGGAATTTGAGTATGTTACTTCACAAGGGGAACACAAGTCAATAATGGTTTGGGTTCCTAAAAGACACTAACTATTTTATCTGTGTGCAGGGCAACCCAGAAGAGGAGCTTAAAGATCATCTTATTGTGGATAGTGGTTGCTCTGGAAGCATGACAGGATACAAGGAGATTCTGTCAGATTTTAGCTCTTATTGTGGAGGAAAAGTTGCATTTGGGAATGATCCTAATGGAGGAAGAATCACTAGAAAAGGAACCATCAAAGCAGGGCGTATAGATTTTGTGAATGTTAGATATGTGAAAGAGCTCAAGTTCAACCTTTTGTCTGTCTCTCAAATCTGTGACAAAAACCACCCTGTGTTATTCACTGACACAGAATGTCTCATTCTTTCACATGAATTCAAGCTTGCTGATGATAACTTGGTGATACTGAAAGTACCAAGAACAAATGATGTGTATAGTTTGGATATGAAGAGTCTTCACTCTTCTGAAAGAGCTACATGATTAGTCGCAAAGGCATCAGTTGAAAAAGCACATCTGTGGCATAGAAGATTAGGCCATGTGAATTTCAAAAACATCAACAAGCTGGTCAAAGGAAATTTAGTAAGAGGTTTACCTTCCAAAACATACAAGAATGATCACTCATGTTTGGCGTTCAAGAAGGGTAAACAACACAAGGATTCATGCAAGAAGATTGAAGATCGAACAATTAGAGAACCTTTGGAGCTGTTACATATGGATTTGTTTGGACATGTCTCTGTTGCAAGTCTAAACAAGAAAAAGTACTGCTTGGTTGTGACAGATGATTGTAGTAGATTCAGTTGGGTATTTTTCTTGGGATTTAAAGATGACACTTTTGATGCAATTCATGATCTAATCATAGCCCTTGAAAACCAATAGAGACTCAAAGTTAGAGGTATTAGATGTGACAATGGGACTGAATTCAAGAACAAGCTTATGGATGAATTTTGTGCCAACAAATGGATCAAGAGGGAGTTCATCATTGCAAGAACACCACAGCAGAATGGTGTTGCAGAGAGAAAGAATAGAACTTTGATTGAAGCAGCCAGAACAATGCTTGCAGATTCACAATTACCTATTTAATTCTGGGCTGAAGCTATAAGTACTGCTTGCTATGTGCTTAACAGAGTATCAGTCACCAAACCACAGATGAAGACACCTTATGAGTTGCTGATGGGAAACAAACCCAACATTCATTTTATGAAGCCTTTTGGATGCCCTCTAATAATTCTTAATACAATTGATAATCTGGGAAAGTTTGATGGCAAGTTAGAAGAAGGATATTTATTGGGATATTGCACCAACAGCAAGGGATTTAGAGTGTACAATAGAGTCACCAACAAGGTTCAAGATTATCTTCATGTTGAATTTTTAGAAGATCAAGAAAATCAGGAGGGTAAAGGTCCTGATTGGATGTTTGATCATGAAGTTTTGACTCCTTCTATGAATTATGTTCCTGTTAGAGAAGAAAATCAAGTTGATCATAAAGAAGAAGATTTGCAGTACATTGTTCATGGAGTCAACATTAGACCTGATGCTGTTTCTAATGAAGAACCTATAACTGTTGAAAGTGAGAAAAGTACTGCTGAACCCAAATCATCCTTAACTGCTGAAGAACAAGCTATTCAAGATGAGTTTAATAGGATGCTTCTTCAAGATGTACTAGCACAATCTTATGATGATGATCAAAGAAGAGCTTATGAGGAAGCAAAGAAAAAGAACAAGACTGCAGAGTTCTCTCACAGGATCACAGTACTTTGGATAACAGTACTTTAGATCAAAGTACTGCTGCACCTAATAACAACACTTTGGATAATTTGGATGATCCCACTATGCCTGGATTAGAAGATACTGATGATGAATTTGAAGATGAAGGTATTTTCTCAGATTCTTATGAAGATGCTGATTTCACAAACCTAGGTGATAATCTTGAAGTTCCTTAGACTCTAATTTTAAGAATTCATAAGAACCATCCTCCTGGTCAAATCATTAGACCTTCTACTTCTGGAGTAATGACAAGAACAAAAGCTAAAGGATTCTCTACACCACATAATGCTTTGCTTAGCTTTGTTTATAAACAAAACAGGTTAAATCATAAGGACCACCAAACATGCCTGTTTACTTGTTTTATCTCTCAAGAGGAGCCCAAGAATGTAGCTCAAGCATTAACTAAAGAAAGTTGGGTTGAAGCCATGCAAGAAGAACTTCTTCAATTCAAGCTTCAAGACGTTTGGGTACTATGTGATCTACTAGATAGCAAGAAAGTAATTGGTACAAGATGGGTTTTCAGAGTTAAGAGAGATGAAAGAGGGAATGCTATTAAGAACAAGGCAAGGTTAGTAGCTCAAGGATATAGACAAGAAGAAGGACTAGATTATGATAAAGTGTTTGCTCCTGTACCAAGGATTGAAGCTATTCGCATATTCCTTGCTTTTGCATCATATATGGGATTTCGGGTTTATCAAATGGATGTCAAAAGTGCCTTTCTTTATGGCACAATTACATAGGAGGTTTATGTCAAACAGCCTCCTAGTTTTGAAGATCCTACACATCCAAACAAAGTCTACAAAGTTGTTAAGGCTCTTTATGGCCTTCATCAAGCACCTAGAGCCTGGTATGACAGGCTCTCTACTTTCTTATTGCAACATGGTTATAGGAGGGGAGCTATTGACAAGAATTTGTTTATTAAGAGGGATAAGAAGGATATCATGCTGGTTCAAGTGTATGTAGATGATATCATATTTGGAGCTACAAAACAATCTATGGTCAAGGAGTTTGAGAAGCTGATGCAGAATGAATTTCAAATGAGTTCAATGGGTGAGTTAACTTTCTTTTTGGGACTTCAAGTTAAGCAGTCAAAGGAGGGAATTTTCATAAGTCAAGACAAGTATGTATCTGACATACTTAAGAATTTCAATTTTGATACTATAAAGCCAGTTACTACACCTATTAAATCTATCAACTCACTGGGCAAGGATGAAGATGGACAACCTGTTGAAGTCAAGTTGTACAGATCAATGATTGGTTGTCTTATGTACCTCACTGCATCTAGGCCTGATATTATGTTTGCTGTTTGTCTATGTGCAAGATATCAAGTCTCACCTAAGGTCTCCCATATGAATGCAGTGAAATGAATTTTTAGTTATTTGAAACAACAACCAAAGTTAGGGTTATGGTATCCAAAGGATTCACCTTTTTACTTAGAAGCCTTTTCAGATAGTGATTATGCAAGTGACAACTATGATAGAAGATCAACCACTGGAGGATGCCAATATCTTGGAAGAAGATTAGTCTCATGGCAATGTAAGAAACAGACAATTGCAGCAACATCATCCACTAAAGCAGAATATGTGGCTGCTGCAAGCTGTTGTGGACAAGTTTTGTGGATGCAGAATCAACTCTTGGACTATGGGTTCAACTTCAAGAATACTCCTATCAACATTGATAATGAGAGTACAAGTTGCATTGTGAAGAATCCAGTTTATCACTCCAAGACAAAGCACATTCAGATTAGGCATCATTTTATCAGATATTGTTATGAGCATAGGCTCATTAATGTTGTTAAGGTTCACACAGATGATAATGTAGATGATCTACTCACCAAAGGCTTTGATGTTTCAAGATTCAATCACTTGGTGGTGAGCATTGGTATGATTAATTACTAAGCTACATTTAAGGGGAGGACTACTTAAAGTATTAGAGTCCTATGCATTGCTTGAGGGGAGGCAATCTCATGTTTATTTGATGTGTTTGCTATTGTAAAGAGGAGAATCGAAAAGTATTGCTTTTTGGTTATATGAAAGTATTGCTTTGGAAAGTACTGCACACGTGGAAAGAACTGCTTGTCTTATTAACGTAATGTTCCAATGGTAATATTGAGGGGTAAAACACACTAACGGTAACTTTGTTATTATGGGCTGTGATTTTTCAAATCTCACCTATAAATAACTACCTTTCGATTTTCCCTCTCATCTTTATTAATATCAATCTTTTCCATATCTCTCTTTCTCACATCTACTATTTATCAAATCACTTTCTTTACAAATCATCAATGGCAAATCGTAATACAGTTTCAAAACACAACATGGTGGCGAATTTAGATAAAACTGAAGCTAATGTTATCTTCCATGACATCATTGATTTTCTCACTGGATCTCCGATTAGTTATGCACTTTTAGTGGAACCAGATATTGGAAGATATTGGCAAAAAGGTTAAACAGCAATCTTCATTCCAATTGGGGAGGAAATTGGAAGATAAGAATTTGAATGAAGAAGCTAAACCTCAAGGTACTGATGTTCAACCTCAAGGTACTGAAGTGCAAGTCAATATTGAAAGTATTGAGGAAGAAAGAACTGGAGTTCAAAGTACTGATGGTAAAAGTACTGATGATCAAGGTACTGGTCTTCAAAGGACATATCGACAAGAACTAATTACACCAAGGGTGTTAGATTTTGATGAAGAAGCTGGTCCTTCAACAATTCCACAAGAAGAAGAAGCTGAAACACCTATGGTTGAACGTATTGCAAGTGATGAAATAGCAGCTGAGATATTGCACAATTTATCAAGACCAAGAGGTGTGAGTATTCCAGGAGTTGCTGAAGAACAACCTCAAGTTTCTCAATCTCAACCTGTGTTAGATCCAAAAGATAAAGGGAAAGGTAAAATGATTGAAACAAAGAAGAAAAAGAAACTCACTTTAGCACAACTAAGGGCTGCTCAAGTTGCTATGAATGAGGAAGCAGCTAAAAAGGGACAAGAAGAATTGAATGCTGAAGTTGCTATTGAAAAAGCTAAGGATAAAGAAGCAGCTAAGAAATTACAAGAAGAATTGGATGATGAAGCTGCTATACCAATTAAGAAACCTATTCCTGTTTCTTCTCTACCAAGAAAACCAAATCGTGCTAAGGAAAGAAATGCAATGATGGCTTATTTAAAAGGTCAAGGATATATTGGATTGCAGAAGTTGAATTATGTTGAGATGAAACAGTTATATGAAGTTGTTAGAGAGGCTTATCAGAAGCATGTTGATAGTATCAAAGATTTTAAAGATGATGATGCTCAGAAAGAAGATGATAGAAAAGGAAGCTTAAAAAGAAAAAGAAAAACTGAAGTTGAAGATAAACAGCCATCAAAGAAGATTGAGTTAAGATCTGATACAGATGATGAACTAAGGAATTACTTAAGAGTTGTAGAATTTGAATATTCTAAAGAAGATGCAGAAAAGAAGAAGAAAAAGTCACCAATAACTACTTTTGAAGTTGTAAAATCTAAGGATGGAAATTATCTGATGTTTCATAGAGAAGATGAAAGCTTCAGAGTGTTTAATATGCTATGGGATCTATTGCACATAATATATAGAGAGGATTTATTTCATTTATTTCATTTGGTGCAAGAATATTTTGAACACATTCCATCAGAAGGTGTTGGTTTAATCTTGCTTGGAGATCTCACAACTGTTTGGGAAACTGAAGAATCTAGCATTGATGAGATTTGGAAAAATCAAGAAGATTGGGAGATTATCAGCTGGAGATTCTTTGAAGAATCTGGAGTACATGTTCTAGAGTTAGAAGATGGAACTATGATTCACATGTTAGCAGACAGAAGATATCCGATTACATCAGATCTTATAAGGAGAATGCTAGAGCATGGCATGGAAGTTGAAGAAGATAATGAAACTGCACTTATGGTCATCAAATTGTTTATCAGATGGACAACTATGGCTGATGATGATGAATAACTGGTATGAATCTTTATTAAATAAATTATTTTTGAAATATCAGTACTTTATTCAAAGTACTACTAATCAAACAGTACTTTCATCAAAGTACCGCTTGCAGCTTTAAACTAGTTAATGATTTTGAAAAGAAAACTTTTGTTAAGTGATAAATATTTTGAAACAAAGGTTAAAAGAAATAAATGGTTTTTGAGATGGTAACAACAATAGGTTATCAATCCACCATGGTTACAAAAGGATTGGCTAATCCATGAGCAAACGGCTTTGGTAAAGATATCTCAAATCCGTTTTATAGTTGACAACTTGCTAATAAGTTGTATGCTCATCAACTCACCATATTGGTGTGTGCTAAAACACATACCTTTATGTTATCAAAATAGACCCAAAATAACCAAGAAAGAGCCGTTTATTTCTAATATTTGTGGTTTTCTTGAGTTTGTGCTTGTGCAGGTACGGATATGTAAAAACACGCAAAAAGGAGCCAAATCAGACATAAATCCGAGCACGGGAGATCAAGAGAGCTTAAGCTGAGCCGGAAGGTCAGAATTATGCATTTTTGAAGGTTTCTAATCTCTGAGGATGATTTGTGAAGATTTGATCAAAGTTTGAAGAAATGTCAGAAATAGTCCCTCAAGTTTCAACAATTGGCAAAAATGGTCCTTAAAGATTCAAAAATTGCAATTTGGCCCTTGGTTTATTTGAAGGTTGGCAAATTCAGTCCTTTGAATATGGTTTCAGATTTACATCTATGGTCCCTCAAAAATCCGAAAATACAAGATTAGTCCTTATATTACCATTTGGATCATTTGTCTAGTCCATATATATACCCAATATCCAATCCAATATCCAACTACTAGTCCAATATTAACTCCCGGCCCAATCACATTACCCGGCCACCTTTTTTAAGAAACCCAACCCGAAATAAACCTTTTACCCGCTATCCTAACCCGACTCCCACCCAAATAAACCCGGTCACAAGTTTGAGATATAATAAAATAAACCAAACGCGCCCCACAGTGGTTTCTTCCCCAACCAAACACCCGTACACCACCATTTTAACATCAATACCAAACACTATCCTCGTACTAAGGATCTTTCAACCCTTTCCCACCTCTGACCTGTCAGATATAGCTGCCACGTGGACATTTGGAGCCCCTTGATTGGCCGAAACACCTCACATGTACAATTGAAGCTCGTTGATTGGTGCTTATGATTCATGGGATTTGTGTGGCTCAAAATTGCTTCTAGGTTCTTCCATTCAAGCATCCTAAGACTGATTTCAAGGCTATTAATAGACCTCTCAAGTCACATTGTAATTTCGTCCAATTCCTTAAGTCTTAGAGGAATTTTGACCATGTCATTTCCTTTCAATTTAAATGTTTTTAGAAGTTAAGTAATTTGTAATTTCAGATTTTCATTGTAATGTCAGTTCCTTTAATGCAAATCTCACTTTTATTTTGTCAAATCATTGATATCGGTTTTAATCATTTACAATCTGTTTTAAGTGTTGTCAACTGTTACTTTAAGCTCATATAAGCTTGGATAAGCTTATGTGAGCTTATTATTGTTTCTAATTGTCCTTAATCACTTTTCCTTCAAAAAGTCAACATAAGTCAAACGGGTCATATTTGAGAGTCAAATCAGTTGGGTTCAATTTCGTTTTAGATTGTTGTTTGAGTAAGTTCTATATCAGTTTTAGACATAATCTCATTAGGTTTAGTAGTTTTAATGCATTTTGGAATTTTGAAGGAGTGTTTGGTTGAATGCTTAAAACTGTTTTAGAGGCTACAATATTGGATTAGATCAGTTGATATAGGCTTGATATAGTTTATTGATTCCATCTCTGTCTTTGTCTTGCTGCTATTTGCATCCTAAGTCAAAACAACTAGTTATCTGATCTTCTTTGCTTAACTGTTAAAATCAAGGTACTGAAATCTTCTCACATAGGTTTAGAACTTAATTAACTAGCTTGCTATAGTCTTATTACTTCACATTTCATCCATATCAGTCCTGCTTTTGATCTTGAAACTCATTTTGGTCAAACTGCTTCACTGTCATTAAAAGTCAAAACATGTAGAAAACTAGTTTTTGCAGAATTTGCAGACAATGCACAAGGTTCAATACAAGTAGTTAGGGTCTCATTCTTGGTCCATTTGTAGTTTTCCAGGTGGTCTTCAAGACCCCATATCTGTTTTGCCCTAAAGCTTCTCTGATTAGCTTGTAGAGTAGCTTAAAGTGGATACCTGTTTCCTGTTCTGCATCAGCAGCTCACACTATCCCATCTAGCCATCTTTTGTTTGATCCATAACTTCTTCATCTTTAGCCCTTATTAGCTGTAATTTTGAGCATATGATCTCTGCTAGGTGGGCTTGAGATCTCCACTTTTAGTTTTCATGTTAGCTTATTGGATAAGCAGTTTCATCTGCTTAAACAGTAGGGTCATTTAGGAGTATTGCTTATTTGCTTTAGTTGGTCAATTAGCTCAATCATTGGCAAATGCTTATTTAGGTGTGAGGAGTAGATGCAATTAGCTGCTGTAGAGTAGTCTTAGTGTTATATAGCTTCTGTAGTAGTTAGGTTCATCATTGTGCTTAATAGCTTATTTTCAAAGTGCTTATTCCACATCAGTTACATAGCAGCTCTGATTTCTTCCACATAAGCCCAAGTTTTTATATTTTTCTCAGCTTTAGAATAATATTTTAGTATTTCCCTGAATTTTTCATAATTTTTAGACACTGTTTGGTATTTTTCTTAAATAAAAACAGTTTTTAATCACTTTTAAATAGGATTTATTGCAAATAATTAAGAAAAAGTTCAAAAAAATAATTTTTCATTTTTCTCAGTTTAAGATAAATATAAAAAGCATAAAAAAGATTTTTCCATATTTTTTCCCTTTTATTTTGTATTTTTCACAATTTAAATTAGATTAAAATAGATTTAAATTCATAGAAAATAGGAAATTAATCTGAAAAATACAAAAATAGTTTTGAAAAGTCTTTTATGATATTTTAGATTTTTGAAAAGTAATTCCATAATTTTCCCATTTGTTTTGATAATTTTTAGATAATTAGTTTTATTTTAAAAGTTAAATAATTAGTTTTTAATCTTAATAAAATCAAGAAAAATCCTAAAAAATAGTTTTAATTCATAATTAGTTTTCTAATATCATTTTTAGAGTAAAAGTAATTTTAGGTTATTTTTAGGATCTAGATTAGACGTAATTGCTTTTTATTCGCGTTTCGTTTTAATTCCGTATTTGCGTTTTAATGTAGAATTGCGTAGTTTGCCTTAGTTCTTAGGATTTCCCTTAGATTTTAGTTCCTATATGCTTTCCTTATCCCGTAGTTTAGATAATATCATTTTACCCCCTTCTGTTATTCAAATCCCGATAATTGAGACGTGAGTTGGAAATTCCATTCAACCCTCGTTCGGAACGATCTCGGTGCTCAAACCTAACACGTTTGAGTTACCCGTATACTACACACTTCTTATTATTGGTCAGTGTCCGAGCCGTTTTAAGTTTCTTACGGTTAGTCATTCACAAGTGGCTAGCTTGTGAGTAAGCTTGACGTTGTTCTTTCACTGTAATCAATTTTTGGCGCCGCTGCCGGGGAGGGCTTGTAGCGAGTTTTCGTATTCCGTCTCGAATCGTGTGCATTTGAAGATCCTTCCCCGAGTGAAGTTACCGTCATTTTTGTAAATATATCTTTTTCAAAAACCCAAAAAGATTTTCCTTTTCAAAATTTGTTTTAAAAAATCCAAAAATATTCTTCTTTACCCTCTGAACCGTCAATTCTTTATCCCTTAACCCTCTTATTCGTATAATTCTTCTCGATGTCTTCGTCTTACCATTATGGTTGTCAATGGTGTGGTGGACCTCAAAATGGTGGGAATTGTCCCGGTTGTAGCATTGTGAATACGGGAAACGAGTTTGTCTACGACCAACATCCCTACAATGATACGACCGATTTCCTTAACCAATCCCCATACCATGAGACGGAGTCATACTCGTGTGAGTACTGTGGAGGTCCTCACCAAGGTTTTGAATGTCAAGCCCAATTTAACAATACAACCTTTGGTTATGAACCTTATCCATATACTTCACCAAACCCGTCACAACAAACATACTGTTGTGAGTATTGTGGAGGTCCGCATGTTAACTCCGATTGTCAAATGCAGAACCCGCTTGTTTACGAGCAAGTTCCTTGTGATAATTATGACTATTCTTATGACCCACCTCCACAATACCAAGAAATTCAACCACAACCTCTGATAATTTCTCCAGAAATTCAAAGATGTCTCGAAGAATTTGTTAATGAACATGCCGAAGATCGAGCGTCTCGCAACGAAAGATCTATGATAGAATTACTCGAAGAAGAAGAACGAGCAGCTCAGATTGAAAAATGCCTTGAAGAAATACGAATTGAGGAGCAAGCACTTGCAAGACGTGCCCGATGGCTCGCGACTTACATCGACGATGATGATGAGGATTCCATCCAAATGAAAGAATATTATGAAAGTTTGTCGGCTGAACCCACTCCCGTTTCTGAGCCTTTCATTTCTGACCCTTCCCCTTCACTCACGCCGGTTGAGAGAAGTGACGTCATTTTGGAAGAGGTCGATGATTCTATTTCTTCAAACATTGTTGAACCCGTTGACTCTCTCATAATGGGGGACGAGCCTCTTAGTACTATTCCGGAAACGGAATCTTCTTGTGTTGAGAGCCTTATCCCAATCCCAAGAGAGTCCGAGGTTGTAGATGATATCTGTGATGAGCTTTCTCTTGATATTTCGAATGATCATGATGAGATGTTTTCCGATTCCGAGGATGTATCTGACAGTGATTGTGATTCGCTTTTATGTGATTCTCTTGACATTTTCGAGGTTACTTCCGGGATTTTCTCAAATCCTCTTTTTGGACTCAAAGATGACTACACCTTTTGTGAAGATAATCCTCTTTTCGACCAAGATTTTGAGTCCGATTCAGAGACCACAACGGAAATGGTGGATATTGCTAGCTCTAAGAGCACACCATTTGTCCCATCTCTGTGTTCCGACCTTTCTCTCCCGTCATGTGATGTTATGCAAGACGAAGAAAGTGATGAATCCGACACTGAAGATATTATGGAGATTGATGAATTGACTAAAGTGGTTGAAGACGATATTCTTGATGATCCGCCTTATGATTCTGATATGGAAGAAATCGACTTATTTCTTGATGATCCAATACCACCGGGTATTGAGAGTGACGGGTGCGACTCTAATCAAGATATCCTTTTTCTTGAAAGCTTGCTTAATGATGATTCTCCCTCCTCTGTTGAGTCGACCCTCACTTATCCCGTTGAGCACACATGTGAGGACAAGATTTTCAACCCCGGGATACGCGTTGATGAGTTTTATGCTAAAAATGTCATTCGAGATAAGGATCCTCCCTTGGATGCCTTCGTTGATGAGCCTTTGAGTCACACCTTTCTGTACCATGGACTCCGTTCTTCTTTGGAGTATTCTCTTATTGATCCTTCATCCTTTCGTCCACCCGCAAAACCACCGGATGATGGATCATTCTTTCATGTTATCCCGTATGTGCTGATGCCCGACATTTTCTTCACCACCCAACCCACCCAGTCTCATTCCTTCGGGAATGAGGACACCGTTTTTGACCCTGGTATCTCTACCACTTTCTTCCCCAAGGACAAATGAATTCGGGGACGAGTCAGGCTAGCGACTCGGTGACCAAAAACAGTAGCGCTTCGTGGGAGGCACCCCATGCTTATCCATCTATCTTCTTTCTCTTTTCTAATAAGTGACGCGAAGGGGTCTGCCTCTTCGATTTCTCGTGTTTGGTTGTTTGTGATGTTATGTGTAGGATTTTCCCGATATGAAGACTCTCGTGCTCGAAGTTTGTCATTTTCTCTACTCGAGTTTCATGATCGATGCTGATGGAAATCCGATATCCTAATCTTATCGACTAACGTTTATCTTTGAGCATACTTAATAAACGGCTTTTAGATTTTCGTGATACCCTTGTTTTAAACATTGAGGACAATGTTTCGTTCTCGTCTGGGGTAGGGTAATCTTCGATTTGATTTGACCGCACTTGCTTATTTCTGTTGTGTTTCTCTCGTAACCCCGTTTTTCCTTAGAAAATGAAAAATTGTACAAATATGAGCAAAATTTAAAAATTTTTCAAGCTTTTGTTAAGTCTTTTTGATTGAAAAGTTTGCTAGTCTCTTAGATAAGAAGCTATAAAATGCGAATTCTAGCTCACAAGGCCAAGATTTTTGCAAGTTTCCCTGAGTGACTTTAAATATGCATGACTTGATTTCATTAGAAGAAGCATTTGCTAAGTTAATATATGTTTTGACACCTTGATTGACTTTCCGCTGGTGAGAGTAGGAATAGAATTCTGACTTGACCGGGCGTGTTGAGCCCTAGCTTGTTCCCTTAACCATAGGTAATCTAAAAATTATCGGCTAAGCATCTGCGGATCTCATTATTTGGGATTTTAAATTTGCAGAGATCGAGAAATGATAGAGTTGCTTATGAGTTTAGATGCTAAACGTGGAGTAGTTGGTTCTCTTTAGAGCCCATCGAAGGTACTTATGGCTTTTTGTTCCCACAAAATTGTTTCACCCCATATTTGCTAATAAATAATTAGAGATGTCGAGTTTTTGGCGATAGTTAGTTCTTTATCTTCTTAAAAGAATCTTTGTTTTAAAAATTGGGTACACATCAGGGATCCGTAATAAAATAAATAAATAAAGTAATAAGTGATATGTGGAATGTAATAAGTAAAGTTGTGGGCTGCGGTGTCGAGATCGGACCCTTGGATCTTTAGCCGGGATTGAGTGAGGTCTTAGCCTAGCCAGCCGGGATCCTCATTTCATGAAGCCTATAGTCTTGGAATTACCCCGTGAAGCTCCGTGGTTCACAGCTCATATAAGTAAAAGTTTTAAGCTCATAAAAAAAAAAAAAAATGTGTGTTGAAAAATAAAAATGAAAAAAAAGTCAAAAGTATAAGTTAATAAAAATTCCTTGATGTGTACCTCATTTTTACGACAATGGTTCTTGAGGGAAGGCGGATAACTAATTATCGACTTAGCTTTGTATCTTTATCGGAATAAAAGTTATCGAAACGAGAATTTGAAGAAATTCATTTCTCACAAAAATAAAAAAATCTAGAGGCAAATAGGAAAATGGGAACAAAAGGTAATTACACAAGTAACTTCCATGGGTAGTGTTAGCATCTAGAATCATTTGTAACAATGATTTCGGTTTTACGCTTAGTTTGGGACTTGTGAAAAATCAGGGACGATGTATTCTATCCGTATGGTCACTTCACGCTGTGTTGTGTTTCTTACTCCGTGATCCTAACGTGTCGTTTGAAAAATGTTGGAGTTATTGATCGACATGAAAGTTCAACAAACCGTCATTCATAACCGGAATGTGCTTAATCGTAATATCTACTTGTGAAATGAAAGGTAAACGGGGCATTTTTAGAATTAAGGCTTTCTTAATCTCTTTTGAGGAATCTTTGCTACTTCTTCATAGGTTTAGTAGAAAGAGATTGAAATCCTTGGTTTTAGAAGCGTGAGTTGATTGCATTGCGTGAGGACACGGCAATTGTTTCGTCTGGGGTATTTTGGTGTGTGCTAAAACACATACCTTTATGTTATCAAAATAGACCCAAAATAACCAAGAAAGAGCCGTTTATTGCTAATATTTGTGGTTTTCTTGAGTTTGTGCTTGTGCAGGTACGGATATGTAAAAACACGCAAAAAGGAGCCAAATCAGACATAAATCCGAGCACGGGAGATCAAGAGAGCTTAAGTTGAGCCAGAAGGTCAGAATTATGCATTTTTGAAGGTTTCTAATCTCTGAGGATGATTTGTGAAGATTTGATCAAAGTTTGAAGAAATGTCAGAAATAGTCCCTCAAGTTTCAACAATTGGCAAAAATGGTCCTTAAAGATTCAAAAATTGCAATTTGGCCCTTGGTTTATTTGAAGGTTGGCAAATTCAGTCCTTTGAAGATGGTTTCAGATTTACATCTATGGTCCCTCAAAAATCCGAAAATACAAGATTAGTCCTTATATTACCATTTGGATCATTTGTCTAGTCCATATATATACCCAATATCCAATCCAATATCCAACTACTAGTCCAATATTAACTCCCGGCCCAATCACATTAGCCGACCACCTTTTTTAAGAAACCCAACCCGAAATAAACCTTTTACCCGCTATCCTAACCCGACTCCTACCTAAATAAACCCGGTCACAAGTTTGAGATATAATAAAATAAACCAAACGCGCCCCACAGTGGTTTCTTCCCCAACCAAACACCCGTACACCACCATTTTAACATCAATACCAAACACTATCCTCGTACTAAGGATCTTTCAACCCTTTCCCACCTCTGACCTGTCAGATATAGCTGCCACGTGGACATTTGGAGCCCCTTGATTGGCCGAAACACCTCACATGTACAATTGGAGCTCGTTGATTGGTGCTTATGATTCATGGGATTTGTGTGGCTCAAAATTGCTTCTAGGTTCTTCCATTCAAGCATCCTAAGACTGATTTCAAGGCTATTAATAGACCTCTCAAGTCACATTGTAATTTCGTCCAATTCCTTATGTCTTAGAGGAATCTTGACCATGTCATTTCCTTTCAATTTAAATGTTTTTAGAAGTTAAGTAATTTGTAATTTCAGATTTTCATTGTAATGTCAGTTCCTTTAATGCAAATCTCACTTTTATTTTGTCAAATCATTGATATCGGTTTTAATCATTTACAATCTGTTTTAAGTGTTGTCAACTGTTACTTTAAGCTCATATAAGCTTGGATAAGCTTATGTGAGCTTATTATTGTTTCTAATTGTCCTTAATCACTTTTCCTTCAAAAAGTCAACATAAGTCAAACGGGTCATATTTGAGAGTCAAATCAGTTGGGTTCAATTTCTGTTTTCAGATTGTTGTTTGAGTAAGTTCTATATCAGTTTTAGACATAATCTCATTAGGTTTAGTAGTTTTAATGCATTTTGGAATTTTGAAGGAGTGTTTGGTTGAATGCTTAAAACTGTTTTAGAGGCTACAATATTGGATTAGATCAGTTGATATAGGCTTGATATAGTTTATTGATTCCATCTCTGTCTTTGTCTTGCTGCTATTTGCATCCTAAGTCAAAACAACTAGTTATCTGATCTTCTTTGCTTAATTGTTAAAATCAAGGTACTGAAATCTTCTCACATAGGTTTAGAACTTAATTAACTAGCTTGCTATAGTCTTATTACTTCACATTTCATCCATATCAGTCCTGCTTTTGATCTTGAAACTCATTTTGGTCAAACTGCTTCACTGTCATTAAAAGTCAAAACATGTAGAAAACTAGTTTTTGCAGAATTTGCAGACAATGCACAAGGTTCAATACAAGTAGTTAGGGTCTCATTCTTGGTCCATTTGTAGTTTTCCAGGTGGTCTTCAAGACCCCATATCTGTTTTGCCCTAAAGCTTCTCTGATTAGCTTGTAGAGTAGCTTAAAGTGGATACCTTTCTGTTGCATCAGCAGCTCACACTATCCCATCTAGCCATCTTTTGTTTGATCCATAACTTCTTCATCTTTAGCCCTTATTAGCTGTAATTTTGAGCATATGATCTCTGCTAGGTGGGCTTGAGATCTCCACTTTTAGTTTTCATGTTAGCTTATTGGATAAGCAGTTTCATCTGCTTAAACAGTAGGGTCATTTAGGAGTATTGCTTATTTGCTTTAGTTGGTCAATTAGCTCAATCATTGGCAAATGCTTATTTAGGTGTGAGGAGTAGATGCAATTAGCTGCTGTAGAGTAGTCTTAGTGTTATATAGCTTCTGTAGTAGTTAGGTTCATCATTGTGCTTAATAGCTTATTTTCAAAGTGCTTATTCCACATCAGTTACATAGCAGCTCTGATTTCTTCCACATAAGCCCAAGTTTTTATATTTTTCTCAGCTTTAGAATAATATTTTAGTATTTCCCTGAATTTTTCATAATTTTTAGACACTGTTTGGTATTTTTCTTAAATAAAAACAGTTTTTAATCACTTTTAAATAGGTTTTATTGCAAATAATTAAGAAAAAGTTCAAAAAAATAATTTTTCATTTTTCTCAGTTTAAGAAAAATATAAAAAGCATAAAAAAAGATTTTTCCATATTTTTCCCCTTTTATTTTGTATTTTTCACAATTTAAATTAGATTAAAATAGATTTAAATTCATAGAAAATAGGAAATTAATCAGAAAAATACAAAAATAGTTTTGAAAAGTCTTTTATGATATTTTAGATTTTTGAAAAGTAATTCCATAATTTTCCCATTTGTTTTGATAATTTTTAGATAATTAGTTTTATTTTAAAAGTTAAATAATTAGTTTTTAATCTTAATAAAATCAAGAAAAATCCTAAAAAATAGTTTTAATTCATAATTAGTTTTCTAATATCATTTTTAGAGTAAAAGTAATTTTAGGTTATTTTTAGGATCTAGATTAGACGTAATTGCTTTTTATTCGCGTTTCGTTTTAATTCCGTATTTGCGTTTTAATGTAGAATTGCGTAGTTTGCCTTAGTTCTTAGGATTTCCCTTAGATTTTAGTTCCTACATGCTTTCCTTATCCCGTAGTTTAGATAATATCATTTTACCCCCTTCTGTTATTCAAATCCCGGTAATTGAGACGTGAGTTGGAAATTCCATTCAACCGTCGTTCGGAATGATCTCGGTGCTCAAACCTAACACGTTTGAGTTACCCGTATACTACACACTTCTTATTATTGGTCAGTGTCCGAGCCGTTTTAAGTTTCTTACGGTTAGCCATTCACAAGTGGCTAGCTTGTGAGTAAGCTTGACGTTGTTCTTTCACTGTAATCACATATCAGTAAATGTGAAGAGTTGGCTAGCCCATAAGAAAATGGCTTGTGGTAAAGGCTGTGGAAAAACCATTATATGGTAATTAGTTCACCATGGATGAAAGAACTAACTAGTCCAAAAAGGGTACAGCTTTTGGTAAAGACAAATCAAATCTGTTGATAGCTGATGATTTGCTAAAAGTCATATGGTTATCAATGTACCATGGTCTTACACACCAAAACATTCGGCTACTCCAGAGTTAATGGATTTGGTAAAGAGATATAAAAATCCATGAAATTTCAATGATTCACCTCTCACAGGAGTTTACACACCTTGAAGTGATGAGAATAGACTGAAACTTAAAAGAATTAATGTACAAAATTGTTATATGTTGCTGAGTTGCTGAAAAGATGGAGATTGCTGAATGATGCTGTAAAGAATAATTTCTAAAGAATACTTTGATAATGATGATATAAGCACAGAGAATACAAAGATACAATCTAAAGACAAAGACACAATCTTTCCTTGAAGATGGAGATGTTAAAGATAAATTTACAAAGGAACTTGAAGTCAAGCAAGTAGAACTCAAGTTAGGGGAGGATTGTTGGGATATGAAAGTGTTGAAGAATGACAAAGTACTGATTGAAGACAAAGTGCTGGAAGAAGTCAAAGTACTGCTAAGTAAAAGTCAAAGTACTGCTTGTTTATCAAAGTACTGTAAAGCAAGTCGGTTGTAATAGACTGTTTTATAGAAAGTAATCTTTATCTAGAATGTTCTTAGATTAGTTTAGTATTACTTGACGTACAAGGAATAGAATTGTAAACCGTTTAGGGTTATCCTTAAGCCTATAAAAGGATCCCTAGATTGGTATTAAACGTACGTGCATTATTAAAGTTTTAGAGAGTTCGATATTAGAGTTTTAGAGTTATTAGAGAATCTGTATAACTAGCAGATTCTAAAGTTTTAATAAAATCGTTGAAAGTTAAAGTTGAATTCTTCTTAGCTTTGTTAAGTAAATTCCGCATATTTAATAGAGTTTGCTCAGTGTTTCATTGTTAATAATTTAGGATTTATCCGAGGTTATTAAACCCTTAACAAGCTATATAAGTTAGTTTGGTTAGAGTATATTGATCCAACACAGCAGTTAATAGTCTCAAGAGAATTTTTCTAGCATTGGTAAATTTAAAAGAACCATAGATTTTAGATTATGTGTATATACAATAATTTATTAATATTTTTTTATTTTCATTTGCAGGAAGCAGAAGGTGTTGTGATGGCTATACCTATGCCTTACCTAGTCAAGATAAGCAAAATGTGCTTGATGACTGTAGAAAGTCGTTTGTTTACAACTCTATTATGTGGCAACGCTAACAAGGTTAGTTTGACTTCAAGAGCTAAAATTCAACTAAATGGAACCCCCTATCCATATAAATTAAGACTCTCAAAATGAGCGTGAAATGACCAAAAGGAACCATCGTGGCATGGGGATTGAGAAGTATGCTAGTAGGGCGGAAGGGGAATTTTTATTTTATTTATAAACTAGTATTTTTTAACTTCTTGTGATGTAGGAAATCTCCATTATGCCTTAAGCGTTTCAGCTGGCAATTAAACTGGCATTGACTTGCATTTCTTTTTTACTTTAATCTTCAGCTCAAAATTACTGTTGCGTTGGGGTTTGACAGTTTCTTGGTAATGCTTTATGGTGCTGGTCCTCTCACTGCAACTGATGAGTCAAAAACCGAATATGTTAGCTCTTTATCTGCCAGTGTTGAATAAATGTCCCTGACACATAGTGATAGCAAGCTGCGGCTGGGTTGTTACTTTTGTAATGACATTGTTGCCCCTATAGATGTATGAAGCTTATTCACTTGATCCCCCTGCATACATGTCATTTCATAATTAAAAGGTTACACAGAGCTATTAGCCATTTGAGCAGGCTTATAGACTTCACAAGTTACAAACATCACATATGAGTAAAGCCTAGTTAGTATAATTGTTTAATTAAATGCATTAACGCATAAATGAGTTATAAAATTTGAAAATGTTATATTGTAGTGATGTAGTCTATATGTATTCTATGTTAGCATAATGTATTTTCTTCTTCATATCATGCAGTCAACAGCTAACCGCACTTTAGACCAGCAATGTACGGTAACACGTCCTAGGCTTGCTCCTATTTCATCAGCCCTTGCAGTCGAACAGTTAGTTGGGATTTTGCATCACCCTCTTGGGTAATGCTTCGGTTTTGAACTCAAGTTATGTTCTCAGAAGTATTTGTAACTTCATGTGCATGTGACTTTACCATTCTAAAACATCATACTTAAGGATGAAGAAAGTGGGATACAATAGACAGTTATTTGATTTTCCACATCTAAATTTCGTACTTATAATGTTGTTAACTTTTGGTGTGCATTCTCTACAGGATATAAGCAAAAGCTGAATTTGGCAAGATACCAAAAACAAACAGAATAAGCCAACCAAAGATATAATTAGGTAGAGTTTGAAGTGTAATTTGACCGAGTCTCGCCTTGTTAGTGGAGTCATATTGTTAGAGGTGTGTACCTTACTATTAATATCTCTTAATCAGTTTAAATTTGTGTACATTCTTTTTTATATAAGGTGTGCAAGTTGTTTTTTTTTAAATATCGCAGACTAAAAAACCAGAGAACAAAAAGACTTTAAACATATATACATATGAACAAAGATCATCAGATACTTTGATATAAACATATACACATGGACATTAGGAGCACTAGACAATGGGAATCTAGACTAGTGGCTTCACAGGGATGTCGGGGATGCCAGCCTTTTAACATGGAGTATTTGTATGAATATCATTCAGGAACTGTGAGGGGTATGTTTTGTACAAACTTGTCTCTAGAAATCACTTGTCCACATTCAATAGCATAAAAATGCTTGTAGATCCATCTTTATTGTTTATATTGTGTATTCTTGCTTTTACAGTTTGGCATTTCTTCACGAGGTTCAGTAAAGTTTGTCAGGCAAGTTGCACCTACATAAATGAGATACAAGATGGCCTCATTGTTCTTGTCACAATACTTAAAGACTATTTGGTCAGACCCGCATGTGGCGTGATCATTGTTTCCGGGTTTGTGGTGTGCATTTTTGTCTTTGTAACTAATAGACTTCAAGGCTAGGACTATTCGAGGCTTCAACATGTTGTTTTTTGCAAAACAACCAGAAGACGTAAAAGTTAAGTATAGTTAGTGTCTTGTCTTGGAAATTCTATGATAGAGTAACTAGTGAAATTGTGTTTGAACACAAATATGAGGTCCAATTACTTTAACCCTTATCTGATATGTTGTTACATGTACTCCTAGTTTTCCAGTAATATTAGTTAGCTCTATATACCTGATACACTCCCAACCTTGATAGAATATGTGATTGTTGATTTACACTACATTATTATTTATGTTATGCACATCCGCCAATTGATCTTTGGTATTGACCTATCCTGTTCTAAGAAACCCATTTGTGATTTGCTCCGTAACATAAAGATAATCAACCTTAATATATTTGGTTCTCACAATGGATTTGAAATGCCAGGTAGCACAACCTAACTTTTCAGACCATATTCTTTAATAAAGTGACTAGTGCTGTAATTTCGCAGTAAATAAGAGTCATATGCAATAGGTGATTAACCCACATAACTAGAACCCCAAACTTTTGATTTTCAAATGATATGAATCAATTAATATCCCAAACTTCGTTACTAAATAAAACCAACATTAAAGACACAATATCAGTTTAATGTCATGTTAAAATGTTTCTGTGACATATTGGATTTCACATACACATCAAACCATAACCAAAGGAGGCGTACAAGAGATGAGTTTTAGAGAGAGAAAGTTAGAGGTTTGGGAACTTTAGTGAGAGAAAGAAAAATCTTATTATGAGCTCCAACTCTCTACCTTGGGAGGTAGAGAGTATTTATAGTCTTTACATAAAACGCCACCTGACGGGCTGTGGATCAGGCATACAGTGGGTAAAGACCCGTCCGTCCTCCACGGTGTTACTAAACTAAATACTACTTAACTTTAAATAACTACGACTACGAGCTTTCTAACGATTACATACACTTGAGGTGACCGACACTTTAACTATTAGATTTTCCAAATCCTAACAATCTCCCCCTAAGGGAGGTCACCTCAAACACACATCAAATTACATAGAAAACAAACAGATATTACATTGAGATTGTTCTTGAATTCTTGTTCATGTTCTTTGCTCTATAGCTCGTAGTCTTTGATTCTTCATTTTTGCATGTTTTGGATAATCTGAGTGTAGGTCTTTAACTGATCCACGTGATAATGAAGTATGAGCCAACTTTGAGATCATCAGTCACATTAATCTCTGACTCATCCATTGTGGTGTTGGTATTATGTGATGTTGTTACTTTTGGACCGACATGCTCACATTTTGGATCATGATATCATCTTATCAGAGTAGCGGAAGCTTTTGTTGATTCATGATATTGGCAGCAGCGTAGCAGAAGCATGGAGTGAAAATATCAGAGTCATTGATGCACCAATCATGATTTCTTTCGGTATGAATGTGTTGTGTGAGCATGTGGCTATGGATTGACCGCTTCATTCTGATCAGCTGCAAACGTCGGGGTGTACCTGCATAAGACAGTTAGCAATAAAACGTACGAAAGTGTCTTTGATCATTTTCGTTGAATTGGGTTACACGGCCCACGGTTTCTCGTTGATCAGTACAAGTACTGCCTGTGATCAGGTATAATTCCAAAGAATTTCCTTGACAGGGATTCGCATCTGCTCTAGCTGTTCTCAAACCGGAACGTCTCAAAGAAGACAACACGGAGTGAGTGAACCAGCGAAATGAGATTCACTGATTGATGAAAAGATATTTGAAAAACAATCATGTATTGCTCAATAGAAATTGTTTTTGCAATACAACAAAGGTTTTAATGAAAATCAATTATCAATCATAAACACCTTTTATTTTGAGAAATAAGTACACAGTCGATGTGCTAAAGAAAAGAGTTTTTAAGCACAACGACTGATTTTTCAAAGGTATCCGTCAATCCATAACATGAACCAGGATTGATTCAAAAGATTGAATCTCTCCATTGTTTCTGTCCAGTTGTCACATGGTTGATCTATTGGATAGATCTCACATGCCACCTACCAGGAGCTTGTTTGATGTTGGCTCTAGAAGGCTTTCCATCTTCATCATGAATATGTATGCATATCACTTAGATGTTCTGGCAATACCACAAGGATAATGCGTAGGACTCATAAGATATAATCTCTCTTTCCACATTGTGTGAAACAGAGAGTCTTCATTAAAAGTGTCCTAATGAGATTTATATGATGATCTCGTGGCTCTAGACTCAATTGTGCATATTTGGTTCCTATGCCGGAGACTAGGGCGAGGGTCTCCTTCTTCAATATCAACAATCTCTAAGAGAAAGTCGATAGATAATGTCGGTTCCCCATGAGAATGAAACAAGTCCTTTTAAGAGGAACTTGAGTGGTTTGGAAAGTTGAAGTGCAGTGCGTCACAGGGTCCATGACGTCTTGTCTTCAATACCGATGTTACCTTGGTAACAACCAGTAGTATATGAATTGAACCCGGTTTCTGCCTTAAGGTTGAATAAATAGAGGGCTATTTCTTTTCACCCTTTTTCTCATTCAATTCTTTTTCATTCTTCAACCCCTTCAGTGCTTACCGAGATTTCATTACTAGCACCTTGTTGGGTTTATTCCAGTACTAGCTCTGTCTCAGTCCGCACTATTCCTGTATCTCACCTTTCTCCTTTTTTCATCATACCTAAGGACTTCTACACTATCTAGTGGATTGTCCCTGGCTAGATCCCTCCGGTTCTGGCGGATCATGGGACCTCAACTTAACCTTATCATCCTTATATCACCATACATAAAGTAAAGTTGGTCGGTCTTTTGGTGTAGTTCTTCCGCCTTGAAACCAATTGAAAACCATTTGAAAATCAATCAAGATACTTGTGATATAGAATCAAAGTATTTTGTATCTTAATTGTTTTGATATTTTAGAAAGGCTCCCCCTCAACATATGCATAAGAATTTAGAATTTGTTTAGCACATGGAGGCAAGAGATCTTTGAAATTGTTAGATTAAGAATGAAAGGTCCAATCTTTTGATTAACATTTTCTAAAAATGATCATCATCACTTCCCAATCAATTTGAGTAGATAAAACATTTTGAGGAAGGATGAGGTTTTCACAAGTTTGCTCCCCCTCAATTTGTGCCTCGAATTTTGAAAGAGTTTTGCACATATTAGAAGGAACATGTACTTAGAGACAATTCAGTCACGTTTTGATAATTTGAGGTTTAAAATAGATGCTTCCCCTCAACATGTGCATGGAAAATTTGAAATCGTTTGTCACTTGCGGGGAGGCAAACATGCTAATCACTTATGAAACCATCTATCGAATTATCAGTTTAAATCCAATTTAAATCACAAATTTTCCCCCGATCACAATTATCAAATCATTTGAGATTTGTGATCTCTGTAGATTTAAATTGATTTTGAAAGCTTTTAAGGAGAATTGTGACTTGATTATGAAAGCGTTTTAACTGATAAGGATTGAATTTTGAGACTTTAAACTCCATTGATTAAACATGCATAATTATCTTTTGAAAACATAATAGTAACCAAGGTCTGGAACCAATTGTGTAACATTTTGTAAAACATTTAGAGTAGACCTTACTCATTTAAGTGCAAATTGTTTGAAAAGAACACTTTTTGATTTAATTGAAAAATCATTCTCCCCCTCAATCAATGACGAAATTCGTTGATTGATGAATTGAGATTTTGACACTTGATAAGTTCTTTTGATTTTCAAAAATAGAGTCCGAAGTGTTTTCAAAACAATTGAGTTTTCATAAGATTGCAAATATTTTTCAGAGGAATCTTTAAAGGGAAAAATATTTGAAGTTAAGCATTTGTCTTGTTGATGACAAACGTTTGTTTTTAGAATCAGAGCATTAGGTTTGAAACATGAGATAAAGCGTGGCTATGTTCTTTCTTTGAAAAGTGGGTTACTGCCTGAAATAACAGTAAACCATCGTTTTACTTTCTCCCAAAAAAAATTTTCTATTTTTTTTTTTTTTTTTTTTTAAGCATTCGAGCAACATCTAAAGTCCCGTGTCACTCTTTGACTGACAGCACAAAGATCGTAGATATATATCGAATCAATAAAGAAAAAACAAAAAGATAATAATTTTTGAGAATTTTCGAGATTTTTCAGATTTTTATGGATTTTTTGAAAGTTTTATATTTTTGTATTTGGTTTTAGAAGATTTTATAATTTTGTATTTTGCTTTTTGAATAAATATATATAAAATATAGATGAAGGAAAGACCTTTACTCATCGTCTTCCTCGAAGACGTTGAGTGTTTCGGTTGAAGGCTTTTCAAGCCAAGTCGAGGAATAATAAACTCAAAACGTTCTCTCGAAAGAGCTTTGGTGAAGATGTCTGTTAACTGGTATTCTGACTTCACAAAATAGAGTTCCACCACACCGTTTTCCACTTGCTCCCTGATGAAATGATGTCGGATGTCAATGTGCTTTGCTCTTGAGTGTTGCACATTGTTGCATGACAGAGCAATAACACTTTTATTATCACAGTACTGAGGGATTTTGTTGAATTCAAAGCCATAGTCAGATAATTGGGATCTCATCCAAAGGATTTGAGCACAACAAGATGAGATGGCTATGTATTCAGCCTCTGTAGAGGAAATAGAAGTACTCATTTGCTTCTTTGAATACTAGCTCACAAGCTTATCACCCAAAAACTGAGCACCTCCTGATGTACTTCGACGTGTATCTTGACATCCTGCATGATCAGCATCTGCATTGGCTGTTAGTGACATACCGGTGTCCTTCGGGTACCGTAGTCCCATATTGATGGTTCCTTGGAGATACTGAAAGACCCGTTTAACCGCTTCAAGGTGCTTTTTAGTAGGCTTTGCCTAATATCTAGCACACATGCACACAGCGAACAAGATGTCTGGTCTGCTAGCTGTGAGGTACATCAAGGATCCAATCATACTTCGATATTTCGTTTGATCTACCATGATCCCTGAGTTGTCCTCATCCAGCTTAGTATGTTCAATCATGGGAGTGTCAACGGTGTCACATGATACAAATCTAAATTTCTTTAAAATCTCATTTGCATATTTAGATTGATTTATAAAAATGCCTCCGGGACTTTGTGAAATTTGTAATCCCAAGAAAAATAACATTTGTCCCATCATTGACATTTGAAATTTGGAACCCATTTCATTTGAAAAACGATTACATTCATTGGGGTCAGTCGAGGCAAAGATAATATCATCAACATATATTTGAACGTGAATTAAATGTTTGCCTGACTTCCGAGTGAACAATGTAGGATCAACTGCTCCTTTGTTGAATCCAGTGGACAGAAGAAACTTTGACAGAGTATCATACCATGCTCTAGGAGCTTGCTTTAAACCGTAAAGAGCCTTTTTCAAGCGATAGACATGAGTAGGATGCTCTGGATTCACAAAACCCTCTGGCTGACTGACGTAAACCACCTCTTTTAAATCTCCATTCAGAAAGGCGGTTTTAACATCCATCTGATACACAACCATATTCTTGCTAGCAGCATTAGCCAAGAAGATTCTGATTGCTTCAATACGAGCAACTGGAGCAAATGATTCTTCAAAGTCAATACCCTCCTCTTGACGATATCCGTTAGCAACTAACCTAGCCTTACTTTTCAACACATCACCATGCTCATCAAGCTTCACTTTGAAGATCCACTTTAGAGCAATGATCATAGCACAATCTGGAGCAGGTACTAATTCCCATACATCAAGTCGATCAAACTCATGAATTTCTTCTTGCATGGCATTGAACCAACAGTCTTCATTCATGGCGGTTTTAATGTCTTTTGGTTCGACCTTAGAGAGTACGGAGTTGAAGAAGCACTATAAGGCATCGGTTGCAAGTTGTTTTCGTGTGGATACTGGGCGAGAGAGGTTTCCAATGATGTTGTCCAAAGGGTGATCATGTGTCCATTTTCTAAGGTGTTCATGTGGTTGTTGTTGTGGAACTGAAGTAGCAGAGTCGATATCTCCTGATGAAGAAGGTTCTGATGATGATTCAGGAGCAAAGATATTTTCAAATGGAGCATCTTCGGGAGTAGCAAAGGGATTAACTTCTTCATTGATGCCAGAAACAATTCCATGATGTACATTTTGTTAATACAAATAAGCCGTAAAAACTTTTATTTATATTTTACGATCTTCTAATGTTTTGTCGATAACAAAAGTAAAATCATTTTAACGAACCAAATAAAATACGTAAATGGTTTGGACTAATAGTTTTCTAACACACTTACACTTTCACATAAAACACTAAAACAAGTATAAGTGATTTTATGATTTAGATAAATATGTACAACAACTAGTGTTTACATATTGGGTTAAACATATACTTAAACTAAGTATGCTAAAATGGGTAAATACAAGTATATACTAAATGGGTAAAATACTAGCAAATGGTTTTGACCCACAACCCATGGTTTTATATATACCACTTAACCAAGTTCATTGTATCTAGAAAGAAAACCATGGATCAACCCATAACCCATGACCCATAACCCATAACCCATAAGCAAAAGTACCCATGGGCAAAGAGGAGCGGACCACGGAACCCTAGCTTTGTGCTAGCCGGATCCCTTGTGGTAGGGATCCGTGGGATCCGGGGAACAGTAGAGGTTTTTCCTCTATAAATAGTGAGCCATTTCTTCATTGTTTCTCACCCCCTTTCAATATACTTTCTCCCCTAAGTTAAATCTCACTAACCTTAGATCCAAGAGATCTATGTTTGTAGTTTTGTTTTTGTGTGATCTTTTAGGTTCCTCTTAAAGGCAAGATCACCACCTTTGAAGTCGAGCAAGCTCAAGTCCATGAGTTGCCATGCTTCCTCATCATCAAGGCTACTGAAGTCTTCTTGTTGATGATTCCTTTCTTTCTTCAAAGAAGTGTAGTGTTGAAGACATTAGTAAAAGATGTCTTAAGAGTCAAGACGAAGATATTAGTGAAGGGTATCTATCGTCTATAGGATAAAGTACTTGTGGTAGGTGCTTGGATGTCAAGACTAAGAAGCATTAGTGAAAGGTGCTTAGAAGTCAAGACAAAGAAGCATTAGTGAAAGGTGCTTAAAAGTGAAGACACAAGACATTATTGAAAGGTGTCTTGTAGATCTAGTCAAAGGCATTAGTGAAAGGTTCCTTACATGTACATTCGATATGGTGTGTTTCGATGTACAAGATAGACTAGTATTAGATCCAAGGATATTGATATCCTTGATGATGTTGTAAAGGAGTAGATCTCCTTTGGGATTAGTCGTTGGTGTAGTGTGGTAGTAGTTCCTCCATTGCAATGGAACTAGGTGCTTAGCCTAGTACCTAATAAAGGGTAGGCGACGTTGTGAAGGTGTAGTTGTTGGAGTATGCTCGTGTCATAATAAATAATTATATGGCTAGTCATATGTGAGCCTATGGGGTCACACACATATACACTTAGACACCATTGTCATAATGTATTTATCGTATTTACATTATGTATAACCTTTGTTACATAAGGGGGTAAAGTGGAGTATTTGGACTTTGAAGGGCCTAATGTGTATCTTATGATTTGACATCAATTAGCATTAATACTAATTGATGAGAATGAATGATAATTGGTAAGTTTCAATTTGGTCTTAAAGGCTCTTCCTCCCCTCCCCTCTTTGGACGTCCAAAAACACATACACATATAGTGTTTTTGTTTTTTGGTTTATTCTCTCCTTGACAATTCTAAGAGTAGTCTTGTGTAAGGATTGGTTCAAAGGTTAAGACTAGCATCAAAGGGTGATTGTTAGACGTGTAGTGTGTTTCACACATCGGGAAAGGCCAACGTAATTGGTCTTTTGGTTTCTTGATTCCATTCGTGGAGGTCATTGGTGTCTCGTTACCGGAATCACGCTACAAAGGTATAAACCTTAACTATGTTTAATTTGATTGATCATATGGCAATATGGATCCATTGTTGGTGATGATTCCGCTGCGTTTATATATTTTATTTATATTTATTATATTCATCATCACCTTTAGTGGTTTCAGAGCCATCATATGTGCCATATGATTATCGGGTATGTGAAAAAATGGTCAAAAACGCGTGTTTTTAAGTGTTTTATGCAACCACTTTCAAAACAGCCCCGAGGGCTCTTTTTTCATGGATTAGGAATATTGATAGTAATATAAAGATCTGTGATTTTTGGTCCTATGGCCATTGGTTTCGCATACGTTAATTAAACAATGTGTTCGGTACGCAAAAAATGGCTTTTATCGCGTTGTTTTAATCGATTCTGGAAACGATTTGAAAACGGCCCCGAAGGCTTAATTTTCTGTGGTAAAATGATTTTTAGAAGGTCTAATTTCAGTAGGTTTGAGAACCTAAATCCATTTTACTCGCGTACCAATCGGGGTTTTAATTCTTGTTGATTATTTATTCGATTCGTTGGCTAATACTTTTATTTCATGTCATTTAAATTGTTCCCATGGCAAATACATGCATGTTTGCTCATGGGATTAGCCAACACCTTGTTATGTTCATAATTTTATGGTATTATTATGTGTATATGCAAAGCCGATGAAAACCTAGACCACTTGTGCTATGAATGATAGTGATTATCGTTTATTTCTTGTTATTTGGGGTTTGCCATTGTTTCGGCCTTTATGTATGAGTTTTAATTTGGTTTTTGCCATTGTTTGGGCATTTTACAATAGATAGATAGTAGATTAGATGTATTTTACATTCTATATATTGTAACCGATGCTTGGAATGGAATGGCGAAGCATAAAAGACATAAAGACACAAAATGGCTGCTCGAACAAGTTGCAGTAAAACGGCGTTTCCCGGTGATTGGTAGCGTATTTTTTAACCAAATGTTTTTTGCAGGTAGACAACTCATGGGCCCACAACTTTGTAGTTTGGTGCTAAGCTCGGGGATGACTCCTTCTAGGCCATTTGGGCCTCCGAATGCAGAAATTCTGGGCTGGCAGATTCACTTTTCATGTGCATAATGGGCTTCTACTTGTCCTAGCTTGGTCTTGGAGCAAGTGGGAGTCCTCCGTGTGGTTGTGGTTTATGTCCCTAGATGACTCTTGGTTCTCGTGATGGCTCACGAGACCAAGCATAGGTTCTTTCATCGGTTGAGGCTTTGCATATTGTGGTTGTGTGTTGGTTGTTTGCTAATTATGTATGTTGTGAATGTATATAACTTGCAAATCGTTTTCTAAAACTTAAAACACAACACAAACCATTTTCAAACTAAATCTTATGATTTAGTTTAACTAAGTTTAAATATGAATTTAACTTAAAATCATTTTTTTAGTAATAACACTTAATTTGTTATGTATGTTATTCGATTTATGTATTGTCCTATCTCTATTATAATCCACATAGGTTCTATATTAGACTTGAAAATGGACAACTTGACACACATAAATTAAAACAATGATTAGACTTAATTTAAGAAGAGTTTTTAACTTGTGCTACGAAGAATGAATGCATGCTTTTTTCGTACACCTTTTTTGATTCACATCAAAAATTTTTACCCGTAACAAATTTAAGTCATGCCGTCCAATCGCTTTAGAACACTTGCAATTACTTTTTGCCTATGCGTAGGACCTAGGATGAATTGTAACCCAAGGTGATTATTGTCTATGCGTGGGACCTAGATATATTTTCGCACGTTCTCAAATTGGATGACTTAATCGAGTTAAGCGGTGAGACCTTGACCCGAGGCAAGGATGGGACTAAACATGCCTACTTGACACTAGATGCTTGTTCACTAGTGCCATGAGTCCCATAAGGATCTAAGAGTTGCACATGTAATGCAATTGATGATCGTCGCCTACCAATTGAATCTACTATTGCTAGCAGATCAACTGATGTGATAGTAGAAGCACAATGTGGATCTTAGCCTTTTTTCATAAATTAATTGTTTTAACATGGGGTAATTAATTTGTAAAAGGATAATTATCAAAAATACTAAAAATTGAACTTTGTAAATTCATATTAATGATATAATGCATCACATCCGTAAACAAAAGTTTGTTCTTTTCTTGTTAAAAAGACAAACTAAGTACTTCTTTCTTGTAAGAAAGAGACTTGTTCCTATCTGTTTTCTTTATGAGGAAATGGCATAATAGGAATATTTGAATTGTCCTAAATCTAATCAAACTCAAAGAACACCTACTCTAGAAATCGTGATGTCTTGCAAAAGTCAAAACGGTTAAGTATGGTTGCACATCTTATTCTTTCAAGTTTGTTTTATAACCCTAGTTCCGGTTCTGAAACATTGAAGTAAGATAAGATATTTGGATAACTAGAGAACACATTTTCTATAGCTACCAAAATAATATGAGTTTTAATAATTAGAAGATGGAAATATCAATAAACCTCAAAATGGTAAAGACAATTACTAGCATGATTACCTAGCAATTATCTTAACCCAATAAACCTAATAAGGTACTATACACCCTTGTGGTAAAATAGACCTTATGGAGGAATTGCATGACTATTTTCAAGTTAAAATATCAATGATGGCTAGCCCGTCATCTATATGTTAGAACTTGATGCACTTCATTGAATATCTAAGTACATGTTTACTAGTCCAAGTGACTCACATTAGCAATAATGTGTAGATGTTCAAAGAAAGAAGGAAAGTATCCAATCGACACTCAATCTCCACTGGTGACATACCATTTATAATGTTGTATAATCCAATGGGAGCTATGTGACTTTAATTCTGGTGACGAAACACATGTAATGTTGTCTAATCCAGTGGGAGCCGTAATCTTTATTACCTTGCAGGCTGCCCATATTATTTCTTGATTGTCTTGAAATAATACATTACTTTCCACACGTGAAGCATCATAGTTTATATAAGAACCATTGCATTAATTTTATTAGATAACTTGTCGCGTTCCTGATGTTGCTTCCTGAAATAACATTTATAATGTTGTATCCAATCGACACTCAATCTCCACTGGTGACATAACATTTATAATGTTGTATAATCCAATGGGAGCTATGTGACTTTAATTCTGGTGACGAAACACATGTAAGGTTGTCTAATCCAGTGGGAGCCGTAATCTTTATTACCTTGCAGGCTGCCCATATTATTTCTTGATTGTCTTGAAATAATACATTACTTTCCACACGTGAAGCATCATAGTTTATATAAGAACCATTGCATTAATTTTATTAGATAACTTGTCGCTTCTGATGTTGCTTCCTGCAATGTTATCAATAAATTGTTATGCATGATTCATTATTAAAACAATAAAGTTCTACATATCTATATTTTTATTTTGTATAAAATCAAATCTGTGACACTATCATATTACGCATGATGTTGTGCCGTGCACAAGTGGGAGAAATCTTCATTGTGTGCAAGGTACAACATATAACAAATAGTTTTTCTTGACTGCAGGGTAAGAAAACTAATATTCTACTAGGACTTCTACACATAAAATGTAAGTTGCCCTAATTAGAACAAATGTCAAGATAATATGAAAAGCTACTTCAACATATTCACCGAATTGTTCAGTAAATATGATTATGTATTATTGTAAATTCATAATCTTGAAGTATGAAATTAACTTGAAATTACTATTGAGGCCAAGAGCCGGCACTCTAAATTGCTTTACTTGAAATTTTTAGGTCTCTTGTAAAGACTTAAACATCAAGTCTGTTAATTGTTGAAAGACTTATAACGTAAAGTAAGACGTTAACTTGTTATGTATTCTTGTTAAATACATGTACATGAAGTCATTAAATTGTAAATGACGTATGACGTATAGTAAAATATTAAATGTTTATGTTTTCTAGTCAAAACATGCACATGAAGTTATTGACTTGGTCAAAAACTTATAAATTAAGTATGCAATGGGCTGAAAACACTGTTGATGTCATCTGGTTTGACTTGGTTGGCAGATACGTAAGCCAAAGAGTATAAGTTCATCTAATGAGTTGTGGGATAGTCTCACAACATCAATTCTCATGGAATACCACATCATTGTGGTATGTCCATCATGGAAAATCAAGCTCTATTGATATTGTTTGATCTTTGATGACTTAAACTATCTTACCTCCAAAGCTATTAAGGTTAGAAAATTGAATGTGCCATGGGTACACTCAATATGGTTCCAATCTGGAAGGTATTTAAGACGCCATTGTGTTATGGAATGGGATGAATTCCATTATGTCTTGATTGAAGTTCTTAATTTGTTAAATACCTTAGAGTAAGTAATTAACAAACCGGAGTCAAGAACTACTAATGTATTTTGGATGTCCCAATTGAAAACAATTTATTGTTTCTCAAGATGCTGTGTATCTAGAGATTAGTCTCTATGTACAAAGCAAGTGGGAGCACCTTTAGATCTTGAAGTTGTTCAAGATTTAATTTACACAACCTTCTAGGTACACTTGCTGATGTCACTCTAAGGTTGAACATGCATATGTTAAACCATAGTATGATATCTCTCATTTATAGATCCGGAAGGAAACTTCTTGCACCTGAATGATATAGTCTTATATCAATGCTAAGGGATATAAGTTAGAGGGTCATTGTGAACCTGCTAACTAAGAGCTGCATTATCAGATTTTGAATTTGATGAATGGCTCAAAGCTATGAATGATAAGATGCAGTCCATGGAAGACAATCACTCATGAACCTTGATTGATCTCTTACCAATCAGTTAGACTGTGAGGTTAAAAATGAGGTTCTCAATGAGAAGTCTCAAAAGGACAAACTTGTACACACATTTAATTCATGAGTAGTGAAAGGAGTTACTCATACTCAAGAAATTGACTATGATTAAATCTTCCTAACTGCAGATATTAAATGTATAAAGATGATGAATCGTCATACTTGTCTTCATGAAAATGAAATATGACAATAGGATTTCAAAACTCTTTTCTTATTAAATACATTTGGCGAGGTGTATTCAAAAGGGTTTATGAATCTATATAATCTTTATTATGTCTACAAGATACAAGAATCCAAGTGTGGATTAGATCATGCATCTCCGA
This sequence comes from Chrysanthemum makinoi, assembly GCA_910596185.1. Taxonomy (NCBI): domain Eukaryota; kingdom Viridiplantae; phylum Streptophyta; class Magnoliopsida; order Asterales; family Asteraceae; genus Chrysanthemum; species Chrysanthemum makinoi. The sequence goes on along the minus strand of OU343219.1, from coordinate 102,959,720 downwards.
GCTGAGATCTTTATTATTTTGATTTTGATTAAAATAAGACCAGTATGAAGTTCACTAAGAGCAAGTGGGAGCAATATATTTATTTTCTTAAATCTCATATGTTGATAACATATTAGAAACATTATTCCATCTAAGCTAGACTTTATTCCTTAGTTTGGAATGAAGTTTCTCTTGAGAGTTTTAGAAAATAAAACATGCAACGTTGTTACATATGTTTGTTTGAATAAACATAAGCGGTTATTAAGTCTGACACAATATGACATAATATTGAGGGGAATTTCAATAATCAATCTTACCTGATGAGATTGAAAGCATGAATAGAAACCTTAACTTTAAATTAAAGGATTCATTATGTATATCATATTATGCATTGGACTAATTATATCATTTGCACGAATGCAAGATGAGTTGATAACAACAAATATCTAAGTGAATGTCATTAGATAATTGTTAAACGAACATTCTAATGGACCTTGCAAAGGACAATATATATGTTTAACATTTACGGATATTTGAGGATCTCTGTTCTGTTTGCATACATTGATGCTTATTTAACTGAAATGATGCTCAAACCTAGTCATGGTAGCATATCATCATGAATGATGACATTGTTGACTAGATGTGCTCGACTGAGAGCATTAATGCATTATACATTAAAAGAATAAGAATACTTGACAGTTTGAGAAACTGTTTAGATGAATGTCTAAAGTAGGTGCTTTGCTAGCTTCAAACACCCTATGGAATGCATTGTTGCAATACTAGTATTGTACTTGAATGCACACATACAAAAGCACAATCATCATACCTTTCATGGATTTTGAAACAAGTATTCTCAAGGTTTACTCAGATGACTACTTGTTGTCTTGTACAACATAATTTGATCATGGTGGGAACAGTGGTTTTCTGACCTATATGTAGTCTTATCCATATCTGTTTTTAGTATTTGGATAATGGAACATTAAGCAGTCGTATTATATAATGAATTGAAATACCTGGTATGATCGTATTCATTCATACTAGTATGTTCTATATTTGCATGTTTAATCCATGAATAATTTATTTATTCTAAAATTGTCCATTGCCGGTTGACGATATGGGAGTATCATCGAATTAAGGCAATTGTGAGTGTGTTGGTGACTATTTTTCCAAACTCACATGTTGTTCATGGTGATGAGCATTGGACTGACCCAACCTACGAGTATTCACTGCATGGATCGGCGTCAAATGGTGAATCTCGAAAATGGTTATGTCTATTATCCTTAGACTTGAGATGCAAGCAGGTCTTGCATGTGTGGAGTTTCATTCCTTGATATGGTTAAACGTTGTCCTGAATAAGGTAGTTATAAAGGCCACTATCAGGAATGATTTGAAACACATGAATGACACGTGCAGTCAAAATAGGATTTGTTCCTCCACATGGTTTGGAGTTAGATACTATTGGGCCCCTCGATGATTTGAACAGATGTTTGTATGGCCGTACCCAAATGAGATTAAGATGAATCTTAATTCACTTGGTAATCTTGTTCAATATCAAGATCGAGAACATAATAGTTGAACAATTAGAATGACTTTTGATCCATGTCTAATATTCAACATGGTATCTGAAACATAGGGATATATGACATATAAACCATTTAATGAAATGTTTAAGAAACTGACCTCACATATCACTAGGGGCATTGGCGTGTTGCTAGACGCTAACCATTGCTTGTATAATTACTTATCTATTATGACGTCGCAAGTGGGAGCTGTTGGAGTATGCTCGTGTCATAATAAATAATTATATGGCTAGTCATATGTGAGCCTATGGGGTCACACACATATACACTTAGACACCATTGTCATAATGTATTTATCGTATTTACATTATGTATAACCTTTGTTACATAAGGGGTAAAGTGGAGTATTTGGACTTTGAAGGGCCTAATGTGTATCTTATGATTTGACATCAATTAGCATTAATACTAATTGATGAGAATGAATGATAATTGGTAAGTTTCAATTTGGTCTTAAAGGCTCTTCCTCCCCTCCCCTCTTTGGACGTCCAAAAACACATACACATATAGTGTTTTGTTTTTTGTTTATTCTCTCCTTGATAATTCTAAGAGTAGTCTTGTGCAAGGATTGGTTCAAAGGTTAAGACTAGCATCAAAGGGTGATTGTTAGACGTGTAGTGTGTTTCACACATCGGGAAAGGCCAACCTAATTGGTCTTTTGGTTTCTTGATTCCATTCGTGGAGGTCATTGGTGTCTCGTTACCGGAATCACGCTACAAAGGTATAAACCTTAACTATGTTTAATTTGATTGATCATATGGCAATATGGATCCGTTGTTGGTGATGATTCCGCTGTGTTTATATATTTTATTTATATTTATTATATTCATCATCACCTTTAGTAGTTCACCTAAGGTGTGAAAGAACTAGGTACTTAGCCTAGTACCTAATAAAGGGTAGGCGACGTTGTGTAGGTGTGGTTCACCTTGGAGTAAAAGAACCCGGTGGTTAGCCTAGTACCGGAAAAAGAGTAGGCGACGTTGTGAAGGCTTCTCCGCCATAAGGAGATTGGTGTAGTGATTACGAACTCTCGAGTAGGTGACTCGGGGAGTGAAGTAGGGCAAGGAAGGTGACCTTGTAGCCGAACCACAATAAATACTTGCGTTGTGGTTTTGTGCTTCTTACTCTAATCTTTTCATTACTTACCTTTACATGCTTGTTTATCAACATCCAAACACACACATCCAAATAGATTGACATAAGTCAATCTAAATAGATTAAAAGGAAGTTTTAATTGGTAAAACTATTCAACCCCCCCCCCCTTCTAGTTTTCCACAATTGGCATCAGAGCTTCGTTACCAAGTTTGTTGAAGTATATTGTACTTTAAAAACTTGATACGATCCAAGGTTAATTGAAAACTACAAAGAAGGTCTTTCATAAAAACAAACAGCATGTCTTTTAAAACTATATGTTTGGATGTTGATTTGATAACAAAATTTTTCTTATTTATTTTTAATTGCACTAATCTTCTTTGTCATGTTGATTAGTCAAAGCTCATACCCACCAAGCTTTAGGAGTCGCTTGGTAACAAGAATACCTTCCTTAAGAAGGTATCTTAAAGGAGCGGGAATCGTCTAAGTGACATTTGTTGTGTCATTTGTAAAAACATTCCTAAGTACGCTAGAGGTATGATTTTCTTTTTACTTTGCTTGATAATTAAGTATACCTATTTAGGTATTTATATGATTATCTTTTGTGCTTATACATGTTTTACATGAAGCTTCATTAGGAAGCCTTTTTCTCACATACGTGTTTTATTTCTCGTTTAAAATCGTGGTATATAAAACTTATGTTTTGTTTCTTTTAAATCCAATAATAAAACATAACACGAATTTCAAAAATTCCTCCTTCCCTATAAAAACTCCCACCGTCGACCTATCTATCAAATCCTCACCTTTTTCAAATCATCCAATTTCAAAAATTCCCTCTCACTTAAAAATCTCATCTTCCTCCTCATTCCATCTCAACCAAAACCAAGAAGATCCGTCATCAACATGGTTTACATCGCACTCGTGCTCATCGTCATAACACTCATCGCACTTGTGTTCCCTATGATGAAGTTCACATACGGAGACATTTACTTTGTGTTGTTAATCTATATTGGGGTCATTTACCGAATCCTTTGTAACATCCTTAGAATTGAAATGCAATATTATTAATGATCTAGATTATCTAGGTTGTTTTTGTTATAGTGTGTTTATCTTTTCTTTTAATTTATATGTTTCATTTCTTTCGTGATACATTAGAAGTCATGTATGCATGCTAAAGGAAAATGTAGGATAAAACATATTTTCGTGGTATAAAAACTATAAAATCGGTTTCTGTTACTACAGATCCACGGATCCCGGAAGTTATACTAGCCGGATCCTTTTTGAAAAGGAACCGTGGGATCCGTCCTACTGGAAAACAGTTTTTCATGCAAATCAAAAACCTCTTCTCTTTTAAAAGTAATACTCTACTTGTATGGCAAAACCATAAGTAAGTTAAGTGTATTTCTTGTTAAAAACCATTGTTAATAAAAATCTAGTAAAAACATTAGATTATCATAAGTTGCCACAAACATCTCCTTTTATTAACTTGTCATTTCTATAGGTTCAACTATGACGCATGAATATGAGTTTGATTTTTCACTCACTAGCGTCTACACTCCGAACATCTCTCTCGAACCCAACACACCTGGAAATCATGTCCATAGGTTCAATAATCTCGAAAACCGTCACTTCCATGAAGGACGTATTGTAGACACCTCTCTACAATTCGAAGAAGGTATCAATACCTCCTTCCGAGCCATAGGACTAGAATGTCTCCTTGAAATCAACGAGAAGATATGTCCAAGGTTCATAATGGAATTCTTCCGTCAAGTCGAACTCGTTCGTAACGAGGATCGCTCTATATCTCTTTGGTTTTATATCAAAAACCAAAAGTTCACTCTAACCCTTGGGCATTTTGCTCACATCCTCCGGATTCCAAATCATGGACAATGTGCCTTCACCGAAGATTGGTCTCTTGATTCTCTCTTCAACTTTCATGAAGAAAATAGTCCATATTGTTCACACATACCCTCTCCGGAAGATTTAAATCGCATAATATGCAAACCTCGACCATATTACTCCGATCCAAACATTATATTTACAAGGGATATCCGAGAAGAGTACAAGTCTCTTGCACTCATCCTACGTGAAAATGTTTGAAGTCTTAGGGGAAATCGAGAAATCCTTCCCGCTTGTTGTGCTCACATGTTGTACTGTTTGCTAACACAACAACCATACAATCTCGCCTACTTCTTCGCAAGGCGAATTGCAAATCTTCAAGGCTCCAAGAATAAACTCATCCCTTATGGAATGTTCTTGACACGCCTCTATCATAATGTTATGCACTTCCATCCTCAATTCCAAAGTCCGTTGTACGTACTTGTGAACAAGATGATGGAACCGCTAAACATATCTCTCATGAAGACTTTCTTCATTCTTGATTCCACCAACACTCATCAATCACATAATGATCCTCCTAGTGAAAACACTCAAGGAAACCAATAGTATTCCAAAATAGGATCAAATCTCTTGTACTCGTGCTTTATCAATGTAATCTAATTTTCTTCATGAAATAAAACATTTTACATTTGATATCTTAGTTTTAGAACTCCTTTAAACTAATCTTGGAATATAATGCATTGTCAAGATCATTGCATACCTTTAGTAAAGGTTCTGCTGAGCAGATGGGCGGATCCCAAAAGTTACACTAGACGGATCCCCACTCTTAGGGAACCGTGGGATCCGTCGAACAGTAAATGCAATTACAAGCATTGTATTTCAAAAACATTCTTAGAACACTTCACACTAAGCTAAACATAGTGTCTTAAGGCAAATTAAGTCCTTATCAAAATAGGTTAATCTTTCCCATTCATACATAACTCACCGAGGTTACACTAAAAAAAAACGCTTGTAGATCTACCGTTTCGTTTTAATCCATTACTCTTCCGCTCTTAAACTCACACCTCATTTTCTACTAGATCCGTCAAATCTAGTCTTAGAAATCTTTCAATTATGGCAAAATTAATCATAAATCATCCTCACCTCTAATTTGATCAATGTTGATCAAAATCTAGTTTTCTCATCTCAAAGCTTCTAGATATTTCCAAAAAACTATCCAAAGACACAACCTGATCTCTAGGATCATTTAGCCTTAATTGACACTCTAAATCTTTAGTGTCATCCTTGCTCATCCATTGGTACTCTTGAAAGTTCCAAATCCTTCCATAAATGACAATCATTAGCTACACCATTTATTACCTTCAAGTACTCAACCTTCCCTTCATTTAAAACACTTAGGAAGACTGAAACACTCAAGATGATATAGGTCTTAGATCTTGGAAACATCATTTCCACTCTTTCATAATTGCTGAGAGCCGGATCCCTAGGATTAGCCTAGACGGATCCCTCTAAGGAAGGAACCGTGGGATCCAGATGACAGTATAGGTCAAATCTTGCTAATGCAATCATTTCAACTCATCTTCCTAACTCAAACACTCCATCTCATCCTAAATGAGTTCCTAGATCAGTGCAACCTCTGAAGTTGACTCTTGTGCATGTCAATCATCACATTCCAATGAATTCTAGTGGCTTAAAGCTTAAATGCACTTGCCAAATCTTTTAGTTTATAAACCACCTTGTTAGGACCTCCATTAGTCATCACTCTTATCCTAAACTTTCAGCTCTTGCAAACTCTTGAAATCATCTCATCATGAGGAAAACCCCAAGTAGTAACTTATCCACCAAAGAACCACCCATGAAAAGAGCACGTGTTATACACGAAATTTCTTCAACCGAATCATCTCCGGTCAAGCCGACAAATGATAGAATCCTTCATCATCCAATCAAACCAATTTCTAAAAGGTTAGTACCCACAAAACTACCTTTGCCAAACACCACCATACCTCCTAGGCCAAACAATATCATCTCCACCAAACCATCACCATTGGTTCCTAGAGCTATTTCATTTACATCCCCACTATCATCACCACACCTCTACAATTTAGAGGACTTGCCTCCTAGGCCGTCTCATCCGCTTCCGCCGACAACATTCTCCTCATTAGTTGGAATAATGGTTCAAAATCAAGGTGTTGAGTCAACACTTGCTCCGGCTTCCTTCTTGGCGTTTTCATCATATAATCCCATTTGGATTATGACAAATCATCAACATCAACCACCCGACCATATGGAAGTTGACACTTCTCTACCACCACCATCATTCTTGGTTGAGTCATTCTTAAATGCACCTCCACCAATCCCTCCATTGTTTGAAGCTCAACAAGCCGCTTCACTTGATCCTTCGAATCAAGCCATTTCATTTCATCCACCACCACTACCTAGCCATGACAAAGATTGCTATCATTTTCAACATGTTTAAAGTTTGATATATGAAGTACGAGAAGACCAACGTTTCATGTTCTATCATCTCCTCGAACGTTTCAACGAGATTAAACCTAAACAAAACTTGAGCTAGAAGATTATAGTGGTGTCTTAGCTTCAAGCGTTAGGTGATCTAGAAATTCCTAGTCATGTATTGTCTATTGTCTTGTTTTTCGAGTCATGTATATCATAACTCTTGTTTATTAAATGGAATTACATGCTACTTGCTATATTTCTAAGTATGTGAGTATACTATATAATCCATATCTCTTTTTAGTATTAACATTTCTTGTTATACCAATCTTTGCTGACTTTATTCATCAGCCAGACGGATCCCTCAGATTTGCCTAGATGGATCCCTACTAGGAGGGAACCGCGGGATTCATGAAACCGAAAGCTTTCTTTCTACTAACTTGAATCACATTTGCAGGAAAATGTGAATTATACTTGATTTCTAACCTTTGTTTTGTAGCTATTCAATTTACATATGAAGACTTTGACATCCTAAAGCTAGGGGGAGCTTTATGTCAAAGCAATACATTGCAAATTACTTGCAATACTAGATTTATATTTCGTGACATCCCTTTGCAATAATCAAGGGGGAGCACATTCGTCTCGTAGACGATATCTTTTGCAAACTTATTTGCAAACATACTAGAATAATATCATTTACTTGACGACCTTACATAGGGATGGACTCGTCAAGGGGGAGTAAAAGACGAGATTTTGTCCCGTTAATTGCTTTCTATTCCTTTTTACTTTTTCTTTCACATGTTTTTCTTAAAAACAATGTGTTGTCTTCCTTCAAACACTTTTTGTTTCGACAAAAAGGGGGAGAAGAAAGTAAAAACTACAAATTCAAATTTTTACGAATTTTAGCTTTTTCCTTAAAATAATTTTATGTTTTGTCATCAACAAAAAGGGGGAGATTGTTAATACAAATAAGCCGTAAAAACGTTTATTTATATTTTACGATCTTCTAATGTTTTGTCGATAACAAAAGTAAAATCATTTTAACGAACCAAATAAAATACGTAAATGGTTTGGACTAATAGTTTTCTAACACACTTACACTTTCACATAAAACACTAAAACAAGTATAAGTGATTTTATGATTTAGATAAATATGTACAACAACTAGTGTTTACATATTGGGTTAAACATATACTTAAACTAAGTATGCTAAAATGGGTAAATACAAGTATATACTAAATGGGTAAAATACTAGCAAATGGTTTTGACCCACAACCCATGGTTTTATATATACCACTTAACCAAGTTCATTGTATCTAGAAAGAAAACCATGGATCAACCCATAGCCCATGACCCATGACCCATAAGCAAAAATACCCATGGGCAAAGAGGAGCGGACCACGGATCCCTAGCTTTGTGCTAGCCGGATCCCTTGTGGTAGGGATCCGTGGGATTCGGGGAACAGTAGAGGTTTTTCCTCTATAAATAGTGAGCCATTTCTTCATTGTTTCTCACCCCCTTTGAATATACTTTCTCCCCTGAGTTAAATCTCACTAACCTTAGATCCAAGAGATCTATGTTTGTAGTTTTGTTTTTGTGTGATCTTTTAGGTTCCTCTTAAAGGCAAGATCACCACCTTTGAAGTCGAGCAAGCTCAAGTCCATGAGTTGCCATGCTTCCTCATCATCAAGGCTACTGAAGTCTTCTTGTTGATGATTCCTTTCTTTCTTCAAAGAAGTGTAGTGTTGAAGACATTAGCAAAAGATGTCTTAAGAGTCAAGACGAAGATATTAGTGAAGGGTATCTATCGTCTATAGGATAAAGCACTTGTGGTAGGTGCTTGGGAGTCAAGACTAAGAAGCATTAGTGAAAGGTTCTTAGAAGTCAAGACAAAGAAGCATTAGTGAAAGGTGCTTAGAAGTGAAGACACAAGACATTAGTGAAAGGTGTCTTGTAGATCTAGTCAAAGGCATTAGTGAAAGGTGCCTTACATGTACATTCGATAGGGTGTGTTTTGATGTACAAGATAGACTAGTATTAGATCCAAGGATATTGATATCCTTGATGATGTTGTAAAGGAGTAGATCTCCTTTGGGATTAGTCGTTGGTGTAGTGTGGTAGTAGTTCCTCCATTGCAATGGAACTAGGTGCTTAGCCTAGTACCTAATAAAGGGTAGGTGACGTTGTGAAGGTGTAGTTCACCTAAGGTGTGAAAGAACTAGGTACTTAGCCTAGTACCTTATAAAGGGTAGGCGACGTTGTGTAGGTGTGGTTCACCTTGGAGTGAAAGAACCCGGTGGTTAGCCTAGTACCTGAAAAAGAGTAGGCGACGTTGTGAAGGCTTCTCCGCCATAAGGATATTGGTGTAGTGATTACGAACTCTCGAGTAGGTGACTCGGGGAGTGGAGTAGGGCAAGGAAGGTAACCTTGTAGCCGAACCACTATAAATACTTGCGTTGTGGTTTTGTGCTTCTTACTCTAATCTTTTCATTACTTACCTTTACATGCTTGTTTATCAACATCCAAACACACACATCCAAATAGATTGACATAAGTCAATCTAAATAGATTAAAAGGAAGTTTTAATTGGTAAAACTATTCAACCCCCCCTTCTAGTTTTCCACACATTTTATGATTTATGATTTGTTGATGAGACAGAGTGATCAGCAGCAGGCGCTTCTTGACTTAATATATTGAGACTGAAGGGTTCACTTCATTCACAAGGATAGGAGCAGCCTCTGTTGATGGAATTGACATTTCATCAGCATTCGGTTCAAAGTGTTCATCAAACATTGGATCAAACAATTTCTTTAAATCATCTTCAGATGGAGGTACATATGGAGTTGCTGGAAATGAGTTTGGTACTAGGGATGAACCAATGGGACTGTTTTGAAGTGCGGGTCCAGAAATGGATTGTCTAGGAGCCATTTGACCGGTCAGCTCATCGAACATAACGTGAATTGTTTCCATGATATTTCGGGTTCTCTTGTTGTAGATTCGGTAACCCTTCTTGTTTGGTGCATAACCAACAAAAACTCCAATATCTGCCTTTGCTCTTAGTTTACCTAAGTCTTGGCCATCTTTAGTTGGATAACACAATGCACCAAACACACGAAGGAATGAGAGATTAGGTTTTCTAATGTGGACAAGTTCATATGGAGTTTTTCCATGAGCAGTGTGAATTAGGGACCGATTTTGAGTGTAGCATGCAGTGGCAATGGCTTTAGCCCATAGAAACATTGGAACCTTTGAGTAAATCAGCATTGTTCTTGCGGCTTCCACAAGAGTTCGATTTCGTCTTTCAACTACACCGTTCTGTTGAGGAGTTCTTGGAACACTTCTTTGATGACTGATTCCAACACTTTCATAAAACTCACTAAGTTGTTTATTAACAAACTCAGTTCCATTGTCTGTTCGGATGATTATGACAGTTTTGTTAAGTCGAACCTGCACCTGTTTGATAAGTTTGATGATGATATCTAGAGTTTCATCCTTTGTCCTGAGGAACTTAACCCAGGTGAATCGAGAGTAATCATGAACCACAACTAACACGTATTTCTTCCCAAAGATATTATGCGCTCTCATGGGTCCACATAAGTCCATGTGGATTGTATGAAGAACTTCTGTAACAGAGTTTGTAGGTTTAGGTTTGTGGGCATACTTCTTGCTTTTTCCCAATTGGCATGTTGAACAAAGGTGACCCTTTTCATACTTTAGTCTAGGTAACCCTACAAATAAGACCTTTTTGGAGAGATCATTGATGGTGCCGAAGTTCAAGTGATTGAGACGTCGATGCCATAACCATGATTTGGTTTTTGAAGCCTTTGACAACAAACAAATTGGAGAGGACTTCATCATATCTTCGATAGAGATGGTGTATAGATTTGAGCCACGTGTTCCTCTTAAAAGTTCCTTACCATCAAGTTCTCTAACGAAACAAGTATGTTTTCTGAAGGCCACTTCTAGATCAGAATCACAGAATTGTCCGACAGAAAATAAGTTATGACCAAGACCTTCTGCGTAATATACCCTGGAGATAACACTATCACCGACAGCATAATCTCCATAACCCATAATAGCACCGAAATGATCGTTCCCGAATCTAACAGTCCCGATAAATTTACTCACGAAGTTCATGAGCCACGACCGGTCTTGGATCATATGCTTGGAACAGCCTGAGTCCAAGTACCACAGAACAATTTGAACGATCGGCAGTTGAACACAGACAAGAATGGATAACTGGATAATTGGGATCCCCATGCAAGAATAGGTTCCACTTGGTTAGTAACAGTGATTGGAACACCCACATCAGAAATAGAAACATTCATATCAGAAGTAGAATCAATGGAATCATTAGGAATAGATGCAGTTCTGGTGTCTATATTTGACCTATTCAAAGTATGTTCACTTCTTAAGGGAATAGTTCTACCAAGAGGCATCCATTTTCTAGTGGGCATTGTCTTAGCAGATTGAGGGCAAAACTGATTAATCTTATGGCCAAAAGGTATCCATTGATAACCTATCTTGCTAAATGTTCTTCCTGTGGGTTTCCACTGTTTTCTAACTTTCATTCGCTTTTTCCTTTTAGCCTTCTTTGCAAGATTTTTAGCATTAATAATTTTAACTGGGCATTTGACAGCATTAGACAAAGCATTCACACCATAATCATGATTAGCAAATGTAATTCTCACAGACATCATTACATGGTTTGCAAATAGTATCGTAATTCGAATTAATTACAGTACACTTATGGCTAATACTAGAATCAACACGATTCATTTTATTCAACACAAACTTAACGTTCCTAGGTTGGTCTTCTACTCTCTTCCAATGCACATTCTTAGCTTGCGAGGTCCTATCTTGCTTGGTATTGCCTGGAGGCTTTGACCCGCTTGCTTTAATGTCACCTGATACTCCTGTAGAGGGATTTATGGGAACATTAGTTGGTTGATCTACTTTTTGCATTCCTGAACTAGATGTGCAAGGGTCTGTACTACTAGAAGGCACAATGGTGTTCACTTTCTTGAAACTGGGCCTAGAGTGGTTTGTATGCTTGGCACTAGGCATAGAACAAGGCATCATAACTTTTCCTTTTTCACCTAAGGATTTTGGACATGTTGCAATTACACATTCTAGCAGCTCTTGAGATAGTTTGGCCTGAAGGAAAGCAAACCTAATTTCTCTATCGAGAGGTTTATTAATGAAATCCTCTTCAACAATCTCACGTAGACATTCTAGACTATCCTTAAGATGAGCACAATAGTCATGAAACGCAGGTTCATTATTCCTAAGATGAGGAGGAATGTATTTAACAGTCACAGTATATTTACAGTCTGAGGATGACGTTGATGCAACATTCTTATTAAAAACAAGTGGCAGTTTCCCATTTTCCTGACTTCTCAGATTCTCAATTTCCTTTTGTAAAGACGTTATTTTTTCGTTGTTTTGGTTACGAGTGACTTTCATTGAATCATATAACTCTTTAAAGTGTCGTTTAACTTTTTCATTTTCTTCTAGAAAACTTTCGTTTTCCTTTTGTAAGGCATTTATTAAGTTTTGAAGATGAAAAGTTTGAGAGTACTGAGAATCTAAAGGAGGAGGCATTTGAGATCCAGTCACATTGTTCATTTCACCCTTTAATTGAGAGATTTGGGCTTTCAACTTTTTGATCGTGTTACAATGAGCTCGATTCTGATCGTCACGTTTGTTTATCTGAAAAACTGCATCAAACTCTGGAACATCTGAGGATGTCTTGATATTTGAGGTTTTGACATTTTCTTTAAGATGTTGATATTTTAGTTGTAAATCAAAATGTTCAACTTCTAGTTTAGAAAGATGCTTTACCAAATTATCGTGATCATCCTGATCAATTTTCTCATTAAGTTTCGAATTAATCTTTTCAAGCTCAATGACACGATCATGGGAGACTTTCAGAGCAACAGATAATTCATGAAATTGAGAAGCATTAATGGAACAATTTGTAGCAGTGTAAAACACATCTTAAGCAATACATTCAGAAATAAGATTCTCATTCAAGGTATGCAAGTTTTTCCTCTCAATCTCATTATATTTTAATGCTCGCTCACTAACCTCAACTATCATTGCATCAAATTCCTTTTCCATTCCTTTGATATCTGAATCTATCCCCTTTTTAAGACTCTCAAATTGATCTTTTAGTTGTTTAAAGAAAGGCATGACCTCAGTTAGATAGCATTCTTTTGTTTGCTCAAAACCCCTTTCCCCTTCAGTTATCCCAGTGGGTGTGATCCTTTTCTTACAAGTTTTCTCAAAATCGACAAATAGTTGAAGAATAACATATTGGCTGATTAAGGTCTTACTCTTACTGGAAATAGTTCTAGGAACTAAATGCATTGGTGTATTTGGAGGATACATAGTCGCTGCAGGCATTTTCCTAAGGGGAGGGTTTGTTTCAACAAGATTTTCAGCTTTTTGCTTATCTAAGTCCCTTTTCCAGAAAACTTGTTCAGGTGTTAACAACGTTTGAGGCTTAAATTTGTTTTAGGAGATCCAGTTTTCCTTCGTGTAATCATGGGGTTTGATCGTGATGTTATTCTTTTTGTATTCAGGATCTTCTAGCTTCTTATTCATTTTCTCCCTAGATGCATCATCTAATTTTCTATCTTCCTCAGTGCACTCAATGCAAGTAGGTTTCTGTCTAGGTTTAAGAATCTCATTGCCATCATAGATTACATTTTGAGATGCTTTTGCTATCTTCCCGTACTCAGGGTTGGGTTTATCTATAATGGGAACACTATGCTTATCGCTTAGAACTCTATGCTTAGTGACCATGTGAGCAGTCTGAATGGTATTCCCTTATACGTACAACTTATTTTCAAGCTTGTTCTTCAAAGTTTTTAGATTAGAAAAATCATTCAAAAGTTTTGATTCCTTAGCATGAAATTCCTGCTTAAGCACTTTAACATTTTCTTTAAGTTCTTGTTTTTGCTTAGCAGTTTTTGAAAGCTTTTCTTGTAAGGAGTTTAACTCTTGTTTTAACACTTCTTCTCTAAAATTACCTTTTCTAATAATTGTACGCATTTGGTTATCCAACTCCTGCTCACGAGTAGTTAACTCAAACTTAGCACGTTATTCATAAATGGCAACACGTTCTTTATAGGCATTAAGTTCAGAGATAATGGAATCATCAGGGGCACATGCAGTGTATTCATCAAAAACATAGTCATTGTTGACTGCAGAAGATGCATCACTTGGTACGACCTCACTTTCACTTTGTTTCACATATTGATCATATGGGACAACATTGATATTACCCATACTTTCAATATTTGACTCAATAGTTTCAGTTGATTGTACTTTGTCATGCATCTTTTGCACATCAGCATCATCGTATAGTTTTAATACCTCAGAAATGATTTTGTCTTTGGATGGACCAGCTTGTGGTGATGAAGAGACTTTAGGAGAGACCATTGGAGAAATGCTAGCCATGAAAATGGTTTGTGCAGTAGGTTCATCATCAACATCAGAGTCGTATGCATCACAATCAGCTACTTGAAAGGCATTCTGATGATTATGGCCTATCTCCTGAATTGGTTACTCATCCACATCTGCATCATATGTCTTAGCATTTCCCTCAGCCAGAAACAACAACTCCTATTCATCCAAAGCTGCACCATTATCCTGAGCTTGCACAAGCAACATCTTATCCCTGAAGTAATCTGCATTCTGAGGGCGTTTTGGCGATGTGCAGTTCCTTGCAATGTGTCCCTCACCTCCACAGTTGTAACATTTGATTGGATTTGCTTGACCCTGGTTTCCATTCCTTCCCCTATTCTGATTTGCGGCATAACCTCTACCAGCTCCACCTCTTCCTTGTTCAATACGCCTTTCTTGAACTGGCCGCACCATAACTTTCCCATATCGGACGTGGCTTGATTGTGTGGATTAGATGCAGTTCTAAGATTGTTGTTGGTGTGTGGAAGAGAGTTCATGTTTTGACTAATTAGAAGAGCCGGTTGATTAATGAAGTTTCCTATGTGTGCATCAGCATCAGCTTGTTTGAACATAGGATCAGGAATGAGTTTGTGATTACCATTACCCATGGGTATAACTTGAGATGCTTTGGTGGTAATTCCAATGTTTGAGTAGAAAGCAGTTGAATCATTTGATGAGCTAGTCTCTCCTTGGTTAGTTTTGAACTGATCAAGAATCCTTTTTTCAAACATAGCATGTCTCTCATTCTGAAGAAGGAAGGCATAGAGTTGCTCATAGTTTGTATTCTTCAATCCTTTGGTTAACTTCACAGAAGTGACAAACTTATGCCATTCGGGATTCATGTTGTTCATAAACTTTGAGTTCAGCTGAATGTTTGGCATGGTCATTCTGATGTTCCTCATGTCATTCACAAGCTTATGGAATCTTACATAGTACTCATATACACTCACATCTGGTTTCATTTTGAAGTGCTCAAATTCATCATAAAGTTGTGATTCTCTGTCTTCCATAGTTAATTCAGAACCAGAAACAAGCATTTTGACATTATCCCACACTGCCTTGGCTTCAGTGTTTTGATTGATAAGCTTGTAGATATCTTTTGGAAGACCTTGAAGTGCGATGTTAGAAGCCCTGATATCAGCATCGAATCTCTTTTTCTCCTTATCATTGAGCTCATCATACGTCTTTGGTCTGTCTATTCCATAGATCATTGTTCCATCTGTAGTTGTATCAATTAAGTCTCTTGTAGTCTGAATCTGATAAGGTCCTTCATCAATTGATTTGAGAATGCTGACCCCATTTTCCTTTCCAAGACAATACAGTCTGATTCTTTGAGCCCAAGAGTCGTAGTCAGTTCTGTCAAGCATGGGTGGACGGTTGTCGAACCACCGCTTGAACATCCTCGCAAACAGTGGAGATGATTGTACATACGTTGGTAGACATGTTTAAAGATTCCACGGGATTTTATAACTCTATGATTAAACCGGGAAATAGATTCTTTCACGGGATTTTACTAAATCAAGAGAAAACCGTATTACAAACAAAAGTTGACCAAGTCGCTAAGATTCCTTGAATCAAGTCGCTAAAAACCAAGTTGCTAAGACAAGTCGCTAAGTACCAAATCGCTATGAATTTTGACATCAAGTCGCTATGCACCAAGTCGCTAAGAGATCAAGTCGCTAAATAGCAACTCGCTACTGGTCCTAATCGCTAACACCAAGTCGCTAAGAAACTTAAGAACAAGTCGCTATCAAAATTGAAAGCAAGTCGCTACCTTACCAAGTCGCTACCCGTAGTGGAGAATCCACAAACAGTACTTTTTGTCGGCTTGTCTCTAAAGGCAAGTCGCTACTACAATACACTACAACTCGCTACAGACTTACAAAGCAACTCGCTACCAAGAAACGAACACCGTGACCCAAGTCGCTAGCATGAAAAAATTCAAAAACACCACTTTTCAATCTAAAAATAACCCAACCACGATGATTCAAGCCTTCCAAATCAAAACCTAAACACTTATGATGATCCTAAACACAAAAGTACAATCAAAATCCAAACTTTAACAATAGAAATCAACCAAATGATGCAAAAAACACTAAATTTTCTCAAACTCAAAAACCACCTAAAAACCAATAGAAATCCAAAGATATGTAAGAGATGATCTAACCATGGCTCTTGATACCATTTGTGACATATTGGATTTCAAATACACATCAAACCATAACCAAAGGAGGTGTATAAGAGATGAGTTTTAGAGAGAGAAAGTTAGAGGTTTGGGAACTTTAGTGAGAGAAAGAAAAATCTTATTATGAGCTCCAACTCTCTACCTTGGGAGGTAGAGAGTATTTATAGTCTTTACATAAAACGCCACCTGACGGGCTGTGGATCAGGCATACAGTGGGTAAAGACCCGTCCGTCCTCCACGGTGTTACTAAACTAAATACTACTTAACTTTAAATAACTACGACTACGAGCTTTCTAACGATTACATACACTTGAGGTGACCGAAACTTTAACTATTGGATTTTCCAAACCCTAACAGTTTCAAATAAATGAGAAAATTACGGCATAGCCCCAACTTGTAAAGCAGTTTGCACAATAAAGACCAATTTTTTAAACGTTTTGTAGGATCGTAATATTATTGTGTTGTGATGATTCGGGTGGTCTTGGATGATGGAAATACATGTTAGACATTTTAGAGAGAGAAAGTAGAGAGATGGTGTTCTTGGTAGAGAGTTGGTTCAATAAAAATGAAAGGTTAGATTCCAAGCCACACCCCTTCCAAGGATGGAAGGGGTATTTATAGTTACAAGACTACACGACCTCCTGACGGCCTGTGGATCAGGTATACAGTGGGTAAAGACCCGTCCTTCCTCCACGGTGTTACACTAAACTATTCTATGCTACTAATTAACTAATTAACTACTAAACAACGTAACTAACTACAAGTCTATGAGCTAACATATGCTAGACCATAATTGGGGTGACCGACACTTTAACATGGAATTTCTAATTCCTAACAATCTCCCCCTAAGGGAGGTCACCCCATGAAATACATTCTGCATCCTAGCATTCATTCTTTGTCTTTAGTTCTTGAGCTTGTAGACTTCAATTCTTCAACATCCGCAATCTTTGTGCATTAGTAGCTATTCTTTAAAGTCCGCATAGTTTTGTACTTTGATTGGAGGTCTTTGAACTGATCCACATCTTTGATGATCTTTGAGCTTTCTTTGAGATCATCAGCCACATCAAATCTCTTTGGATCATCCATAGTTTTGTTGCCTTCATGTGATGTTGTGACTTTTAGATCGACATGCTCACACTTTCAGGATCATGACATCTTTCCATCAGAGTAGCGGAAGCTTTTACTGGCTCATGATATCTGCAGCAACGTAGCAGAGACATAGTATAAAAATATCAGAACCAGGTTCTGTAGATATGCACAAGTCATGATTTCTTCAATTAAGTGTGGATGCTGTGAGCATGCGGCTATGGATTGACTCCTCAATTATGATCAGCTGCAACCGTCCAAATGTACCTGAAAACAACAGTTAGCAATAAAACACACGAAAGTGTCTTTGATCACTTTCGTTGAATTGAGGTACACGGCCCACGGTTCCCGTTGATCGCTAAAGTACGCTTTGTGATCGATATGATTCGAAGAATCTCCTTGACAGGGTTTCGCAGCTGTTCTAGCCATTCTCAAACCGGAACGTCTTAAAGAAGACAACACGGAGTGAGTGAACCAGCGAATTGAGATTCACTGATTGATGAAAAACTGATTTGAAAAACAATCGTGTATTGCTTGAAAAAAGAGTTTTGAAATACGATGAAGGTTTTATAAGAAAGATCAATTTTCAATCAAAAATACTTTTTGTATTTAAAAAGTGTACACATTCGATGTGCTAGAGAAAAGAAGAGATTCGCACATCGAACGGTTTTTCCAAAAGTATTTTTTCAATCAGAGATACTTTTTGAATTTGAAAATGAATACACATTTGATGTGCTAGAGAAAAGAAGACATTTGCACGTCGAACGGTTTTTCCAAAAGTATTCGTCAATTCATTTCCTGGACCAAGTTTGATTAAAGAATGAATCGCCCCATTGTTTCTATCCAGTTGTCACAAGCTTGATCTATTGGATAGATCTCACATGTCACCTACCAGGAGCTTGTTTGATGTTGGCTCCAGAAGGCTTTCCATCTTCATTGTGAATATGTTTGCATATCACTCAGATGTTCTGGCAATACCACAAGGATAATGCGTAGGACTCATAAGATATAATCTCTCTTTCCACATTGTGTGAAACAGAGAGTCTTCATTGACAGTGTCCTAATGAGATTTTGTGGATGATCTCTTGGCTCTAGACTTAATAGTGCACATTTGGTTCCTATGCCGGAGACTAGGGAGAGGGTCTCCTTCTTCAATATCAACAATCTCTAGGAGAAAGTCGATAGATTATGTAGGTTCCCCGTGAGAATGAAACAAGCCCTTTTAAGAGGAACTTGAGTAGCTTGGGAAGTTTAGTGCAGTGCGTCACTGGGTCCATGACGTCTTGACTTCAATACCAGCGTTACCTTAGTAACCACCAGTAGCATATGTATTGAACTCGGTTACTGCCCTAAGGTTGAATTATTAGAGGGCTATTTCTTTTCACCCTTTTCACATTCAATTCCTTTTCATTCTTCAACCCCTTCAGTGCTTACCGATACTTCATAACTAGAACCTTGTTGGGTTTATTCCAGTACTAGCTCTGTCTCAGTCCGCACTCTTCCCATAACTCACTTTTCTCCTTTTTTCATCATACATAAGGTCTTCTACACTATCTAGTGGATTGTCCCTGGGTAGATCCCTCCGGCTCTGGCGGGATCGTGGGAACGAATACCTAACCTAACCATCCTTATAACACCATGCATAAAGTAAATTGGTCGGTCTTTTGGTATTGTTCTTTCCTTCTCGAAACCAATTGAAAAATCATTTGGAAAAATCAATCAATGTACTTGTGATATAAAATCAAAGCATTTTGTACCTTAATTGTTTTGATCATTTAGAAAACCTCCCCCTCAAAATTTGCACATGATTTAGAAATTGTTTAGCACATGGAGGCAAGAGGACTTTGAAATATTTTCTTTGATCATAATTTTCATAGAAAAAGCCATTTGATTTTCTTGGTAAATTCTCCCCCTCAATATGTGTATAGGATATTTGAAATCATTTTATCACGTAGAGGCAAGAGGTTTTTTGAAGTACTTTTCACGACCACACAAGCCATTAAGAAACCATTCGCTCCCCCTCAATATGTGCATCGATATACGAAAGAGTTTGGCACATATTAGAGAGAACTTACACTTTGAATCAAAACGATCATCTTTTATCAAATTTCATTATTAAATCACAAATTCTCCCCCGATCAAAAATATCAAGCCCTTTGAGATTTTGGATCCCAAGTGATTTAATAAGGTTTAGTAAACATGGGAGAATATGTGCCTGATTTAAAAACTCATCTAGTTTTTGGATAAATGCTCCCCCTCAACATGTGCATTAAGTATATTGAGATCCTTTGGCACATGGAGGCAGGAGTGCCTTTGAAGGACTAAAACCAATTCCATTAAAACAGATTCGAGATTTAAATCACGATCTCTCCCCCAATCAAAAATTTCAAACCATTTGAGATTTGTGATACCAAATGATTTAAATCTTTTAGAAAAATTTGGGAAAGACGTGGCAAGATTTAGTTTTGAAAAATGATCTAAATGGACCAATTTAAGACATTAAAGATTGTTAGTGTCAGGTATGATTGTTTTAAGAGATCTTTAAGGAAAATAAAACAATTTCACAATCAAACAAGAACAGAAAAAAATTCATTTTGAAAGATCTTGATTCTAAAGAAAAATCATACCATGACATAACATTAAATCTTTAGATCACCACATTAATACGTACAAACGGACTTTTATGAAGAAATATCGTTTGAAAATATTTTATTTTAAATCACTCTCCCCCTCAATCGATGACCGTAGTCGATGATTGAGTGACTTAAGTTTTGATAAAAATGAAGTCCAGTGATTTTGAAAATTTAGTCCAGTTTATTTTCAAAACCAATATTCTTCCATTTTTCAAAACAATATTAATCAAATTTTTTCAAAATTGTTTAAAAATTGTATCCTGTACAAAGATGCATTAGGTGGTTGAGAAGCTTCTGTTGTTGCTGTAGGGCAGGAAGAAAACCGTCTGCTGATGCAGTGAGACTTCTTACGTTGCATTTTAATGCCAACTGAGGTCAAATTAAGCTCCGTTTCTTCAATCACTTAGAAGAAAACCATCTGGTGATGCAGTGAGACCTCTTACGTTTCATTTTTCCATGCCAACACTCCATAGAAGTCAAATTAAGCTCTGTTTCTTCATTTGTCAACCCAAGATATAGTTACCCTTTCCTTTCGGCTTCCAATCATCTTCAATTGTGGGATCCGGATCAGGAACATTCTTATATACCAATATACCTGCATACGTTAGTGAACACACATACAGATATATGGTGGTCGACAACACCCAAACAACAATCGACTAATACAAGTCAATCCAACATATCAATCAGTTCATATAAGGCATGGGAATAATGTGTTAATCAAACTCTAATCATCTAATCCTAACAATCATATCCTAGGCACCTAGTCCTTCAACTTAGGTTAATATCATTTTACAGTTAAGCATTTAGGATAATTAGATAGGTCCGATAGATGATATAAATTTGAAAAACATTCTCCCCCTCAATCAATGACTCATTTTATGAAAAGATTAAAAGCGCGGAAGTCATTGATTGAGTTTGCAAATTTATGAAAACTTCAATACTGATTGATTTTCAAACAACTCAATTACCCCCATTAAGTTAAAACAAATATTTTTCTGAAGAATTTTAGATGGAAAAATATTTGAGTAGGAACAGCAGTCCTTTGACATACTTTCCTCATTTTGTTTTAGGATAAGTGCACGAAATATTAGAAAATTGGTTTATCGCAGAACTTTCCTTCCTTGAAGAGCGGGTTGCTATCTGAAATAATAGCAAGCCATAGTTTAAGCATGGGTTACAGTCTGAAGTAACTGCAAGCCATATTTAGAGACATGTTTTGGAAAAAAGAATATTTACACCTCCTGCTCGAACTTCATCTAAAGTCCCGTGCCATTATTGAATGACATTTCTAAGACCGTAGATGTTATCGATAACAGAAGACATGTCTTGAGAAAACAATATTTTTGGTATTTTTCAGATTTTCTATTTTTTTTTTTTTTTTTTGGTTTTTTTATGATTTTGTATTTTTCTATTTTGTTTTGCTGGTTTTATAATTTTGTATTTGGTTTTCAGATAAATATATACAATGATAGAGTAGATGATATAGTTTAAGAAGATGATGATACGAGTACCAAGATAGGATATCGAGCAGCACGTCGTAGTAGATAGAATTCGTCATCTCTTAAACTTCCACCACCAAAGCTTCCGAGGCTCCAGAATAAAAGATAGAACATGAGCCTTTGAGAAAGAGAGACTTTGGCAGCTTCCCCCCAAACCGAAGATCCATTAGATGAGCAGATTCGAAGCTCTATTTCAAGATTACCTTAGCCAGGTGCACAAAGAAGCACACCATTATCATAAATCCCGTTGCTCCTTTTAAGAACGATAATCGAGATTCTTCGTTCGGGGTTATATCATCAACAAGAACAGCAACGTATCATCCCACTCTTTTAAAATTTCTTCTCATATTTCATTACCACTGAAGTATGAAGTAATCCATACCACAAGTTGTCAAGAAACCACTTCCCCAGAGTAGACGAATTAATGCAGTCAGTCTCTTTATATAATGCTCAAGAACTCTCCCGAATACACATCATGAGGGTAATGAAGAACACCTCCCCAATGTTCACATCTTTCATCCCTGATGAATGTGTATGAAGCTCAAGAACCTGAAGTACACCAATATCCAAGAACTCTCCCGAATACACATCATGCCCGGAGAGAAAACACCTCCCCAATGTTTGTGGTAAACAATGGCTTTCTTCCCTGATGATCGTGTATGAAGCTCAAGGACCCAAAGTACACACATTCCCCAAAGAGAGAACAACCGATAACATTGAAGAAGCAGGCCGAATCACTGATTATCTCTGCGGATGACAATCTCTGCGGATGTCAACTCCGGAATAAGTGATTATATCTCTGAATCACTGATTAAGCCCTCAAGTGAGACATCTGAGCGCCCCCAATGTACACAATTCTCTCTCCCCTGATGATTGCGATAACATCGAGATCATCATACACTTGTGTACCTCTTATATCTTCAAAAACTTTCTCTAACATCACTTCCCCCATATAGTTGGAATAATAACACTAAACGCCTTAATGAGTAAAACCTTGAGTTTCTCTGCGATAATAACATATGTCTTCCCGGGATATCTTCAATCACTTAGAAGTATTAAGTTCATCAAGTTTACTCGCCATGAGTCAAACCTTGAGTTTCTCTGCAGTAATAACATTTGTCTTCCCGGGATATCTTCAATTACTTCGAAGTATTAAGTTCATCAAGTTTACTCGCGTTTAGATACGTGTCTCCTTCCCCCTAGATGGTTTTGACACTTCAGAATCAGCAACATCTTATCAGCCCAAATACTTGAAATCTGTTGAGAAGAACACTTGAAGTCTTTGTGAGAATCAACTTCTTTGAAGAATGTGACCAAGTCTAATTGGGGATTAAATTCGACATTTCACTCTCCCCCAATTAGTGCTCTCCCCTAAACCGACAATATTTATGATGAATGCTTAAATTAAGAAGAAGTCTTTAGATCATTAAATGCAACTCGTCTTTAGTCTTCTAACATGTACCAGAAAATGTAGAACCGACTGTAGACTCGACCTTCTTCAAGATTGTCCAGTTGGGGAATAGAAAGTCAACATCTTCAACTCACCAAATGCATTCCCGTTAACATACAAATAGCAAATCCCCTTAACTCAAATCCCTCCCAATCAAACAAGAACAGAAAGATGTTCATTAAGGAAATCAGCCCAGCAACTAGAAGCACTTTGTCATTTAATCATATCAGCCCATATGAAGATGTCAACCAATGGCTCTTAAAAAGAAAATCCATGTGAAGATGACCCGATAAGAAGAAGCTCGGTTCTTACATGAGTTTGGAGCCGTTTGACCATTAATTCTCAAAAATCAATCAACCATGCAATAAATTCACACTTCTTCTCCCCCTCAAGAATTGCAAACGGAGTTGCCATTCTTGATTAAATAAGTGAAATCATCCAAATGTATTCTATTCACACTTCTCTCCCGCAAAATTAGCACAAGATGTCGCCATCGTCATTATAGTTGACAAGTGGAATAAGAAAACAATCAACAGTAGTCCAGTTCACTTGATGACTGAAGCGCATGGAAAAAGTATGAGGTATGTTGATGAGAATGGTCATAATAGAGAAGATTTCTCTGCTTCCGAAGATAATGCGCACTGAAACGTACAGATTTCTTTTCTTTAGAGTACGAGGCATGAACTGTTGTGTTCATACGTCATTATGTTGAAGTACGAGGCCTGAACTGATGTGAACAGACGTCATAATCTCTCTCTTTTCAAACTCTTTTGGCAAAACATGTAATCAACCCCATTATCATTATTTAGGCTCTTTGTCGTGACAGCTGATGGAGAAAACCTAATATGATGAATTTGACCCTGAAGTAGAATAACCCAAACTCGTGACTTAAACTTGCACATGTGTAACAAAGAGCGGTGTCGAGAATTCATGCCCCTTTGTATCTCTAAGTACTCTATACTCTTTAACCAACCAACCATCAAGTAATAGACGTACATCACCTCTTGAAAATCCACAATTGAATGTGACATTGAGCACTACAACGTAACTCCATTAAGTGATAGTTATTTTGAAGCGATAAGAGCCCAATTCCCCTAAGTGGTAAAAAGAAAAGGTAAAAGTCACCCAACAATAACTAGATTTCCAAGTCTTCATTTTTGATAATAAGTTCGAACAAGGATCTTGAAGAATCTTCATCCAACCATCCCCGATACCTTCAGATACTAAGTACACTCGCCCGTGATAATTCACTTCAACCTCAAATAAATAATAGTGAATTAACGTCGTTGTCACATCTTCTGTTCAAAAGCTCAAGTCTAGCCTTCTTTTACGTTTTAAGTGAACTCTGATAATGGTTTCATCCAGACCATGGTTAAAAGCACATATCCCCGTAAAACCATGTAATAGCCAAACTGCCATGAGGAATATCCAAACACACATCCAATTCATGAAGTACACCCTTTAATCCCTTCTGAGAAGAAGAAACCGTAGCACCAGCATCAGATAAGATCCCGAAATACACTTTCCTTTCTCCAGAATGAATCCATCAATACGGGATTTTACAATTCTTTAGTTTAAACCGAGAAATAGTTTCTTTTGCGGGATTTTACAAAACCAAGAATAAACCGTAAGAAAGATCCGGAAATGGACTTTACTTTTACCAGGATGTTTCCATTGTCACGGGATTTTACAAGTCTATGATTTAAACCGAGAAATAGTTTCTTTCGCGGGATTTTACAAAATCAAGACAAAACCGTAAACAATGTCAGCTTGAATGTATTATGACACTTTGGTTTCGGTGAATATCTATTTTAGGGGGAACATGCATCGGTTCATCAATGGTTCATTATCCAACATCAACATTATCATCAACCATCCAATCAACACATTGGTAAACACATCATTCACGCATTGTGTCGGCTATTGCAGTGACAACATGGTGAAGTACACTCGATATATCAAACTTGATCATGAAGTAGAATTCCTCAGATTTGTTACTTAAACTTGTACTAATCCTCGTGAAAAAGAAACGGTGTACCCAATGTACAAAACCTCCTGACATTCTCAACTAAGTGAGACACCGAAGTGATAGTTACGTTGTGGGTTAACCGAGAAAGAATCACAACCGTAATTAAATAGCCAAGTCTTTTATCACCCTCAATAAATGCCCAAACAAGTCATCTTCGCAGAAGGGTAGAAAGAAAGAAGACAAAATAAGTAAACGCGCCCGGAAAACCTTACTTCAAATCCAAATAAGAAATACCGTCCAAGCAACCCTTTAGTCAACTGTGTTTAACTATCAGTTCAAGCCGTGACATAAGTTACTACGAGAAAATGTGTAAACCAAAGTACCAAGCCTCATACTACAACAACCCACATCGTTATACCAAGTCTCATAATCGAATCTCATAAACGTCAAATCTCATCATTAATATTCAATTCGCACATCTCAAATGTCATCATTAAGTTTCATAAGTATGATCCAGTGATGAGAGGCACATTTGTGCATCATCCAAATCCAATATTCAACATAACCTAATATATCATGATAAATATTCAAGTCCATGAACCTCCAAAAATACTACAATCAAAACATACTCGGCCATGAATCACATATCAACTTCCAATTAAACGGCCCTTGTCCAATTAAAATCGTTCATGTTCAACGTCCAAGTCCAAACTATCACCCGAAATACACAATCATGGTCCAAGTCTTAATATATCAGATCCAATACAAAGTCCAACAACAATTCTAACAATTCAGCCCAATTGATTAAAATCTCCCAATCCAAATCAAATATAAGCACGAGTCTATAAACAGACATAGTAATATTGATGCGGAAAAAATAAATCTCAACGGTATATAACTCGACCATCATAAGTAATAGCAATATTAGCACCATAATCGTGTGACAAGAGTCACATTTTTACAAGTCACGTAAGTCACAAAATCCCAACCCATCTGATCTATATGAGTCCATTCGAAATGAGGCCCTTTAATAACAGAACATGAGGCCCATATACGATCCAATTGGCTGTAGTGCACACACAAAATTACCCTAATGTCACGAGTATTTAATCACACATAATACTCATTCTTGCCCTAAACACTAGGAACCCTAATCTCTCCTTATTCTTTGTCCGCCACCATCATAATATTGAAAAAAAAACGTAGCAACAAAATCCTAAATGCCATCAATAATCTGCCAATCATCTCAAACCCTAAATACACTCCATAATCCTCCGCCCCCCATCAGTCACTTAGAACATCTTGAATAAGGTCATACGAGAAACATCATATAGGTTGACCTTGCCACAGGGATAGCTCGAATTCAATAATAAATGCCACAGGGATGGCTAAGAGGTGTGAACTAGGTTTCATTACACTTCTCTAACATGGTAAGGTTTCTGAAAATTCTTTTTGGTTCGAAAGTCTTAAATGAACCATGGAACCGATTTAACATAATTGTTAAAATCGTTTCTTTAATTCGTATATTGTCAAGTCATTGGATCACTGATGATTACTAACTTCGTGTACTAGACCCTTGGTTATGATGAGCTTTAGAGTACCACGATTTTTAGTGAGTCTGAGATCTATTAACCATTTGTTTAAGTCGAGTCTTGGATTTGTGTTCATGGATTAGATAAAACCGAACCATAAAGAAAAAGAAATTAACCATAATGTTATTTTCTTATCTTAGTGTTTGTAAAGTGTGCAGATCGAGATCAATGATGTATTGACCATGTGAGAGGATCATGTTATATATGATTTGATAGTTCACAATGGTTTGACCACTGAGATCCTAATGTTTCATATCATTTCAGTTTAGATGTGGATATGAATCTGTTTTGAATGAGATTGAATAGATGTTGTGAAGTTATGATGTAAATGTGGAAATAGTCTTAGTTGTGGTCGTGGTCAGTTGTTCTTCTCCTTCATCATTTCTGTCACAAAGTCGAAACACAAGTCGCTAGATTACTATTGATAAGTCAAAAGTCAAGTCGCTAACCTTTACATCAAATCGCTATTGACTCAATAGTCAATAGACAAGTCGCTAATTAATTTTCTGTCACAAGTCGCTACAGTCAAAATACATCAAGTCGCTACATGACGTTGTCAAGTAGCTACGACTTGTAAAGACAAGTCGCAACATCAGTTATCGCAACTCGCTATAGAAAATAAGTACAAGTCGCTACATAGAAATAATGAATCTGGACTGATAGTGACAAGTCGGTATGAAGATTATTGACATTATGATCCGGCGATTTTTCCGATCATATTTATAGCGTAACCCAAAAAAATAGTTTTGACCCAGTTTGACAGCATAGACTGACCAGATGACCCATTTAAATCTTTTTGACCATACAATGAATCTGGACAGTGAGCTCAAATCGCTAACAAGAAACTCTCATTGAAGGACATGTAAGACTTATGTTTTATCTGTTAAAAACCAAATCTGATAAAACACACATTTTGACATCACGCTTACAGGATACACAAGAAACTGATAGTGAAAAACATTTTAACAACACATCACAAACCAAATCTGTTAAGAACAAGACATATGAAAACCTTTTAAAAACAGTTTAGTATGTTTTGACCACATAACAACAACAACTAGTAACAACATATCCATTTAACAATCAACTTTATCAAGACACAAACTAGACCCGAACAAACCGCATACAAAACCATGAATCGAACCACGAGAATCACCACAAGCAACAAAACCTTGGCTCTGGTACCATTTGTAGGATCGTAATATTATTGTGTTATGATGATTCGGGTGGTCTTGGATGATGGAAATACATGTTAGACATTTTAGAGAGAGAAAGTAGAGAGATGGTGTTCTTGGTAGAGAGTTGGTTCAATAAAAATCAAAGGTTAGATTCCAAGCCACACCCCTTACAAGGATGGAAGGGGTATTCATAGTTACAAGACTACACGACCTCCTGACGGCCTGTGGATCAGGTATACAGTGGGTAAAGACCCTTCCTTCCTCCACGGTGTTACACTAAACTATTATACGCTACTAATTAAGTAATTAACTACTAAACAACGTAACTAACTACAAGTCTATGAGCTAACATATGCTAGACCATAATTGGGGTGACCGACACTTTAACATGGAATTTCCAATTCCGAACACGTTTACTAATCTAGACTAGTGATCCACGCTTGATTCCGGAAGAAAGATGCAGAGCTTACATGTACCAAAATAGCACGCCACATCATCACTACGTTTGACTTGTTTTCTCTTTGTTTGAACTAGGGATGATAATTCCAATAGATTCATATAAAAGGATACAAATTACAGTAATAGGATTATAGTAGGTTTCGAGCCAATAATTTGACCTATCAAAACTCTTTAAAAGCATACACAAAAGAGATGAACAAAGTGTACATATCACAATAGAGTTTATTAGTAAACTAAAGCACTTTGAACATAGTCGAATAGCAGTACAACTTCTTGTGTGTCTTTCGAAAGAAAGAACTGAGCATTTGAACCATGTAATTCTGTGTTGCAGCTAATCAGATGTGATTAGAATCCGCAGCAAGCAGCTTGTTTGCACATTCACTGATTTTGAATAGAGTCACCTTGCTATCAACTCCAACATACTTTATAAGTGGGATGTTCTTGATATTGTTTTTGTGAAACAAGGACCTCCATTGTTCTACTATGAATACCACAAGCTGCATAGACACCCATTATGAGATTAGAACTGGCTATGCATTTTGCTTACCATTCGCTATCAACATATCTGATATCAAGAAATTTCAGTATGGAAGCTGTAACTACAACTTTGACCCGTTCACTGTGGTCTCTTTAAGGGGTGTTTGGCAAACTATAACAATAATTTTGACCCGTTAACCCACTGTGACCACTTAAAGGGGTGTTTGGCAAACTACAACAACAACAATTTTCACATGTATGGTTTACCAATATTTACAAGAATGTACATTATTATTGCGTGGTATGGTCTACTAAAACTCTATAATTACTATTGGATGAATCATCTACCTTGGTATGCTAGAACTAATGGATACAGTGGGGAATGAAGCAGGATCCTATATTGAACCATATGCATTAACATGTATACAAAATTCATGTATATTAGGTGGGATTGCAGGTGAAGAAAAGGGTTCAATATTCTTGGATAACATTTGTAAAGCCATAAACATTGTTGGTCTAATTGATGCAACTACTTGGGGTGCAAGAAGCCCTATATGTACCACACTTTGTATCTCCTTCGTTTTGCTGCTAGTTTGATCGTTTTACATTATGTTTGGATCGAAAAGCTCCTCCACGAATCCTTGCTTAAAATGCTTTCAAACCTATTTCATGTTACAACAGTTTAATTCAACATTTTTATGAACATTAGAATGTGTGATAGCTATATGCTTGGTTTGAAAATTGTACTTACAATTGAAACCAAGCCATAACTGTCTTCTAATGTTTGTATTCCTTTGTTTGGCATTCCAGTCACGACCTCAAGCAAAAGCACCTCAAAGCTAAACACATCCACCTTTTCAGTTAATTTACCATGGGTTATGTAATCCGGAGCCATAAATCCACTGCAAACAAAATTACCGAGACCAATGTAGGGGAAACAATCACAAACAATAAATAAAAAAGAAGTTCTTACATTGTTCCGAAAATCCCAGTGCTGATATGATTTTTATCTTGTTGATAAGACCTCGCTAACCCAAAAATCATCAATCTTATTACGAAGCCTCGAATCCAACAATATATTAGCATCTTTTTATACCCCGATGAATGATCTTTATTTTTCTGTTCTCATGAACGTATGTCAAACCTTTTGCAATGCCTAAAAATAATATCATATCTTTTTGCGCAGTTCAGTTCCTTACCTCTGACTGTATCTGTATCCAATTAAAAAATATTATCAATTGAATGGCAAGATGCCAACAATCTACGTTGACTTGAGAATGGAAATTACCAAATATAAATTATTGAGACTCCTGTTTGGCACATATTAATAAATGAGTATACTTTCAGGTCCCAAACAACTAAATCCTACAATTTTAACAAAATTTTTGTGCTCGACACTACTAATGACATTGACTTCATTGCAGAAGTCCAATGCTCTATTTTGGTGGTTGAAGAAAAAGTCTTTACAGCAACCTCTTTTCCATCTGGAAGCACGCCCTGTGACGGTTTTATTTAGTTATTTACTAATCCAAATAAACTACTCTAAAGGATACCAAAAAGTAGATCAGATGGTTAATACTAAGAAACTACCTTGTATACGGTTCCAAATCCCCCTTCTCCAAGCTTATTCGTATCGTTAAAAGATCTCGTGGCTTTCTCAATCGTGGAATATTTGAAGCTCAAACCACTACTGCTCAGGATCTTCAACAATTTAGTGCCACCAGAACCTATGAGTTAAGAAAATCAGTATGTTTCACAAATTATAGTATATTTTTTGCTTTCATGGCAAACTAAGTCAGTTAAAAGGATTTCTCACACTATCTAAAACTAAGAGACAAAGACCACATACCCTTTTCTCTTTTTGATTTACATTTGCGCTTCCATGAATAAAACCAGACAACACTCACAATTAACAATCCCGCAATGGAAATTACAACAACCGCTATTTTCCCTGCAATGGTACAAACGACTCAACCAACTAGACACTACAAGTTACCATCCTAATTTTTAACACACATAAGAATTACCTCCATTATTTTTTGAGCCTGGCTCAGGGTTGAGAAAATTATTATTGGAATACCTAATGATACATTGAGTGTGAAGTGCACATCCTTCGGACCATGGGAAACATTTCACCATTGATTCAAATGCGCTATTCAAGCATTCTGTACAAGAACTCTTTTTTAAAGTGTCCCAGTAATCCACCAACAAATACAGAGACTCATTACTACAAGTTACCATCCTAATTTTAACATAAGAATTACCTCCATTATTTTTTGAGCCTGGCTCAGGGTTGAGAAAATTATTATTGGAATACCTAATGATACATTGAGTGTGAAGTGCACATCCTTCGGACCATGGGAAACATTTCACCATTGATTCAAATGCGCTATTCAAGCATTCTGTACAAGAACTCTTTTTTAAAGTGTCCCAGTAATCCACCAACAAATACAGAGACTCATTTCCAGAATCTGATAGTATCACGTCACATGCAAAATAGTGCCTATTACTTGGTGCAGTCCTCAGAGCATCTGAAATGGCCTACCTCACTGAATCCTTAAATGCACTACTCGATGTTTTATTCCCACAAATTACAGTTTCGTTTGATCCTTTATACTGCTGATAAAAATTGTATTTTTGTTTCGCAAGAAACAATCACCGAGAAAAATTGGGCCCAATGGCAGGATTGCCGGAGGGAATACGGGCACGTGCTTCTGTATTGCATAAGATACAGTCATTTGTTAGAAGATCGCCATAGCATTCAGCAAGTACATAAGTTCTGTCAGGTCCTATGCCTGTAAATGCCATTCCACTGTGTGAAGTTCGCAATTGAGTGCTAACTTTCTCCATTGGTTGGAGAAAGTATGGAATCGATATGTATTCATGGTTATCATATTTACAGGTTAAACTAACGACTTGGGAGCGAGGATCCCCTTGTTATCTAACAACTAGAAGTAAAATGATGAAAATACTAATACTTATAGAAATAGAAGGTCTATGCATTGATCCGTTCATCTTTATTAAACTGAACTCTTGCACATGTTTCAATGGTCTAACATGTGTAATTGACTATTTCCTTGTCTATATCGACTGTTTTAGGATCTGTTCAAGATTAATAATACATTAGATAATTGCATAGATGATAGATAAACAGACATTTAAGACTTGGCTATCAATTGCTCAGTTAAAATCTACTCGTACCATGCAAATGCAGATAGACAGTTGGGCCCACACTATACGTGCATATTAAGATAGGGGAAGGTTCATTGCTGAACAAATGCACATATGCACAAGTGGCTTATCAGGTGTGAATAGGTGCCTTGGTTTTCGATTGAAATTATAGAGTATAATTCATACAAGAACCAATGTAAACGACTGAATGTACACTCATGAATGATTAGGCACATACATGTGCTTTGGTTCTTGCAAACACATAAAATTTGTCTAGTCTTATTTTGCATAACGAAAACATAAACATAACTAGTAGATGAAAAATCAAATGAAAGAATATGAGATTGTTACCTTTTGATTACATAGTCACTTAAAAATCAAAGAAGTCCATAGGACGAGTTTGAACTTTGAACTTTAAAATATGAAAGGCGCCAACTGAGCCATGATATACAGGTGTCAACCACAGAGTCACCATTAGTTTGACTAAAAACCATTTTGAGTATTTCACTTGTTTTCCTCATCTCTTTTGTCCCAACAGTCAGCCAACACATAAACAGACTCATTTGTTGTATCAAAAAGTATAACATCTCGTGCAAAATAGTGCTTTTTCTTTGGTGCAACCCTCACCAAATCTGAAATGGTCTGCCTTATTGAATCTTCAAAAAGACGACTACTATCTTCCCACAAATTACAGTGTCGTTTGATCCTCTATACTCCTGAAATAAATTGTAATCATGTGCTCTCATAAAGCAACCATCAAGAAAAATTTGTGCCCTTTTGTAGGAAAGCAAGTGGGAAGATTTGCACGTACTTTTGTATTGCATGCATAACAGTCATCTGTAGATAGATCTGTGGAAAACTAGAAGGGGGTTGAATAGTTTTACCAATTTAAAACTTCCTTTTAAATATTTAGATCGACTTATGTCAATCTATTTAGTTGTTTATGTTAGACGTTGATAGATAGATATATAAACGTGTAATGAAAGATAAAGAGTAAGAAGCACATCACCACGACACACGTATTTATAGTGGTTCGGCTACAAGGACATCTTCCTTGCCCTACTCTACTCCCTGAGTCACCTACTCGAGAGTTCGTAAACACTACACCAATCTCCTTATGGCGGAGAAGCCTTCACAATGTCGCTTACACCTTTTTCTGGTACAAAGCTAAATACCGAGTTCTTTCACACCAAGGCGTACCACACCTAACACAACGTCGCCTACCCTTTATACGGTGCTAGGCTAACCATCGAGTTCTTTCACTCCAAGGAGAACTAATCCTATCACAATGTCGCCTACCCTTTATTAGGTACTAGGCTAAGCACCTAGTTCCATTACTATGGAGGAACTACTACCCATCACAACACAACACCTATTCTTAAGGAGATCCACTCCTTATTACAACACCATCAAGGATATCACCATCCTTGGAAATGAACTAATACTTATATGTATAATGATGCACCTCATCGATTATACGATCTAGGCATTCTTCCCTAATGCCACTTGATTTGATTCCTAGGCATCCTTCACTAATGCCTTTGACATAACGCTTGGCACCTTTCACTAATTCCTTCGTCTTGACACCTTTAGCATTCATCACTAATGCTTTTGACAAGGACGTTAAGCACCTTTCACTAATGCTTTCGTCTTGACCCTTTCGGCATCCTTCACTAATGCCTTTAACACAACATCTACGGAGGAAGAAAGAACTATCAACAAGAGAACCTCAGTTGTCTTGATGATGATGAAGCGTGGTAACTCATGGACTTGAGCTTGCTCGACTTCAAGAAGTGGTGATCTTGCCTTTAAGAGGAACCTAGAGAATCACACAAAAACAAAAGACAAACTACATAGAAAGATCCCTTAGGATCAGTGGTTAGAGAGGTACAATACTTGGAGAAAGTATGTGTTGAAGTGGTGAGCAAAAAGGAAGAAATGGCTCACTATATATAGAGGAGAAAGTTCACTGTTCCCCGGATCCCACGGATCCCTCCCACAAGGGATCCGGTTAGCGTAAAGCTAGGGATCCGTGGGACACTCCTCTTTGCCCATGGGTATTTTTGGTTATGGGTCATGGGTCATGGGTTATGGGTTGATCCATGGGTTTCTTTCTAGATTCAATGTATCTCTAGAATACAATGAACCTAGTTAAGTGGTTTGGACAAAACCATGGGTTATGGGTCAATACCATTTGTTAGTTTTTACCGATTTTAGTATATACTTGGTTTTACCCATTTTAGTATATATTTGTTTTCACCCATTTTAGTATATACTTAGTTAAGTATGTAAACACTAGTTGTTGTACATATGTATATCTAAATCATAAAATCACTTATACTTGTTTTAGTGTTTTATGTGAAAACGTAAGTTTGTTAGAAAACTATTAGCCCAAACAGTTTACGTATTTTATTTGTTTCGTTAAAATGATTTTACGTTTGTTATCGACAAAATATTAGAAGATCGTAAAATATAAATAAACATTTTTATGGCTTATTTGTATTAACAATCTCCCCTTTTTGTTGATGACAAAACATAAAATTATTTTAAGGAAAAAAACTAAAATTCGTAAAAGTTTGAATTGGAGTTTTTACTCTCTTCTCCCCCTTTTTGTCGAAACAAAAAGAGCGTCGAAAAGAAACTAACACAAAGTTTTAAGAAAAGTATGTAAAAAGATAATATGTAAAGTGAGTAAGTGATGGGAATGGTTCTCGTCTTAACTCCCCCTTGACGAGTCCATCCCTTCGTGAGGGCGTCAAGTACAATTTTGTTCGTCCTTGTGAGCTAAAGTATTGCAATTTTGTTATTGACAAAATATTAAAAGATCGTAAAATATAAATAAACATTTTTACTGCTTATTTGTATTAACAATCTCCCCCTTTTTGTTGATGACAAAACATAAAATTATTTTAAGGAAAAAAACTAAAATTCGTAAAAGTTTGAATTGGAGTTTTTACTCTCTTCTCCCCCTTTTTGTCGAAACAAAAAGAGCGTCGAAAAGAAACTAACACAAAGTTTTAAGAAAAGTATGTAAAAAGATAATATGTAAAGTGAGTTAGTGACGGGAATGGTTCTCGTCTTAACTCCCCCTTGACGAGTCCATTCCTTCGTGAGGGCGTCAAGTACATAAAAATAAGTGAGCTAAAGTATTGCAATTATGTTTGCAATTTGTTCGTCCTTGTGACGAAAAAATGCTCCCCCTTGAAGATTGTAATTTTGCAATGGGGTGTCATGAAGAGTAATCCAAATAAGGATCAAGTTGCAAATGGACTTGCAATGTATGGTTTGACACAAAGCTCCCCCTAGCTTTATGGTGTCAAAATATTCATGTGTATTTTGAAAATCTACAAAGTAAAGGTTAGAAAACAAGAGTATAGTGCATAATTTCATGCAAATAAAACTCAAGTTAGTAGTAATTTGTGCTTCTGGACCATGGATCCCACGGTTCCCTTTATAGAGGGATCCGTCTAGGCTATTTCTAGGGATCCGGCTATCTGGTGACAGTTTCTTCAGCAATGAAGATATGCCAAACAATGCTAATGAAGAGGTGAAATATGTAATTTAGCAAGCACAAAACACAAAACAATTATGGCATATAGATATTCATTCAATAAAAATAAGAGATAATCAAACAAATCTCTAAAACTAAGAGAATGATCTAGCCATACAAGTACTACTAATACTAATGAGTTACCCAAACTCAAGATTCAACTAAATGCTTAATGATGATCAAGGATGAGATAAGTTTCCTAAACTTTCTATGTTTGAGCTTGTTGACCTCTTCGAAACGTTCGAGGAGGTGATAGAACATGAAACTTTGCTCTTCACGTAGTTAATGTATCAACCTTTCAACATGTTTACAATGATAACAATTCTTGTCATGGTTTTGAGCTTCTTGAAGCGGAGGTTCAAGTGAAGTGGGTTGAGGATTCTCAAATGAAGGAAGAATTGGTTGAAGCTCATTAAGTGGTGGCTCAACAATGTTTGAGGGTGGAGGTAAAGAAGCGTCAACTTCCGTGTGTTCGGGTGGTTGACTTTGATGTCTCCTCATAATCCAAAATGGGCTATTGGGGGGAATTAGAGAATTTGATATTGGTGCAAGTGTTGACTCAACACTTTGGTTTTGTTGCACAACCTTTTCAATTGAGTTTGTAGGTAGTGGTGGAAGATGAGATGGCCAAGGGGTAAGTCCTCTAAGTTGTGAGAATGTGGAGAATATTGTGAGATGTCTCTAGGCATTAATGATGTTGGTTGAGTTGAAGAGGATATGTTTGGTTTAGTAGAATTTGGTGATGAAATCCTAGTGGGAACAATCTTCTTGGGGATTAGTTTGATTGGTTTCTTTGGTGTAGGGGAAATCCTAGCATTTTTGGACTTAACCGGAGATGATTCGGTTGAGGAAACATCGTGTATGACCCTAGCAAATTTCTTGGGTGGTTCTTGGGTGGATGAGCTAGCACTAGGAGCTTTTCTCATGATGAAATGACTTAGGAAAATGTTTGTAATTGCTGAGAAATGTGTTAAGTTTGATGACTAAGTTGTTCTAGCACTATGACTTATAAAGGGAAGAGTTTGGCAAATGCATTTAAGACTTAAGCCATTGAGATTTTTAGAAATGTGATGATTAACATGCACAAGTTTGAGGTTCATAGTTTCACTGATCTATGAGCTTAATAAAGATGAGGTGAAGTGTTTAAGTAAGCAAGATGAGCTTTGAAATGATTGTTTTGGCTAGATTTGACATAGTCTGTCACCCGGATCCCGCGGTTCCCTCCTTTGAGGGATCCGGCTAGGCTAATCCTAGGGATCTGGCTCTCAGCAGTTATGAAAGGATAAAAATGATGTTTCTAATGTCTAAGATCTATACCATCTTGAGTGTTTCAGTCCTCCTAAGTGTTTTTAAATGAAGGGGTGCTTGAGTACTTGAAGGTAATGAGTGATGTAGCTAATGATTGCCTTTTATGGAAGGAAAATGGGACTAAGTGACTACCAATGGTTGTTCAAGGATAACATTAAAAATATTGGTGATGTCAAGTCATAATAAATGATCCTAGAGATCAGATTTTAGATTGAGATGGAATTTTAAAAATCCTTAAAAATCACAAGAATTGAAAAACTAATTTTTGACCCACTTTGAGATAAAGATGACTAGAAACAATTTCCTAAAATTGTTCAATATGTCTACCTAAGTGTTTTGAATGATGAAAAAAAATTTGTGAGTATTGAAGCGGAAATATGGTGAGTTTTGATGTGTTGATAAATCAAGGGACATTTTGACTAAGATCTTATGTAAGCTATAAGTGAGTCTAAGCCTTTCTCATCCTTGAAGTGGACTTAGTTGGGTTCTAATATCTTATGTTTAGCTAATGTGATGTTATCTAGTAAGCTATCTTGATGTAAGGGATGCTATATAGATGATCTGATGTCACGGATCCTACGGTTCCCTCAAAGGAGGGATCCGTCTAGGCTAATCCTAGGGATCCTGAAACTGCAGATCAGAACCCTCACAGAATAATGTGCAGATTTTGCCCACTTAATTAACCATTAAACTAAACAACAAGTACAAGCATGTCATCACAAAGCAACACTCATTAATAATGGTAGAAGTAACAATATCCAAATTACCACAAACAAAAGTGCTCAAACATAATCATCCACACATAAGTTAAGTTAAAAATAAGCATATTCCTACTGTCTCTTTCGTCAATTCTTTCTTTTCCTTTTTGACGGCTTTGTGAGGTTGTAAGCAAGGTTTTGAATCATGCCCCTTAATTTTTTGAATTCCGCGGTCTCGTTTGGAATCATGCCCCTTAATTGTTTGAATTAAGCAAGGGTTCCAATTCAATGTTGGCTATGGGGTCGACATCTTCTTCTTCTTCATTTTCTTCTTTTTCTCCTTCCGAGGAGTCCGAGAGAGCTTTAGGTTTCTTTCCATTGACCATGAAACGTTTAGAGGGTATTTTGGTAAGAGGTTCCATTACATGATCGAGAAAGAAATGATCAATGTTGATAGGAGATGGTTGCAATGCACTAACATACTTACAAAGTCGTGTTAGGAGCATACCATATGGAAGTACCATGTTGGAAGCTTTGAATACCCCGGCCATTCTCCTTACCATGTAATAGGTGAGGTTAAATGGCTTTTGGTAGATAAGACAATAGATCATTTGCACAAGACATGCATTTGGATGATCCTTGTTACCAACTAGGCTAATGACATTTTCCCTAAGGATTTCTTCCCATTTTTTAAATATGGGATGCATTTCGACATTTGAAAAGGGTCACGGTGAATGAGCTTCTTGTTTAAGTTGAGATGGGATTCGTCAGCTCTTATTTTGAAAATGGTGTCTCGGATGGTTTCGGGTTCATCAAGAGGAGTATGGTACATTGGTTTAGAATCAAGTGCAAGGTTTTGAGCGTTAATTGCCCAATTTTGAGAGTACATATAAATTCCTTCGCAAGGAATGCGAAGAATTTGAGCAAAGGTGTTGAGAGGGAGAATGAAGTTTCGTTTATTGATGATGAAGGCGATTGAAATGCTATCATCGGCGTTTCGAATGATCCTAATGCTTTTATAAAACTCAAAGATGAAGACCGGACAAATTTGTTCATCAATGTCAAGAAGACAATCAAAATTGATTGTCGAGAAAACTTGACGAATGTCAGTATCCTCAAGAAAACATTCCTTGATTACACGACCTTCGTTGATAAGTCATTTTTCGAGCTTTTTGAAGACCTTGCGGTCGGTTTTTTAGAGTTCCTCATTTCGATAGTAATGAGTAAGGTAATGGACGGTATCATGATGATCTTGTTGAGTGGCTTTAGACATGGTTGGTCCTAGAAACACAAATTTTTCAATTAGGTAAAATTATTTGAGATGAGTCTATGGTTTTGATTTGTATTAACAATGTTGTGAACACGATGTGATCTTAGTTATGTTAAAAGCCCCTTTTCATGATTAATTTTGAAAACCCTAATTAAAGTAATTGATTATAGATTTGTGAAACCGTAAACCCTAGGAGGAGGATGATGAAAATTAGAACAAGTTAGTGTAGTTACTTACAATCATGTTCTAGAGAGGAATACTTGAGAGTATGGAATCCGATGAAGGTAAAATCAGTAGTTTAGTCGTTTTTGTGTTATGTGAGTAGAGGGAAAAAGATCAATGGTGTTTTTTGAAAGCGTATAGCTAAGTTCTGTTCCATGGTTCCCCTGGATCCCTTGTATTTGGGATCCAGCTAGTACAACTAGGGGGATCCGGCTACTGTGGACAGAAAAAGGGTTATTTGGCATTATTTTTGTAGTAGGCTTATACTCTAGCTTACTAAAAAATAGTTTAGAGGTATCAAAATGAAAGATTGTTTTTGGTCGACGGGTTTTGATAAATTACTTATCGAGGGTTCATATGTGACGGCAGTGTTAGTTTGACGAATCAAAAGGAATACTATTCCCAATGATGAATAAGATGGAAAGGTGACGAAATAGACTTTTAAAGAGACTAGCAATTATAAACAAAGAGAACTATGATAACAATAAGTTCACATAAGCTATCTTAATGAAAAGTAAAACTTACCTCTATGCTTCTTGGTTTGGCATAATCCCATAAATACTTCATGAGCTCTTAAAGTAATCCTTTGTACTTGGTGTAAGTAAGTTGTGATTACTTTTAGATCCTTTCTTGAAGATTGACTCCATTTGAATAGAAATGAAGGTTTTGGAGAGATCCTAGCATGAAGATTACTTAAAAAAAATTGTTAGAATGATCTATCAATGTCCAACAAAATGATTTAAAAGAAAACATGACTTTGAAAAATCCTTCTTTGTAGTTTTCAAACATACACGGATCGTATCAAGTTTTTAAAGTACAACATACTTTAAGAAACTTGGTAACGAAGCTCTGATGCCAATTGTGGAAAACTAGAAGAGGGGTTGAATAGTTTTACCAATTTAAAACTTCCTTTTAAATATTTAGATCGACTTATGTCAATCTATTTAGTTGTTTATGTTGGACGTTGATAGATAGATATATAAACGTGTAATGAAAGATAAAGAGTAAGAAGCACATCACCACGACACAAGTATTTATAGTGGTTTGGCTACAAGGACACCTTCCTTGCCTTACTCGACTCCCCGAGTCACCTACTCGAGAGTTCGTAAACACTACACCAATCTCCTTATGGCAGAGAAGCGTTCACAACGTCGCTTACACCTTTTTCTGGTACAAAGCTAAATACCGAGTTCTTTCACACCAAGGCGAACCACACCTAACACAACGTCGCCTACCCTTTATACGGTGCTAGGCTAACCACCGAGTTCTTTCACTCCAAGGAGAACTAATCCTATCACAATGTCGCCTACCCTTTATTAGATACTAGCTAAGCACCTAGTTCCATTACTATGGAGGAACTTCTACCCATCACAACACAACACCTATTCTTAAGGAGATCCACTCCTTATTACAACACCATCAAGGATATCACCATCCTTGGAAATAAACTAAAACTTATATGTATAATGATGCACCTCATCGATTATACAATCTAGGCATTCTTCCCTAATGCCACTTGATTTGATTCCTAAGCATCCTTCACTAATGCCTTTGACATAACGCTTGGCACCTTTCACTAATGCCTTCGTCTTGACACCTTTAGCATTCTTCACTAATGCTTTTGACATGGACGTTAAGCACCTTTCACTAATGCTTTTGTCTTGACCCTTTCGGCATCCTTCACTAATGCCATTAACACAACATCTACAGAGGAAGAAAGAACTATCAACAAGAGAACCCCAGTTGTCTTGATGATGACGAAGCATGGCAACTCATGAACTTGAGCTTGCTCGACTTCAAGAAGTGGTGATCTCGCCTTTAAGAGGAACCTAGAGAATCACACAAAAACAATAGTCAAACTACATAGAAAGATCCCTTAGGATCAGTGGTTAGAGAGGTACAATACTTGGAGAAAGTATGTGTTGAAGTGGTGAGAAAAAAGGAAGAAATGGCTCACTATTTATAGAGGAGAAAGTTCACTGTTCCCCGGATCCCACGGATCCCTCCCACAAGGGATCCGGTTAGCATAAAGCTAGGGATCCATGGGACGCTCCTCTTTGCCCATGGGTATTTTTGGTTATGGGTCATGGGTTATGCGTTGATCCATGGTTTCTTTCTAGATTCAATGTATCTCTAGAATACAATGAACCTAGTTAAGTGGTTTGGACAAAACCATGGGTTATGGGTCAATACCATTTGTTAGTTTTTACCCATTTTAGTATATACTTGTTTTTACCCTATATATTTGTTTTTACCCTGTTTAGTATATACTTAGTTAAGTATGTAAACACTAGTTGTTGTACATATGTATATCTAAATCATAAAATCACTTATACTTGTATTAGTGTTTTATGTGAAAACATAAGTGTGTTAGAAAACTATTGGCTCAAACAGTTTACGTATTTTATTTGTTTCGTTAAAATATAAATAAATGTTTTTACGGCTTATTTGTATTAACAAGATCACCAAAGCATTCAACAAGAACATAAGTACCGTTTGTAACAGTTGTTCCACCGTGTGAAGTTCGTATTTGACTGAAAATTTTCTCCAATGATTTCACAAAGTTTGGAATGAATATCGTATCATTGTTTTCAAGCTGCTGATGACAAGTTAAACCAATAATTTGAGATCTGGGATCCCACTGTGCTAATCCCTTCATCGTTAACTACACATATTTTAGTAGTTTATATCTGTAATTTGTATTGGCAATTGCATTGATAAAACAGAGATTTGATATTCCGATATGCATTATACTTCAACATGATTGGTAATGTATCACTTGTAAAATCGATCTAGAAGACTTATCCGACATGAAAACACTTCAAGTGTCTTGCGCAGGGTCACATATTCATGACATTACACGTACATACTTGGTTATAATATCAAAGTTTCCTCAGAAATGTAAATCACAGTCCATTATGTGCAACGTAATTTTCTAATCGCCAAACATGAAATGCAATTTTTGAAGCCCGAACCATTATTGTATGCCACGAAGGTAACTAATATAAAAAAGGGCAAATGGCATTAAAATTTGCTAAAGTTTTTGCAACTTCTAACTTTTAGGCACTTCACATTTTTTCCTCAACTAAAAGTACATAATTTAGAAATTTTTTCAAGATAAGGTTAACGCCTATTCTAAAGAGGCTAAAAGTCATAAATTCCTGAAATGACTTGTTAATGTGACGTATTATCGTATTTCAAATTTGTTAACGACTTAGCATGACCAGTAAGCCCGTTAGAAAAGTAGAAAACACAATGTACAGAACAAAATAGTACTTCGTTAGATGATGCATATAATTGCACTACAAGAAAGAAAAAAACTTACCGCAAAAGGTTCTGGTAAAAATCAAGTGACCGCTCAAGGTTCTCGCATAGTATTCCAACATGGTAAAGATTTACAACTCTGAAATTTGTATGAATTCAACTTTTGTAAATAACATATCATATGTCGACAATCGGTTAGAAACTATGGGAAAATTTACCATTCTCGTCATCAATGGCTACAAAGGTAACACCTCTGGATTATTTAATAAGTCCGCCTCTACTGACGTTTTAGCTTTTTGTCAACACAAGATGCCTGCAAGTGTTTCTGATTCCAAATTTCGAACCATATTTTTCTTTGCTAGTGTGTTTACAACAATGTGACAAACACTCAACTGAAACCAAATGGTGAAAGTTCTGTTAGTGAAGGATACAACATTATCGGAAACGAAAGACCAAAAAACAGCAAAAAGAGAATTTAATATGCTTAACCAAATTAGTCCGTGATACACAAACTAAACAGTGAACAATTAATCACATACAGAAACTTGCACTAACCTCCTCATGATTGACAACAACTCAACCCATTCAAACATTTAACTTCATTACAGTAAACAATCTCATCAGAAGATATTAAACCTACGAACCCATATAACCAATAAGATAACAGTTAAAACCAAATTTAGTGGCAGTAGCTAGGGTGTTTGGCATGAACATACTGGTTTTGATACTAGTTAAACATTCAAAATTTGACTAAAGTTAAATCCGCTAATAATCTCAAAAGTTCATTCCTTACTAATATTCTTCACCAGCGAAGATACTCTAACTAAACTTAAATCCGATAATAATCTCAAAAGTTCGTTACTTACTAAAAATCTTCACGCGCGAAGATAGTGTAACTAAACTTAAATCCGCTAATAATCTCAAAAGTTCATTCCTTACTAATATTCTTCACACGCGAAGATACTCTAACTAAACTTAAATCCGATAATAATCTCAAAAGTTCATTACTTACTAAAAATCTTCACGCGCGAAGATAGTCTAACTAAACTTAAATCCGCTAATAATCTCAAAAGTTCATTCCTTACTAATATTCTTCACATGCGAAGATAGTCTAATTAAACATAAATCCGCTAATAATCTCAAAATTTCATTCCTTACTAATATTCTTCACATGCGAAGATACTCTAACTAAACTTAAATCCGCTAATAATCTCAAAAGTTCATTCCTTACCAATATTCTTCACATGCGAAGATATTCCAACTAAACGTAAATCCGCTAATAATCTCAAAAGTTCATTCCTTACTAATATTCTTCACATGTGAAGATACTCCAACTAAACGTAAATCCGCTAATAATCTCAAAAGTTCATTCCTTACTAATATTCTTCACATGTGAAGATACTCCAACTAAACGTAAATCCGCTAATAATCTCAAAAGTTCATTCCTTACTAATATTCTTCACACGCGAAGATAACTTTACTAAACTTAAATCCCTAGTAATCTCAAAACTCCATTACTTACTCATATTCTTCACTCGCGAATATACTTTTTAATATACTTAAATAATCCAAAAAATCACTAATCTCGATATTCTTCACATGTGAATACATTCATAATATCAAATAATCTATGATTTATGCAATCTAAATAATCTTTGAACATTAAACACCTAATTCGTAAACTATTCTTTCACAAACTCACCAAAATTTACAATTCTAAACTAATTTTATAAAAAATAAGTAAATAATAATTAAAAAAAAAATAGTACTTGAAATGTCAGTGTAGTCTGATTTAAATAATGCATCTTCTTCACTAATTTCAGCTTCCTCTGGTTCAATTTCATCCAAATTCACATTTATCTGATTGCGGTGATTGTTGTGGTTTAATGAAGGTGACATACGGTGGTTGAACGACGGTGATATGTGGTGGTTGAATGACGGTGATCTGCGGTGGTTGAACGATGATAATATGCGGTGGCTGAACGAAGGTGATAAAAGGTTTAGATTTAAACGATTATTATAGCCATAATTGTGGTGGTGTAGTGGTGGTTTGAATGGTGGTGTAGTGGTGGTTTGATCGGCGGTTTGCGATGGTTTAATCGCTGATGACAAAGACAGTTAAGATGGAAAGAGAGTATTGGAGTTAAA
This sequence comes from Chrysanthemum makinoi, assembly GCA_910596185.1. NCBI lineage: Eukaryota > Viridiplantae > Streptophyta > Magnoliopsida > Asterales > Asteraceae > Chrysanthemum > Chrysanthemum makinoi. The sequence goes on along the minus strand of OU343219.1, from coordinate 102,915,147 downwards.
TTCACCTTAATTGAGAGTATTGGAGTTTAATCGCTGTGTGGTTTGTATTATCTTAGGTATAGGTAGTGTAAATGGTGTGTTTAATCTTAGCCTTTAGATCTAAAAAAAAGGAGGGATTAGATGGAGGGCTAGGATCTCTTCTCGCATTCTCATCAAAATTAGACTTCTCACAAGAAACACCCCCTATATATATATATAGACAAGCGTTCAAATGAGAAGTCTATTTTTTGTGAGAACGCGAGAAGAGATCTAGACCGTAGGATCAAGTAAATCTGATTTTGGGCGGAATGGCATTATTGTAAATATTGGATGAAATTTTTAGGGGTCTAAGTGAATTATCTTCATTTGCTTTCACACCCCTAAAGTTTATCCCGGTTTTCTCTCTCTCTCCTTCTATCACACTTAAACACACACACAAAAAACACACTCAAACTTAACTAGCAAACCAGATCTTGCTATTAACTCTATATCTGTCATCTTCTTCATCTCTATCGTCTCCGTCACCGCATCTTCATCATCTCCGTCACCGCCGTCATCTTCGTCATCTCGTTCTTTCTATATCCGGCGTTTATTGCGGTATTGTATCTCTAATTTATATTTTTCTGTTTAAATCTGATTTTGTTTTTAACTGTTTAACAACTTTTTCTCCGGCGTTGACTATATCATGAATATGTTAATTGATTCATTTGCTTTATTAGATATCTATTTTTTGCACATGTGAAGATTTTTATTGGTTTATTAGGTTCTGTTTGTTTACAGTTACTATCTAATGATGTGTTTGTGAAATAATAGTTTTACGGATTAGGTTTTTGATGTTTAGAGATGAATTAAATTGCATAAATCATAGTTTTTTAGGTTTAATTTAGGTGCATTTGAATAATGTTGAGATTAGCGATTATTTAAGTTTTTAAAATTTATCTTCACGAGTGAAGAATATCAGTAAGCAATGGAATTTTGAGGTTATTATCGGATTTAAGTTTTGTTTAGAGTATCTTTGCATGTGAATAATGTTGAGATTAGCAATTATTTAATTTTTTAAAATTTATCTTCACTAGTAAAGAATATCAGTAAGCAATGTAATTTTGAGGTTATTATCGGATTTAAGTTTAGTTAGAGTATCTTCGCATGTGAATTTAATTTTTTTAAATTTATTTTCACGAGTGAAGAATATCAGTAAGCAATGGAGTTTGAGGTTATTATCAGATTTAAGTTTAGTTTAGAGTATCTTTGCATGTGAATAATGTTGAGATTAGTTATTATTTAAGTTTTTAAAGTTTATCTTCACGAGTGAAGAATATCAGTAAGCAATGTAATTTTGAGGTTATTATCGGATTTAAGTTTAGTTAGAGTATCTTCACATGTGAATTTAATTTTTTAAAATTTATTTTCACGAGTGAAGAATATCAGTAAGCAATGTAATTTTGAGGTTATTATCGGATTTAAGTATAGTTAGAGTATCTTCACATATGAATTTAATTTTTTAAAATTTATTTTCACGAGTGAAGAATATCAGTAAGCAATGTAATTTTGAGGTTATTATCGGATTTAAGTTTAGTTAGAGTATCTTCGCATGTGAATAATGTTGAGATTAGCGATTATTTAAGTTTTCAATGTTGTTAGGTCAATGAGGTTTGTGAGTTGTTGGAATGTATGAACATCAATTTAGCCAAGATGGCATAGTCCCATTGAGTCTGTTGTTATATCAATTTATCCTGTGATGTTATGTCTTTTGTGCATGATGGTGAAGCCTCGTTTTGTTTCACTTTGTCTGTTTTGTGAGGTCATTGTTTTTACAGGCTGAGTTGCTGTATCAGTCTGATTGATTTAATGGTTTAGTAGAATCACTATGTTCAACTGATTCAGATGTCTTATCAGTGGGATTTGGTTTTGAATTATGAGCTAAGTAATTTTTTTTAGTATCAGTTGAGGCATACATTCTACAACTTTTCTGAACTAAAAAAGTAATAATAGCATTTTTTTGGAATATAAGTAAACCTAACTTTTTTAACTGATTCCTTATGTGATCATTTTAAAGCTGATAGCTTATCTAGCTTTGTTTTATTTTTTGAGTTAGTGCTGTTTTTTTGAGATTGTTATAATAAAATAGTAAGCTTCACTGATATGGTTACTTTAAAATGGTATTATTGTTCCTACAAGTAGGTATATTACTAGAAATCCTTTGTCAATGATCATTGAATTTCCACATTCTCGTTCAAGTTTTAGGCAATAACGTTTTTGAATGTCAATAACTACTATACCAGAAGGAACTATATAGGGCAGTGGCAATAACGTTTTTGAAAGTCAATAACTAATGCTAATGGCAGCCGTCACCTACGATTATATAGCTAATGCTAATAACTTTGTGATAGTCAATAACGTTTTTGAAAGTTTATATAGCTAATGCTAATGGCAGCCATCACCTACGATTATAAGATAGGGCAGTGAATTTCCACTTCTTCTTTTCACTGGTTAGGCAACCTGTTGCAAATAGAGAAACTATCTTTTTTGCAATCGTTGAACTATTGTTAATTATATTCCTTGATGCAGGCCATAGTTTCAAGGTTACAGTGGTTAATACAAATCTGCAATTGAAAACTTTGTTGGTCTAGGACACTACATCCTGGTTATCGTGAAAAACCAGTGGGCCGTTCCTTATCTATTCAAAACATAATCTCAACTGGTATTCTAAATAAATCATATGGCTAATGATGGAAAAAGGAAGTGTTCAAGTTGTGGAGAATATGTTAATCATGATTCAAGAAATTGTCCATTAAAAAAGTAAGTATTTTTTGAACTCTAGCATTTAGCTATTTTTGTTTTCACCTGGGTAAAAGATAAGTTTCTCAGTTGCTTTTGTACCATAAAGTAAATCCCTGTCTAGTTAAATCACATATAAATGAATTTAATAATAAGTAGACATAGTATATTTTGTCTATTTATACACATGCGCTAATGCATGTTTATTCACATTCAGTAATAAACTTGATCCAGTGAATTTTCGAAATCAGCAAGAAGAGTATGAATATGTCTTAAATAGCTATTTGCTTTTTGATGCAATCATATATGAATTTGGGGATGAACCCATTGTTGAATATAGATCGTATAGACAAGTGGACAAGTGGACAAGGATTCTTAATTGGTTGCGGACAAAAGACTTTTACTGGGATGAGATTAATGGAGCTGATGAGGGAGATGAAGTAGATGGTGAGGAAGAGGAAGATGATCAGGGTGAAGATGTGGAGAATCAGTTGAATCAAGATGTTGAGCAGGAGGATTATGTTGAAGAGATGGGGGATGAGCAACTTGATGAGGAGGAGCGTCAAGCTGAAAAGGAGAACCTAGGTGGAAATAAGTTCAGCTTAGCAAATGTTTATGCGTTGGAAAACAGGATTAGTCAACTTGAAGATATGTTTCAACAAATCAAGATGAACCGGAAAATGCATAAGGGAGAGAGCACTGTTTGTAGGAAGCATTAATGAAATGGTGTTAACAAGTTTATGATGTTTGTCTGTCTAGGATTGTTTTAAGTTTGTTTTTCATAAGTGAGAAGTGATTTTTATATGTTCCAGATTCATGCACCATTATTCATATTTTTCTAAACAAAAAGAAAAGCCTAAATGTTACTCATACTTCTATAGAAGTAACATTTTTAGCTTGGAAAGAATCATCCATCCGACTCTAAGGCTCGAACAAGTTATATTTAGCTTGGAAAATGGGAATTTTACCAGCTAAGCTATACAACAAATCCAAACAACATCCATTACTAACAAAGAACAATGACAAAGACAAAAAGCATCATCAGTTTCACACATCATCATTCTAACCCTAACACTAATGTGGAGATCAATTCGTAGTCCGTACAACACATCAGCATCCATACACCCCAACTGTCTCACAACAACCAACATAAAGATTGTACCAACACCATAACAAAGTACTGAAAATTAAATACTACTAAGGAACAAGACCTAGGATAAGATTGCATAAAGATTGTGCCAAAATTATCAAATAACAACTTTTGCTGCTGCATATTTTTCTTTCATTTCTTTTACTGAATGCAATTAGAAGACCTGAAAAATGTTGCATTTCATTAAAAACTAATTTATTGTTTATGAATTAAACTTAAATTAACTTGTATGAACAAATAAAAAATAATATTTACCTGATCTGGAAATATAGTTCGTAATGCATCTGAAGAATCGATAACCAGATTTTTTCTCGGTCTTCCTCTTTTTTTTTCTGTAATTCGCTTGTTTCAGCAGCATTCTGTTTTTGTTCTATATCATCAAACTCCAAAGAGACGATTCATTCAAAGAGAGGATATACTAGTATTTATCTAATCAACATTATCTTCAATAAAAGTTTCTATATTTGAGTATAGAATGAATATACCTGAAGCAGCAGAATCTTTAGCACTATGTTCTCTACCTCTTTTCTTCCCCCTAGCATTCTCCCCTACCTCTTTTCTTCCCCCTAGCATTTTTTTGTCCTCCAGCATTATTACCAGAATTCACTATTTTATCTAAACCACTATCATTGTTTGCTCCAACCAGTGTTTCACTCAAAGCATTCTTATCAATATGCACCGTTTCATCAACATCAAAGTTTTCGTCATAGGTATCACTTGACGATTCAGGTTTATTATATACTGCTATGCCTTTTTCTTTTCTAATTGATGATCGGCTCATTTTTGTTTTTGTTGGTGAAACAACTTCAGGAGTTGGAATATCATTTTGAAATTTGTCAACATTTTCTTCATGAATAGCATCCCCATCAATAGAATCAGGACCTTCATTAGGACCAGCAGCAATATCTTCATTCAAACCAGGAGGAATTTATGTGCCAGCAACAACAGGAGCTTTGGCTAAGTTGATCAAAACATTCAAATCAACAATTTTGTTACAACTAACTTTTGGATCAGATATAATATGTAAAAAAAAAGGATTTCCTATGCCTATGTTTTTGGACATGAAAAAACAGCACATACACTACTGTTTTTTGTTGGTTTAAAGTATCAACATTAAAAAATTATAGGGCAAATTGGCATCCTAAACACTTGGTATTACATCTTATTTTCAAGTTCAGATCCAGGTAGGAGCATTCTAGTGTGTAGTTTGTGTTTAGGAGATTTTCCATGTTTTGAGAAGTGGATTTTCCATGTTTGTGTGAAGGGGACGGTTTGCATAACCTATGGATTAGTCATGATCCATGTTGGCAATACTAAAGGAAGGAGACTGATGCATATGAGTCAAAGTGTATCAGCTGATCTACTCGTTGTGTAAGTTTAGAGTTCATCAACATTCTTATTTTCAGCATCTTCACGTGTTTCATTAAATCTTATAGATTAGCAACTACTTAATTAAGAAAATACCAGAAGTAGTAGCATCTTTACCTGTATTGTTTCCCGTAGGATCTTCAACAAACTCATCATTTGCATTGTTTTCCCCTGTTTCATTAAATCATGAGAATTTTTCAACTTTTAATAAAGAAATATACTCGAGTTTTATAAATATTCAAAATCTTATATATTACTAACCTTTATCATTCATATCATTAAAAAAGATATTTAATCATTTAAATTTTTTACATGTGCAAATATAGATTTTTTCACATGTGCAAGTATAGGGTTTTTTCACATGTGCAAGTATAGATTTTTTTTCAAAAAAGGATGTCCCATGCCTATCTTTTGCTAATGTAAAAGAACAAATTGTTACAGAATCAATAATATCATAATCATATCAGTCAAAGAGAGGCAAGTGATCTACTTTTTGGTTAAACTTACAGAGTTCAATGGATCTGATAAAAAATATATCATGTTTTCTACTTAATTATGTATAAACTTGAAGTAGTAGGATCTTTACCTGCATCAGTTGCACCAACATTGTTATTTACAGCATCTTCAAAAAATTCATCATTTGGATTCTCTTCCTCGAAATGATCAACATTATTTCCAGTATCTTCAACTGTTTTTCATTAAATCATGAGAACATTTATAACTTTTAATAGAGAAATACACTCTAGTTTTATAAATATTGAAAACTGTATATATTACTAACCATTATCATTTATATCATTAGAAAAGATACCATCAAATTTTCTTTTCAAATTATTTATCTTTTGATTCTCTTGAAATTTTCTCATTGATTCATTTATCAACTCATTTAACTTTTCCTTCTCATCAATCAGCATCAAAAGATCTGATTCAATTTTTTCTTCAGCAAGCTGTTTAAGAAAAACAAGTAAATTAAAATTTATGGTAGCATATAATATTTTAATGATTTTTTCACTTGTAAAAAATTATATAAAATTTTAGAGAAAAAAGTACCTTCGATTCTAAGTCACTCCCAATAATATCCTCTTGTTTTGGTAATAAACCAAAACCTCCTTCCTCAAGTTCTATTTTTTCTCGAAACTTCATGAAAACTGACTTCCACTCTGTTATAGCTGGCCTATTTCTAGGAATTGGAAAATGGTCACATCTTGTTGAGTCAAGATATAAAAGCTACATGTTAAATTATTATGTTAATATTGAATTCATACAAATTATATAAGCAATATATGTATTTATATATAATGAATGATTACTTACAGTCATAAAAGTGATCGGACCAACAAAGTAGTTTGAAACTTTGTAATTCCATTTTCGAATGCTTGGTTCTAAACAAACAATTATGAACTTGCTCCAATTTACAGTTTCTGTTTTCTCTAGAATAGCATCATTTATTTTTGTCAAAATAGATAAGCTACATGCTCCTGAAGATTCACACATACCCATCGTGTTCGCAAAGAGCATTAGAAAGTTCATTTTAAATAGGTTGCCAGAATCATTTGTTGTAATTATAACATCCATTATATCATTTGGTCGGATGTTATTTTTTCCAGATTTTGATTGAAACTGTTGGAACCACTCTTTGAGGAACGGATCATCTGCATTTCTTTCTTCCAAACACTCTATTGAAATTCCTCCAACAGGTATACCCAAAATTTGATGAACTTTATCTTCAGTAACATCAATAGAACCATTACTTAACGGTAAACTCATTTTTTCAATGTCAAACTTTAAAATAACATAATACCCTAAAGCACTTGGAATTTCATGTATCTTCATACCAATCAAACTTCCAAACCCCATTTCAATCAAACATTTTCTTCTCTCGGCATTTAAAACGTTCATAGTGGAAAAAAGAGTTGTTGCTGCCGTCTTTGTTCTAATAGTAACTTTCTTTTTAGCATTTTTTTGTTTTTTGGTCATTTTTCTCTTGTTTGTTTTTAACTTCTTAGAAGATACGTGTGTGGGGCCTGAAGAAGTAGAAGCTTCAGTATTTTCCTTTGTCTTTCTTCCTTTTCTTTTACTTGTTCCTTCATCATTTTTTACTTTTTGGCTTCTTGTTGTTCTTTTTTCTGTAAGTTTCTTCTCAACAATTTGGCTTCTTGTTATTCTTTTTGACATCTTCATATTTAATTTTTGTTAAGATATACAAACAATTACATATGTAACTATTAGTTTCATTTCGGCATTTAAAAGGTTTAACAAATAGCTAAATCTTTTCACATGTGAAAACTTTAAACTTTTCTACTAAATTAGTGGGGTATCTTATCAAATAGCTTGTGTCCTATTCCTAATATTCCAGTCAATCACATTAGCACTAGTAATAAACAAAATAAGCAAGCTTACCGAAGTTTCTAAAATTCCAATCAATCACCATGTTTTTTACATCTAAGCAATTAAATTAGATTTTGAATTCGGGTTTAACAAACAGCTTAAACTTTTCACATGCGAAAACTTTAAACTTTTTCTACTAAATTAGTGGGGTATTTTATCAAATAGCTCGTGCCCTAGTCCTAATATTCCAATCAATCACATTTTCACTATTAATAAACAAAATAAGCAATCTTACCAAATTTCTTAATATTCAAATTAATCACATATTCCAATCAATCAGCATATTTTCATAGATATAAGCAATTAAATAAGATTTTGAATTCTACCTTTCTTTAATCTGATGATTATAATATGCTTGCTGTTTTTGATTGATTATCTCAAAAATCCAAGCCGATGATTATTTTTCTCTCTTTTAACTGAGTTAGATAGGAGTGTGTGGTTGAATTTATCTGTGTTGTCTTTAACTTAGTTAGATAGGACTCACATAGGAGTGTGTGGTTGAGTTTTATCAGTCAGGTGTGTATATTAATGACTATATTTTAATCATTTTTTGACTGCATCTTTATATTTGGATTAAGTTTGGGCCTAAAAAGGCTTTCAACCAATTCAAATGCCCACAATCCAAGTCCACTAAACATCCTTTGTAACGTTTATAACCAAATTTTTTTTTAATATTAGAAAAGTTTATATAGTTTACATTTTCTTTAGTTGTTAACCCATTAAATTCAAGAAATTACCTATTAAATGATATAAACAAAAGAGTTAAGGAAGAATAACTAAAAGTGTTTTTTAAACTATTAAAAGTGTTTTTTCAAGGTATACATTTTTCATTTCCGAGAGTTTCTTTTATACTAGAAGAAACCCTATACGTCATTTACTAGAAAACGTGTAGAGGAGATATGCATTATCACTTCCTAATATAATTCATGCATATACATTTCTCTAACAAATTTCTAAAAATAAACGTGTTTGACTATTACTATAACAATATGAATACTATACCAGCAAGAACTTTATATTTTACTGCAGGAACCACATACGTCAGCAGCAATGTACTATTACAATTTTAATAATTTCTAACAAGCCTCCCATAAACTTAAATTTTACAAGGTTAATTTCAAGTTTCTAGATAAATCTCGGCTTTCCAAAACTTGTGGATTGATACATGATCTTTAGCGGCAAAAACATACTTTAGCAGCAGCAATGATAAGACACCAGCAGCAACTTACATATGTTCTTTTTCCTGTCACCAATCAATTTAACATTACATATCACTTCCAAATGCAACAATCAGAAGTTTCACTTGTCAAATTATAACTATGTAGACAAAAATATAAAGATTCAGGTTACCTATCTATAATCTTAAGAGTGAGTATCTGCTGTATGAAGCAAGTCCTCATCATCAATTACTTCTCTTCTGCACATTTAAGTGTAATTTCAAATCAGTTGAACCAATTTATATCTCTTTGATCTCAAGAAAAAGAATGAAATGAGAATAGTTATAGACGTATGGACTCTGTTTTTTGTAGTAGCCTTGGAAAACAATGGGCCTCCTAACAAACTTTACTTGGATATACAATATTCACTATGGTAAGAGGTAATCAATATTTTTTGTCCTCTTAATTAATATCAATATTTTTGTTTTATTTGGAGATAAAACATCAAACGAATAAAAAAAAAGGACATGAGTGAATCTAAATGCTATGAAACTGAGAACTAAATACATTTCAAAGATGCATTTTCTCATAACTGATCATATAAAGCAAAGAATTAAACTGACCACATGCAGGATTAAGTGAATCAACATGACCATTCAAGTTATCAGCATCATTCACACATTAAGTTTCAGTCATATCATATCTTTCAATAACTGAACGGCAAAAGCATCTGCAAATAGCAAACCACACATGTTGAATCATAGTAAATTATAACACAGTAAAAGATATCTTAATGACAATTAAAAAGAAGCAGCAACATGTTTCAGTCATACCATAATAGTTATTTACACTTATATACCTCAATTATACAATGCATTTTGATTTTCTTCACAAGTGAAGAAAACTTAATAAAAGTTTAGATCACCTAATTGAAGATATTACAACTACACTTATTTCGCACTTATATACCTCAATTATCCAATGCATTCTGATTTTCTTCACAAGTGAAGAAAACTTAATAAAACCTTAAATCGCCTAATTGAAGATACTACACATGTGAAGATAATTTCAATAAAATAATTATCACTTCCTAATATAAGCTACAAGAATCCCTAAACGACATTTACTGTAAAACTTTGTAGAGAAGATATGCATTATCACTTACTAATATATTTCATGCATATCCCTTTCTCTAACAAACTTCTAAACATAAACTGATTTGACTATTATTATAACCATATAAGTACTATACCAGCAAGAACCAGTCTGCATTCACATAGATGTCGGCTTCCAAAGATTGTTGATTTATATATGATCTTTAGAAGCAACAATAAGACAACAACAATAGACTTTAGCAGCAGCAACGATAAGACACCAGCAGCATCATAAGTAGTAACCAGCAGCAGGAGTAGATTTGATGAGCCTTTACCAAGTAGCTACTCACTCTTGGGCTAGCTAGTCCTTTGGTGGAATTATGCCATCACCCTGGTGAACTAATAACCAGTCCAACTCTTGGAACGTGAATCATTGGTGAGTTGGAAAACCCTAATGATTTTGGGCAAATCATCACAGCCATCAACGGATTTGACATGTCTTTACCTGTAGCCGTTTTACTCAGGACTAGCCATGGTTTTCCACTGCCTTTACCACAAGCCATGAACTTGTGGGCTAGCCAACTCTTCATCTACACAGATATGGTGAGTTGAGCACCATACAATTTTTGGCAAATTGTTAGCCATTAACGGATTTGAGGTCTCTTTACCAGAGCCGTTTGCTCATGGAGTAGCCAATGTTTTGGTTTATCAGACCATGGTACACTGAGAACCATCTTATTTTGAGTAAGTCAGCAACTGTGAATGGATTAATGATCACAGCATTTGTTTGTTTGAAAACATAGCACTCCAAAAAAAATTTATTATATGCAAGTTAGTTTAAAAATAATTTTTATTTTTATTTTTACTTATTTATTTATTTATTTATTTATTTTTTAATTTTACCATGAACCTGAGCATCAGCAAGTTGATTTTTAATGAACCTAACCAATTTCTCAACAGTAGTTAAGTCATTACCAACAACCATTTTTCCAATCTCTAACTTGTGCTTAAGCATCCTTTCCATAATCTTGGCCGTCAACGGATATGGCACATCCACAAACATATATAGCACTTCTCCAGTCATAGTCTCCAATATGTGAACATTCGAGAAGGGGTATAACCTCCAACTCCTCACTTGCCAAAACTGTTGGTTGGACCAAACTGAGTAAGCATCTCCACCTTCAAGGGAGTCCATCAATACCTTTAAATCATTCCAAAGCTTGAGACCAACCCCTGTAGCAGTGTTAGTTACATAATGATTATCCACCATTTCATAGAGATAGATTAAGTCTTGTCTATTCACCATATGCAAAATTTCCTTAAGAAAGGTAAAGTACTTGGTGACACCATTATTCCATATTATTGAATTTATTTCTCCCAGAGGTGCAAACATGATTTCCCATGCAGCAATATCATTCTAAAGAAGAGGGGGATCATCATCAGGTTCACTCTCAGAATCAAACTTAAGAAAAACCTGATCATCCAAGTCCTCAATTGGCTTAGGAGTAGGCTTCTTAGCAAAAGACTTCCTTCGCTTCCTGGGAGAGGTACGTGAATAGATATGTGGAGTAGAAACAAAAGGTATAGGAGCTTTAGGTGTCTCCACAAAAGGAACAGCAAGAATGCAGGGTTTATCACCAAAAGAAGCAGAAGGCGCAGTAACCAACTCCTCAAAAGAAAAGGTAGCATCAGCAGTAGGGTGACTAGACCCATCATGTTGAGAAGAACCAGCAGCAACCTCAGTGAAAGAGTGACAAATATTAGAAGTCTTAAGCCTTTTGGGAAAAGGTTCATCTAACAGAGGTTTAGAGCTGCTCAAACTATTTCTACTCTTTAAGATCTGAGCATTCTCAAGGGCCCGTTGAAGCCTCTCATATTCTGCCATTAGCTTTGAATCAGGTAAGCGTTTGATTTGATTCATGGTCAATCCAGAGCCATAGAGAAAGCAACTCTGATTTTTCACAAAATTTCGCATCTACTCTCTTTGCTGAGCTTGAGTCATTGGCCTGTCCCGTTTCTCCTTAGCCTTACGTTCAGCAATAGCCTGCTGCTTCTTTTTTATTAAGGCAACCATCCTAGTAGGATAGTCATCGTCTGTCACATCATCCCCTAATAGTTCCTTTTTAAGAGAAGAGTTTGTTGCAACATTAGCCAAAATATCAGCCCAGTCAGTGTCACTATACATCATAGATTGAGCATCCAATTCTTTTTTTCTCTGGGTGGTTAGGGTGCTAGCCAGTTGTGCCTCTTTCTCAACTTGTATCCTCCTTGCAAATTGTGCATTTTCCTCAGCATTGATTTTTCTTGCAAATTCTTCATCATTGTCAGTACTAGTATTAACTGAAGGAACTGCATCACCCTCTCCAAGTTTTTCATCCGTAGTAGTATCAGTTGAAGGAACTGCATCATTCTCTGCAATTTTTTCTTTTTCTAAATTTTTGAACAACTTTTCTTGATCAGAAGAACTGTTATCATCCATCATATTTGTTTTCCCTTTGTTAATGAGGCCAGAAGAATCATTTGTGTCTGCACCAGGAAGAGTATGTATATTTTCATTAGTCACGATCCATTATGGCAATACTAATTAATTATAATTAATTATTAATATATTTGAAGTAGGATAATGTTTACCTGTATCAGTTGCAAAAACATTGTTTTTTTCAGCATCTTCTCCTGTTTCATTAAATCTTAGGGATTAGCAAGTATAGATTTTTTTCACATTTGCAAGTATAGATTTTTTTCAAAAAAAGCATGTCCCATCCCTATTTTTTGCACATATAAAATAACAAATTTTCACAGAATCAATAATATGAGAATCATATCAGTCAAAGTGAGACAAGTGATCCACTCTTTTGTTAAACTTACAAATTTCAATGGACCTAATAAAAATATATGACATTTCTACTTAATTATGTATTTATTTGAAGTAGGAGCATCTTTACCTATATCAGTTGCATCGACATTGTTATTTACAAAGATGTTCAACAAACTCACCATTTGCATTCTCTCCGTCGAAATGATCATCATTATTTCCAGCATCTTCACCTGTTTTCATTAAATCATGAGAACATTTACAACTTTTAATAGAGAAATATACTATATTTTATAAATATTGAAAACTGTATATATTACTAAACTTTGTCATTCATATTATTAAAATAGATATCTAATCAGTTTTAAAATTTTCACATGTGCAAGTATAGATTTTTTTCACATGTGCAAGTATAGATTTTTTTTTAAAAAGCATGTCCCATCCCTATTTTTTGCACATGTAAAATAACAAATTTTCACAGAATCAATAATATGAGAATCATATCAGTCAAAGTGAGCCAAGTGATCCGCTCTTTTGTTAAATTTACAGAGTTCAATGGACCTAATAAAAATATATGACATTTCTACTTAATTATGTATTTATTTGAAGTAGGAGCATCTTTACCTATATCAGTTGCATTGACATTGTTATTTACAGCATCTTCAACAAACTCATCATTTGCATTTTCTACCCCGAAATGATCATCATTATTTCCAGGATCTTCACCTGTTTTCATTAAATCATGAGAACATTTACAACTTTTAATAGAGAAATATACTATATTTTATAAATATTGAAAACTGTATATATTACTAAACTTTGTCATTCATATTATTAAAAAAGATATCTAATCAGTTTTAAAATTTTCACATGTGCAAGTATAGATTTTTTTCACATTTGCAAGTATAGTTTTTTTTTTAAAAAGCATGTCCCATCCCTATTTATTGCACATGTAAAATAACAAATTTTCACAGAATCAATAATATGAGAATCATATCAGTCAAAGTGAGACAAGTGATCCACTCTTTTGTTAAATTTACAGAGTTCAATGGACCTAATAAAAATATATGACATTTCTACTTAATTATGTATTTATTTGAAGTAGGAGCATCTTTACCTATATCAGTTGCATTGACATTTTTATTTACAGCATCTTCAACAAACTCATCATTTGCATTTTGTACCCCGAAATGATCATCATTATTTCCAACATCTTCACCTGTTTTCATTAAATCATGAGAACATTTAAAACTTTTAATAGAGAAATATACTATAGTTTTATAAATATTGAAAACTGTATATATATTACTAAACTTTATCATTCATATTATTAAAAAAGATATATAATCAGTTTTAAAATTTTCACATGTGCAAGTATAGTATCAAATGAAGAAAATGCATCACCATGAGCAAATGATGAACTACCAAAGAACAAGATAAGCCTCAAGCAAAGAACGGAGGTCCGAGCAACAAAAGTTGAGAACTTATCCTCTCAAAAGCTGAGACATCTGGTAACCTCTTTAGACGTCTCAAAGCTCTGCGTCTGCTATAGCACATGTAAGATATGTCTGAAACTGGAATCTCATCATTAACATCAGCTTCTTGTAAAGTAGAATTAAACTCCTCTGCTTGTTCAGGCTCTACATACTCTGTATTGGCATCTGCTAGTGAAGCACTTGCCAGCTCGTGGAGAGCATCCATGTCAATATCATCCCTTTTGTGATTTGTTTTCATCCTCCGATTCAGAAAGCACAGCATATCTCTTACGCCTCTTAAGTTGTCCCTCCAAATGATTGACTCTGGCAATCAAACTAATAACTACACGACCAAGATTTTTGTTGGTGTCCGTGAGTTTTGACTCCAAAATATCAATCTTCTGCATGCACCTGTCAAGTAAAGACGACATAGACGTGAGAGTATCAGAATCCTCAGCTCCACCAGTATGTTTACCCGTTGAGTGTGGAGCGTCATTGGACCTTGAAGGAGAAGCATTATAATTACCACTTGAAAATGTATCATTTTCAAAAGGCTGCCTAGTTGGACTAGGAGTTGGTTGCCTTGTAAAGGTGCCTAGGTCAGCATGCGTGCTATGACTGGGAGGAGATGGTGGATTAACACCAGTACCATCGTCTGCATTACGATTAGCATACTCAAACGAAGAAGGTGGTATGTTACCGGCAGTTGCAATTGCTGCACCAGCACCATCTATGCCAAGTGTGGGAAGTGGTAGATTACCACCAGCAACAACAGATGCACCAACACCATCATTATCAGGTGTGGGAGGTGGTATATTACCACCAGGAGCAACAGCTGCACCATCACTATCATTGCAACTAGGCAACATAGCTGGCAATAGGGGCTTATGGACCCCATCAAACATAGTCTTCATGTTGGCAAATAATTTGGAAGTAAGCCTAACCATGGCCATGGGTGTAGTATCAGTGGTCTGAATACATAATATCATTTGGAGAAACCTAGGGTACATGAGAAATTTAGTTTTAGTATTAGCCCCTATGTTCCCAACCATCTCCCTAAAAATATACCGAGAAAAGTTGTAGGTCCTCCCATCAGATAGGCAAATAATACCAGAGGCAAGAGAGCTTGAAAATTGATTCCAACCTCCTGACTTGGGACTGAGGCACTGAAGTAGGGTGTGAACAAGAAATCAACATTGTGGAGAAAATTGGTTCTTGTAAAAGGTAAATGTGTCGTCAGTTGGATAACCAAGGGTTGCCGTACCCTCAAGAATGTCTGTCTGCGTAAAATCAAACAATCCCTCCCCATCATTCAAATGAAGATGAGTCCAAATAGATGACTCAGAAATCACATATTCAATACCATCAATGGTTGCTACAATCTCCTGGGGCCTACCCTCAAGAGTTATTGTAGAGGCTATGGCCCAGAATTGCCTGACTAACGAGTCATAGACAATGGGAGGGAAATGTGTCAAAGCATACCTGAGTGAAGAGCGGTTTAAAAAGTCAATTATTTGATGATAATCCTCACTTCCTTTTGATTTATCCAGATAAGCCACCTTGTTATGGTCTCCCTTGAATTTTAAAGTCGCCATTGAGTATAATTACCAGCAGATTGATGATAAAAGAAAGAGAGGGGTATGTTAATTCAATCGTCAAATAGGAAATTGGGGGTTTTGACCAATTTAAATGATTTAATCCGAAAAATTACCCTTTTCCCTTGTAATTTAAAAGTTATTTAAAAATTACCCTTTTTCCCTTGATGATTAAAAATTACCCTTTTTTCCTTGATGATTAAAACGTTATTTGAAATTATTTTTCTTGTTAGTCTAAATTCCATTGTTGTCAATTATATTCAAAACGTTATTCAAAACTACATCCCAACACATGTAGTTTGACTAAAATTTTTAATTGTCTTTTTTTAGATTTTCTAAAAATTATAAAATAGTAGAGTTGCATTATTTGCACAAGCAATCGCGATATGTAATTGTTTTATTAAAAATTAACTCTGACAACCATAGTTGTTAATTAGTAAAAATGACGGAAATTTAATTAACCTGAAATAACTTGATAAACAAATAAAATGGTAATACATAAAATAAAATCCAAAAAGAAATACATCAAATTTATATTCTGTCGAATTTGTTGCTACCAATTTTTTTAGTTTCCTGCCTACTAAGGTTTTTTATAATCATAGTATATAAACTTGATTTTTTTTTTTTTTTTTTTTGTATTATTTAAATTTTTAGCCCAATATTAACATCTTTGTGTCCAATAATAAAGACCAACATAAAAGGGTTACCGTTATACATTAGTAAAGTCCAACAATAAAGCCCAATAATAAATCCCAATATTAACATCTCTATCAATTTTTCTTTCAGTTGTGAAAAAAAATCACGTGCAACAAAGTTAAAAAAATCAATATATTCTCAAACAAATGTCAACAAAAATACTAGTAAAATTGAAATTCAAAAAACATAAAAACTAAAAAATATTATTATAAATATTATAAAATTAAAAACAAAAATAAAAAAGTAAAAAATTAAAAATCTATAAAAACTTCACATGTGAAAAAATTCATAGGATCTTTTAGTTTGTGTTTTGAATCTGTTTTTTAGCTTATTTTTCTGTTACAAACTTATTTAGTATCTTAATTTGCCCTTCAAAGAATTACCCTTTTCAACATTAGAATGTATCACAAAAAGTAAAACACCCTGCAGCCCAGTTTTGCAGCTATTTAAGAAGCTCATATAAGATCTCAATTATCCCAAATTTTTTTTATATGAGGTGGAGAGCAGACATAGATTATTAACTGTTGCATACTTCTATAGCCCAACTGTAATTACCTTACAAAAAGATTAGTACCTTGTCATGGAAACATAGCATACGTTCAGTCTGACTTTTACACAAAAGATTAGGAATGTTTCAGCACATATTTCTATAGTTACAGCAAAAATATGTTGCAAAACATATCAGTTTTTAACAATGCCAATTCAAACATTTACATTGTTAAGTTAACATTTAGTTTCCTTTCTTCTTTTATGTGTTTTCGGTCCTCCTTTTTTCTGGAGTTTGCATGCTCCATTGCCACTGCATAAACTTAATAAAAGTAAGAACATTTGAAACAAAACATGTGTAAAGTTGCTGTAACAAAAAAAATTACCATGTGATGATTAGGTAGAAACTTTTTGAAGTAAATGCAATTTGTTGAAAACTGTTTGAAGTAAATGGTTAGGTAGAAACTGTTTTCAATGTGTCTCCATAAATAGTAACTCTTGTGAGTATGTGTAAGTGGAAAAAGCAAATCTAGTGGCAATTTGTGCCTGGCTTTTTAAAGTGGCTGCACAAATAGTAAATTAATTGGCTATTTTCAGGCATTATTTTAAAAGCCTGAATGATAAGGACAAAAATTCTAAATGTGGAATGCATCATGTGAAAGATTCAATTATGAGAGCAGGGATCACTTATGTTAAAAATAAGGTTTCCTTTACTAAGAAAACACAAATTCGCATGTTAATTTTTTGACAAACCAACTGCTTAGTTGTGTAAAATAACTATGCTAATTCTAGCAATTGTCCAGACATGTTATCTTTCTATTGTCATCAAGATTCAAGAAATAAATGTTAACATTAAGAAATAGTAAATGTTAACATTCTGCTGGTTATATTAACACTAAGTTTCCAGCTGTTAGTTTTGTTTCAAACTGGTTATAGCCATAGACAAACCTGTTGTTAAAACTTAATTGGCATCATTAGTGAAATTATGTAATATATTGTAATGAATAAAAATAAAAATTAATGTTTTAAATTAAATATAAATAAATTTAAGTGAAAACAAATTACAAAACAGTTATGTATCTATGCTTCTTTTGTTTTTATCTGCCGCTTGTCTATTGTAGAAATATATTTTTTAATTTTTCATAAAGAAGCAAGAGAAGCAGATGTCTAGACATCCTAAATGTGACCAGCTTAGAACTGAGGCCAATTCTAACAATTGGTCTGCAATACTGGAGCTATATTGTTACCAATCTTCAGGTAAAGATATCAAGATGGCACAGGAGATGACTGCAATTGCTGGAAAATTACTTGAAATTACTCGTGCAAGGATGAGTTTCATTGAAGAGTTGGAGAGTGTTGGGAACATGTATGCTCAGAAAACAGCAGAATATCTAAGGGTTATCCAAGCTAGAGATGACCAAAAGGTCTTTCATATGCGCATCCTGGCGCGTGAATTGGAGCTCAATGCTCGTGACAATGACATTTTTGTTCAAAAACTTAGGGGTATGATGGATTTCTGAGTGTGTGGTTTCTGATGTTTGTTGTGTTTGCAATTATGTATGTGCGTAGTTCTATCATCAGTGTCAATTCTATTATTTGTGTGAAAGCCATCAAACATGATTGTAAGATATTTATTCAATAAAACTGGCTTGTTAGACTGTAAGACTAACCTTTCTGTTTTCTTGCATCTTCATGATCATCTTTGGAACATATTTCCTCTTTGAAACAGACACATATCTTTTTGTTTGGTGTGTCATTGTGATATGTATCGGTGGTGTTTCTAGTTATCCACAAACAAAGAGTAAGTATTCAAACTTTCAAATGCTATCTTTTTTAAAGTAATAAGAGCTTATAAAAACATTAATTCAATAAACATAAAACAGCTTACCTACAAACAAAAACATCGAGAACTAAAAAAATAAATAAATAAATAAAATAATCAAACCGTAACACTCTTAAAGCCATAGATGAATTGAAACTCATCTACTCAGCCTGTCTTTATATATCTAGTTCTCGGCGTCTGACTTTGATGCCTAGAGTTCCATTTGCTATTATATCAGAGGCAAAACTGTAAATCCCCTTTTATCACGTATACCTTATCACAACTTTAGACACAAACACGCTTTATTCATAAACCACGACAGTTACGCATAAATAAGAATAGAAAGATGAAGAGAAGAACTTGGTGACTTGATGTATATGGATCACGTATGTGTTTAGAGAGAAAAGGAGAAGAACATGAAAACAATATTTCATAAATAAAACACACACACACACACACTCAAGCACACCCCTCAAATGACCATTTGAGGGGTTTATATACTTCCTTACATGTTGCCCTGATGGGCTTGGATTGGACTTGGATTAGATGACAACTTATACAAAGCTAGCTTATCATAGCTTTTAGCCATTTAGCTTAGCCCAATCCACGAGCCCGTTGACTATTCTATCACGATATCTAACACACGACACAAAGTTCCTAAATGTGAATGACCATCACTTCTAATAAAAATAACACGGCTAACAAAAACGCCGAGAACTAGAAATAGAAACTGATATGGATGCTATAGAAGCCGCAAATAACCTGTACAAGTAAAAGTCAAATCAATTGAAAAGAACATTTATACAACCAAACTAAATAAAGATAAGATTCTTGTTACTGCAGCACAATGTAAAGATAAGAAAAAAGGTAATATTATTTGTGACAGAATTTAAAGATAAGATTCGTGTTACTGATTATATAATTTACTTTTTTACAGTATTCTCACTAAAGTACAGCAAAGTGTAAAAAATACTTTATTTTATGTACTCTATACTCCGTATTGTACTACATAAATCTGCTCTCTTATTATCACACACACTCACTTTCTTCTCTCTTATTCTCACTCAAGAACAATGGCAGCACCAAATGGAAACTTTCAAAATGATGAAGAAGAGTATGAGTTTGTATTAAACAGTTATTTGCTTTTTGATGCAGTGTTAGATGCCTTTGGTGAAGAACCGATTTCAGAATATGGTTCGTATAGGCAAGTGAGTGTGTGGATGAGGACAAATATCCTTACTTGGCTGCGTAGCCAAGACTTCTACTGGAATGAGATTTATGGAATTAATGAGGAAGAGGAGGAAGAAGATGAAGATGAGGAAGATCTAGAGAATGAGCAGGAGGCTGGAAGTGAGGTGGTGCAGCAAGGTGAAATTATGCAGGAAGGTCACATAGTGCAGCAAAATCAGGTGGAGGAAGAGTTTCAAAGTGAGGTGATGCAGCAAAGCGAGGTGGTGCAAGAAACTGAGGAAGATGATAAAAACGAAGCGGGGCAACAAGTGAACAATGCTACAAGATTTGAAAACATTTATAATTTGGAAAATAGGATTAGTAGTCTTGAAAATCTGTTTCAACGACTCAAAGCAAATAAGAAAAGCAAGGGAGAGAGCTCTGGAACTAAAAAGTAGTTTATGATGATAGTCTTTTTATGTTTTTAGTATCATATTAGTTTTTTAGTTGTCGAAAAATGTTTTAATGTTTGTTTATGTGCTATATATGCAATATCAATATTTCCTATGTTTTTTCAAATCTAGTATTATCAAAACATCAATCTTGTTGAAAATCTTCACACGTGAAGATATTCTTACAAATCAAATAATCGTGTATAAAAAATCAATTACTAAACATATCTAATTACTAAACATATAGGAGAAAAAAAATATTTTTATCTATAATCATGAATCAAAATCTTAATCTACTTACTGATGATGATGATGATGATAATCAATGGAGGATGGGCCTGATTAATGATGATTGTGGTGGTGGACAATGGCAAACATATTGGCAGTTGTTGGTGTTGATTACAATTTTATTTTAAAAATGATTTGATGTGTTTTGGAAGAAAGAGGAAAATCACTTAAAAACCCTAGCTTGAGAATGAGATTTTTGTTTGTGATTCTGTTGTAGTTAAAGTTCAGTTAGAATATATTTCTTTTATGGACTTCAATCTTTTGGGCCTCTTTATGTTTTGTGAATCCAGTTAGTTGTACTCTTTTTATTCTTGTTGGATCAAACTAATTTTGATTTTTAAAGTTTTTATTTTCAAATGTGAAAAATATTATAAGTGCGTATAAGTTTAGTTAGAAATGAAGTTTTGATATTAACTTAATTAAACCTATATTGGTCAAGAAGTATTTTTGGATGTACTAAATAGGGAAGCTGAAGTTCAAAGAGGACAACTGAAAATGCTTTGCGCAAAGTACTTGGCAAAGATATTACTCAAAGATCTAAATCTCAAAAAGAAGGAGGTAATGAAAGCAGCTGAAGTATTTGCAAAGAAGCAAGGAAAAAGATTTAAGATCTTAATTCATATTGATGTCATAATGGATCAAAATTTGATGAAAAAGTTTAAAGAAACTCTGGAAAAGACAATTGAAGGCTGATGTGAAATTTATGTTGAGATTACTCAAAAACTAAAATCTTTTGGATGTCTTTTAATGAATGATCAATAATTGTATGGTACTTTTACTTTTGGTTAATGGATGTTGAAAACTAAGTAGTTTTACTTATAATGATCGGTCTTTGTTATTGATTTTATCTATGGTTTGAATTTGATTACATTTATCAAGTAACTGTGATGTAGTAAAAATAATTATGTGATGTAGTAGAATAACATAGTGATGCAGTAAATTATACTTGAAATTATATTTAATACTTACTGCATCAATATTTATCTTTTACTGCACCAGCTTTAAATATCTACTTTAATAAGTGTTTTTTTATATTTAGCGTTATACTTGTTTTCGTTTGTGTTTTTTTTATATTTATTTTGAAAAATTTAATGCTTTGGATGAGCGTCAAAATGAAGCACTGGTTTTGGTTTTATGTAAACAACAAAAATTAATAAGTGTTATTTTGTAATAGGGACACGTTTAAAGGTAGTTGGCACATGTTGCTTCTAAAAGCTACTCCCTTCGTCCCAAAATTATTGTCCACTGACAAAAAACACATAGTTTAAGAAAAATATCATCATTACAACTGTCTCTCTTCTATTTTTTGCACAATGACAGTTTTACCCTTAACTAATTAATTTATAACTTTTTTAAAGTTTGTAATAATAAATTCAAGTGAGGGTAATATGGTAAACTTGATTTATATTGATTACACATTTATGGAAGGGGACAATTAATTTGGGACATCCCAAAAAGGAAACATGGACAATAAAAAATAGGACGGAGGGAGTATTATTTTATGCATGGGATATGTAAGCTAACTGGTTACTACTGTCGATGTTTAATTGTATGGTTACTGGTCACCAGTGTAGTAGTTTAGTTCAAGGATTAGGGTTTTGTGAGTGTTTATAACTAGCAGCTTAGGTTTTATAGGTTTTACATCTACCATTAGCCGCTCATTTCACATATTACCACTGCTGATAAGCCATGGCCCATACTCCAAACTTGAATGAGCTCAAGCAGCAGTCTGGATCTGATGAGATCCAAAAATGTTTCAAGTTTTTTTTCACGCAACAAATGACTAAAGAGGAAGGCTTTATTCAAAAGCTTGAACAGGAGTGCAACGATTTGCGTATGAAGATCGAGAAGGAAGAGGTATATGTGCTGGAGCTTGAAACTTTTGGTGCATCTCATGATCTTGCTAATGACATCATTGATTGCATCAATGAAACTCTCGAAAGGGAGCGCGAGAGGCTTGACAACTTGGACAATGTGTTGGCGGAGGCTAGGGAGGGTATGGAAGAGAAGATGAGGCACATCACTGTCATGGATTTCAATGATTATGTCAGTGATTAGATGTTGAATGGGTTTTTATGCTTGTGGGTTTGGAAATAGCTGGGCATGTTCATGTAGTTGTTTGTCTTAGTTGGTTATCTAAAATAAAGTCTATGTTTGGTAGGTTTGCTGGTGTAGGTTGTGTATCAAGTATGTAATTGTAGTTGTTGGATGTTAGTGTTTATGTACTTTCAGTACGTGTAGTATGTTAATATAAGTGTTGGTTTTTATGTATGATTAAATTGTTGTTGTGGTTATTTGTTTTGTTTGAATCTTGTGTATTAGATATGATGGGGACTGATTTGTGTTGAGTATTACACATGGTTTGTCGCCGCGTTTGGCGGTTTAAGGTTGGCTTATGATCACGGCACCATTACTCGTTTGTATATTAGGCGAATGTGTGTAATTACTTTGTAATACTGATAGATGCAATTTGTTAGGATTCATCAAAAATGTTTTCAACGTGTTAGAATTAAAATTCTGCACATTTGAATTTTACTTTCACATGTGAAAAAACAAAAAATAATGTTTGCATTATTAGGTCTCAATAAAGTACCCAGATGCACAGATGCAAACTATATCCATCTATACCCTAAGCGTCCACAGAGATCCGCAAACAACTTTTCCCAGAGGAACAAGGTGGCACATCTGAACCAGAAGCTAAAAAGGCTAAAAAAGAATGATGGCATAAACATTCACCGATTTATTTCTCCTTAATATAAGATAGTTAAACTAAATAGGCCAATGTAAAAGACTTTAGGTGTAGGGTATGTACAGTAATCATTGCAGATTAGTAATGTCTAAGGTATCGAACAATGTACATAGACCAACTAGCTAAATCACAAGGCTGTAAAAAAGCAGGCTAAGCCATGCCATTTTCAATCAATGTAAACAGTCATTAGTACATATTACTATCACATATCTACATAATGCCATGAATTCTATACACAAATACAAGGAAAAAATCCAAGGGAAACACAGCAACATAACTTCAATTGAATAAAACGTTTACACAGATACCGCAAACACAAACTATCACACAGCAGAAACTAACCAAGCACCACAACAGGCTAAACTATTACTAACTAAACAGGCGATAAAAGTAGCTACACTTTAACTTCACATTATGCTTGAAACTCACGATCCTTGATCTTACACAAACAAACACTTGACAAAGACAATAAACCATTACAGTGCACGAATACTTATGATGTAGCCCGCTGCAGCTCGAAGAGCGGTATGAGCCTCACGAAGCATTCGCTGAAACGTAACCTGTTTAAAATGCTCATGTGCCCGCACCTCCCTGAGAAATGTAACCGAATTTGCCACAACCGGATCATGCAGTTCCTGAAGAACCTCCATGATCAAGTCATCCAGGTACCTGATACGTGCAGCAATCTCAAAGCAATGCAGACGCACCATAGTCTCCCATTCACGAGAAGCAATAACTTCCCTTTCGAAAAAAAGGCACATCCGATCCTGGAGTGCATCACTATCGCACGCAAAACCAAGTTCTGCAAGACAACCAGGACGTGACATAGCAGCCACAACAACTATATCATTCAACAAGAGCAAACACAACTAAATACAAGGCACATGTAACATTTATACAAAAAGAAAAGGGACAATCCACAGACCACTACCAACAGTATAAGCCACTACAAAGTCCTATCCCAAAAAGCATCATAGAAAAGTTTAGACGCACAGAGTCGTGCACAATTGAATAGAAAAACTGAAACCTGCCAACACAGTCTAAACCACTACAAACACCTTACCACACAAAAAATAGATAAAAGTATAAAACATATATAGGCTAAAGATACTGATTTTCCATTACCATAGACAAACTTACAATAGTTTCCTTACATCAGATGGATTATCCTACACAAAACAAAATGGTACCCTACTAAAGGGTACATGCATCAAGACACAGTACATAACTTTATAAAAGCATTACTAATAATACTAACCAACCATGCCTAATCCAACTAATAAAAGCTGCAAACAACCCATCAACCAAGCAGCTCGAAAAAAACCACCAACAAAAGCCACAGACCACTAAACTAATCAGACATCCCCTAATTCTGCTCCATTAGCCCAACTTGCCTCTCCTTCACTGCTATCCCATCACGCACCGCATCCAGAAGGGCCACCAGAGCAACCAACGTGTCCCTATCAACACGTTGCAATTCCACCAAACACCTTAAACCATCTACAGCTTCCCCAACGAAAGGCCCATACCCGTGGGTTTCCATAACGGTTCTCTCCCTTTTGTGAACCTTGCGCTCCAGCTGGTCATGCTCCTCTTCCAAACGATTCAGCAAACTCCGATCTTCAGTCACCTCACAGCTAAAGAGGTACTTAAAAGCAATGGCAAGGTCAGTGGAACCACAAGCCGCCAAGAGTTCTTGAATGTTTGGCTTCCCTGCCATGGTTAGATGTTCGACAATTGAGAGAGCAGTAATAAAAAATTAGGTAGGTCAAAAACGAATGGACCAAATACTATTAGTCAACACATTAATATGAAAGTCCCAAAAAAATCTATATAGTTTAAAAAAATACGAAAATTTTTTAATTTGGTAAGTGTTTCGTGTGACGTGAAAATATCATAATGTAATTGCAAAAGGTTGTAATATGCGATAATTCAACTCAAATAAAAATTCTTAACATGTATCAAAGAATATACAAAAACATTTTAATGAAACTTAACCTTGATAAATGACCACTTGCACAATTTCATTTTTATAAATTATTTGTAAAAGAGGTAATGAAAAAGTTTGAACATGAGACGAATAAGTATATCAGTTTGTTTCGAGTGTAGTCGATGTAGTATTCTCAATCACTGTATACGAACTATTCAGTTTTACACTGATTATCATCGGTAATCTTTTACGATCAAAGAGACATCATGAACCTTAAAACTTAAAACTTAATTTTAATTACTGACGACCACATTTTTGTGATTCAAACAATATAGTCGGATACCATAGTTTAGTTCATACGCTGTCTCGTTTTTCCAAAATTGCAGTTGCGAGTTATTATATTTTGAAGAGTGTTAAGAGTCATTTTTAAAGTAAAATTTTTTTCTCTAGCATGATCTCATAAGGACGGTAACTTACTGTTTTAACAAAATATGGTAAATTATCAAAAATCCAACCAGAAATGCTAATCAAACAACAATGCGACCTTACTAAAATAAATCCCTGTCATCGGACTTAATTTTCATATCCAACAACAAAACAAACAAAACAAAATACAATAAAATATGTTATGTTTTCATCCGCCTCAACGGCTCCAACCACCAAAACACCCACATATGTAAGCTTAATTATTATGGTTAGCTAATTAACTTTTATTTTTGGTCTTAAAAATTTTAAGACTACTATTTAAAGTGTCCTAAATCCTTTATAAAGGAGTATAGAAGAAGACAAAAAGTTAAAATAAAAATGTAAGTAAATTATATTTGACAAAAAAGACTTTTAAAATCTAAATTACAAAAATATACAAACAATCCAAAGCAAAAATCATTATCAAAAAAAGATCATCATCATGAAAGTTAATTTTTTGATGTTAAATTACAATTTTTCAGACAACCCAAGACAAAAATATAAATTATAAAAATATACTACACCACAAATATTAAACCCAGAAAAAAGAAACAAATATATACCAACAAATACAATTTTTTTATCTAACAAATACATTTTTTTTTAATCTTTTCAATAATCTTACTAGACAAAGAGTAAGAAAGTCTAAGGGTGTGTTTGTTTTGTTTCAAATTAATTTCAAAATTAAGATAATTTATTTTGTTTTGTTTCAATTTTAATTAGTAATGTTATATTCAAGAGGTTAATATTTTTATATCTATACTACATAAAATAGAAAAATGGTCTACAAATCAAAAATTGTAAAAGAAGAAAGTAAAAGTAAATTATATTCTATTTTTAATGTTAAGCAAAACACTTTTGGAATGTCAAACTATAAGTGAATTATCAAATGTTACAACCGTTTGCAATTACATTTTTGATATTTTTTCACATTCTATTTAGAATGTTAAGCAAAACACTTTCCATTATATTTGCATATAATACCCTTTTTTTAGGTTTAAATTTAATTGGATTTTTTTTTATATTTAATTGGATTTTTGGTTGAGCCAAAGAGATTTTACTTTTTCGGGGCTATTACATATATATCCTTGGAAATATGAAATTATGGGCTAGAGAAGTATAAATATGAGATTATGGCTACTCTTTTTTTGAGGGGAATTGATACTCACACCACTTTTTTTTATGCATTCACCACATTTTCTGCATTACAGTTTGTACCGTACAATACTGTAATGCGCAGAATGTGGTGCGTGCATCAAAAAAAGTGGTGTGAGTATCACCTCTCTTTTTTGAGTGATTTTGGATCCAGCCAAAAAGAACCTTTTTTACAAAGTGACATAAATAAATCCATGTCACACTAAAACAACGAACCGAACCACACGTGTTAACAAATATTCAAATCACCAACGCTCCCTAGATTTGTATATCAAATATCTTCACTTGTACATTTCCCTCACTTTAGTCAATCCAAATCTGAATTAAAAAGAATTCCCACAAATTATTCACATATTTTAATCCATCCTAAAAAGTTTATTATCCAAATAAACCAAAAATTTTCATCATTCCAAAACCACCATCATCCCAAAACCACAGTACATTTTTCCAAAACCACCGTCATCGGTTTTTGAAAAAAACCCCAAATCGATTTTTGAACCCTAATTTTATGGATGAAAAACAAGATTCGTCGGTTCAAAGTTAGTTTCCTCTTACACATTATTACTATTGCTTGTTTTAGTTTTTGTTATTAATCATCTATTTGTTGTTCAGAATTTCTATGTTACGAGAGAAGAAGAAGAAAGAGTATCGCTAGAAAGAAGAAATATACACCAATTGTTAATGGTAAACTTTTTTATAATTATGATTTTATTTATTGTGTAATGATTATTGTAAAAGTATAGAAATAACAATTTATTTATTTATTTATTTTTTTATAGTTTTTTGAATATATTAGTATCCATACAAGGGTGTTTGGCAATAAGTTTTAGTATAAGCTAAGTATTTGAATTCTCAAAAAAAACATATGAGTACAATAATGTTTAGGTGTTTGGCAATAAGTTTTAGAATAAGATAAGTTTTGACTTTTGTTGTGTACTAACTTCGGAATGAGTTTTTTTAATCTTTGGTGATATTAACGGTGGAGATGTGTATTTGTCGCGAGAGGATTGTTGGAGGTTGAAGAAGTGTGACGAGGTAGAATAAAAGTGTATTTGGGTTAATGTTTGTTTGAGATTGGATTATGTTTGTTTGAGATTGCTAAGGTGATGAAATTGAGGTCTATGCCTAAATGTTTAGATTGCTTAGTTTTAATGAGTTTTTACTTTGTTGTGTTTTTGTTTGCTTTTGAATGGTGTTTACTGTGGTTTAGAATAAGTATAGGTGCTCTTGTATGTTAGTATTTCGTACTAGTACAGTTTTGGACAAACGCCGCTTGCATTATTGATCTCTTTTTTTGTGATGAAATTCCCCAATACTAGTTTGTTTTCTTAGTTTTATAATTTTGTGAGTCTGAGAGACTAGGTGTTTTTCTAATGTTGTTTTTTGTTATGTTTGTATTCATAAACAAATTTATTAATTGTTTATATCTTATTATAAGCTTATACTTTGTATTTATTTTATAGATAACGAAAAAAAAGGAAGTCATTCAACAAGAAAGTCTACTAGTGGTGATTCTGGTAAAAAACTTTAATCAAATTTTAGTTTCTGTTAGATTATAGAAGTTACATAAAACTAATTAATTTTTCTAAAGATGAAGAATCATATTTAGATTTTATATCTTATAATTAATTTTTCTACTAATTAATTTTGTTTATATCTTATAATTTTATAGATTATAGAAGTTACATAAAACCAATTAATTTTTCCACAGATGAAGAATCATATTTAGATTTGGATAATGTTGTTAGTACAGATTCCGATAGTGATGATTCTGGTACATAAATTTAGTCTATAATTTTATTTTAATTTAATAGATTTTTTTTTTCTAAATTTGCATTATTATGATTTAAATTTTGTTTTTTGTTTTTTTCTTTTCAGATGAAGATTCGGATTTTAATATGGATAATGTCATTAAAGGTAATATAAAATTTATTCACATGTGAAAAACTTAGAAGTGTAACTTAAAATCAGCACAAACCAAAACAGTTTTTGAAAACTTTTTTCGAAATTTTTTTCATCACTTGTCAAGATTCTATTTTACAAAAATTTCACATCTGACGAAATTCGTCATGGTATTACATTTTTTTTAGTCACATGTGAAATTCTATTTTCGAAATATTTTAAGAGAGGAAGACCAAGAGAAGTCTACTGGTGATGATTTTGTTAAAAAACTTTAATCTAATTCAATGATTTTGTTTTAGCATTGTCGTCATATCATTTTATCATACATTTTGCAATACACCATGTTTTAATTTGAGTTTCACTATTTTCTTCACTCGTAGTATCCTTATTAACACCTTTCGGTTATACCGTTTGTTGAAAAACAACTATTTCCTTTCTACAATAACACTTTTTCAGATTATTTTGTCGTGACAGCCTAACACTAAAACATGCTTTCTCAGCATAGTTTTCACATGTGAAAATAGTATAACTCATATTTTTTAGTATGCATATAGTTAATTTTTCACAAGTGATAAATATATTTTATAAATAGTTTTTATTTTATTTTATAGATAAGGCAAAAAAAGGAACTGCTGGTAAGAGAGGAAGACCTAGAAAGAATACTGGTGACAATTCTGGTAAAAAAACTTTAATCTAATTCCATGATTCTGGTTTAATATTGTCATCATTTCATTTTATCATACACTTTTCAATACATTCTGTCCTTTGTAATACTTGACATTTTAAAATAAAATAATTTTTTTTCAGATGAAGATTCAGATTTAGATTTGGATAATGTTGTTAAAGGTAATTTAACATAAACTAATTTTGTTATTTTAAAGTATTTTTTTTATTGAATTCAAATTAATTAATATAACATTTTATTAAACGTATTTAATATTTACATGATACTTAAAATTATATATCCTTTTTAATGCAGTTGCTTCTTCTACACCAAAAAAAACCAGTGATTATACAGAAGACCGAAATTTTACATCAGTTGTTAGTACACATTCTCGCTGACGATTCTGGTACACAAATTTAATCTATAATTTTATTTTAATTTAATAGATATTTTTGTTCGTTTTTTTTTTATTATTTTTATTATTATTATTATTATTTTTCAAATGAAGATTCTGATTTCAATATAGATATTTTCATTAAAGGTAATATAAACAACTATTTTCTATTTTGTTTTATTCTGATTTATATTTTTCCTTTCTACAATACCATTTTTTCAAATTATTTTGTGTTTACACGCTAACACTAAACATGTTTTCTCAGCATAGTTTTCACCATATTTTTAAGTATAAATATTTTTAATTTTTCACAAGTGAAAAATATATCTTCTAAATAGTTTTTATTTTATTTTATAGATAAGGCAAAAAAAGGAACTCGTTCTTCAACTTCTGGCAAGAAAGTAAGACCAAGAAAGACTACTCGTGATGATTCTGGTACAAAGCTTTCAACTAATTCCATGATTATGTTTTAGCATAGTCATCATATCATTTTATCATACATTTTTCCATACATCCTTATTAACACCTTTCGATTATACCTTTTGTATAAAAATAACTATTTCCTTTCTACAATAACACTTTTTCAGATTATTTTGTCTTGACAGCCTAGTTTTCACATGTGAAAATAGTATAACTCATATTTTTTAGTATACATATTTTTACTTTTTCACAAGTGAAAAATATATCTTCTAAATGGTTTTTATTTTATTTTATAGATAAGGCAAAAAAATGTACTCATTCTTCAACTGCTGCTAAGAGAGGAAGGCCAAAAAAGTCTGCTGGTGATATTTCTGGTAAATAACTTTAATCTAATTCCATGATTGTTAATTTTTCACAAGTGAAAAATATATTTTATTAATATTTTTTATTTTATTTTTGGATAATGCTGTTAGTACAGATTCCGATAGTGATGATTCTTTTATTTTATTTTAATTTAATAGATTTTTTTTTCTAAATTTGCATTATTATGATTTAAATTTTGTTTTGTTTTTTTTTTCAGATGAAGATTCGGATTTCAATATGGATAATGTCATTAAAGGTAATATAAAATTTATTCACATGTGAAAAACTTAAAAGTGTAACTTAAAATCAGCACAAACCAAAACAGTTTTTGAAAACTTTTTTCGAAATATTTTTCATCACTTGTGAAGATTCTATTTTACAAAAAAATTCACATCTGACAAAATTCGTCATGGTATTACATTTTTTTTAGTCACATGTGAAATTCTATTTTCGAAATATTTTAAGAGAGGAAGACCAAGAGAAGTCTACTGGGTGATGTATTCTTAAAAAACTTTAATCTAATTCAATGATTTTGTTTTAGCATTGTCGTCATATCATTTTATCATACATTTTGCAATACACCATGTTTTAATTTGAGTTTCACTATTTTCTTCACTCGTAGTATCCTTATTAACACATTCCGGTTATACCTTTTGTTGAAAAACAGCTATTTCCTTTCTACAATAACACTTTTTTCAGATTATTTTGTCGTGACAGCCTAACACTAAACCATGCTTTCTCAGCATAGTTTTCACATGTGAAAATAGTATAACTCATATTTTTTAGTATGCATATAGTTAATTTTTCACAAGTGAAAAATATATTTTATAAATAGTTTTTATTTTATTTTATAGATAAGGCAAAAAAAGGAACTGCTGGTAAGAGAAGAAGACCTAGAAAGAATACTGGAGACAATTCTGGTAAAAAACTTTAATCTAATTCCATGATTCTGCTTTAATATTGTCATCATTTCATTTTATCATACGCTTTTCAATACATTCTGTCCTTTGTAATACTTGACATTTAAAAATAAAATAATTTTTTTTCAGATGAAGATTCAGATTTAGATTTGGATAATGTTGTTAAAGGTAATTTAACATAAACTAATTTTGTTATTTTAAAGTATTTTTTTTATTGAATTCAAGTTAATTAATATATCATTTTATTAAACGTATTTAATATTTACATGATACTTAAAATTATATATCCTTTTTAATGCAGTTGCTTCTTCTACACCAAAAAACCAAAGGATTATAGAGAAGACCGAAATTTTCCATCATTGTTAGTACACATTCTCACTCGACAATTCTGGTACATAAATTTAATCTATAATTTTATTTTAATTTAATAGATATTTTTGTTCGTTTTTTTTTTTTTTTTTTTAATTTTTTTTAATTATTATTATTATTATTATTATTATTATTATTATTATTATTATTATTATTATTTTTATATGAAGATTCTGATTTCAATATAGATATTGTCATTAAAGGTAATATAAACAACTATTTTCTATTTTGTTTTATTCTGATTTATATTTTTCCTTTCTACAATACCACTTTTTCAAATTATTTTGTGTTTACACGCTAACACTAAACATGTTTTCTCAGCATAGTTTTCACCATATTTTTAAGTATAAATATTTTTAATTTTTCAAAAGTGAAAAATATATCTTCTAAATAGTTTTTATTTTATTTTATAGATAAGGCAAAAAAAGGAACTCGTTCTTCAACTTCTGGCAAGAAAGTAAGACCAAGAAAGACTACTCGTGATGATTCTGGTAAAAAGCTTTAAACTAATTCCATGATTTTGTTTTAGCATAGTCATCATATCATTTTATCATACATTTTGCCATACATCCTTATTAACACCTTTCGATTATACCTTTTGTATAAATATAACTATTTCCTTTCTACAATAACACTTTTTCAGATTATTTTGTCTTGACAGCCTAGTTTTCACATGTGAAAATAGTATAACTCATATTTTTTAGTATACATATTTTTACTTTTTCACAAGTGAAAAATATATCTTCTAAATGGTTTTTATTTTATTTTATAGATAAGGCAAAAAAATGTACTCATTCTTCAACTGCTGCTAAGAGAGGAAGGCCAAAAAAGTCTGCTGGTGATATTTCTGGTAAATAACTTTAATCTAATTCCATGATTGTTAATTTTTCAAAAGTGAAAAATATATTTTATTAATATTTGTAACATATTGGATTTCACATACACATCATAACACAAACTTACTTAGGCGTATAATAGATGAGTTTTAGAGAGAGAAAGTTAGAGGTTTGGGAACTTTAGTGAGAGAAATAAAATTCTTATTATGAGCTCCAACTCTCTACCTTGGGAGGTAGAGAGTATTTATAGTCTTACAATAAAACGCCACACAACGGGCTGTGGATCAGGCATACAGTGGGTAAAGACCCGTTCGTCCTCCACGGTGATACAAAACTAAATACTACTTAACATAAAATGACTATGACTACGAGCTTTCTAACGATTACATATACTTGAGGTGACCGACTCTTTAATACCTGGATTTTATAAATCCTAACAATCTCCCCCTAAGGGAGGTCACCTCAAACTCACAATAAACTTACATTGAATACAAACATATATTACATTATAAATTGTTCTTGCATTCTTGATGTAGAACTTAGCTCTGAAGCTCGAAGTCATAGATTCTTCACATTGCATGTTTGGATAATCCAAGTGGAGGTCTTTTACTGATCCACGTGATAATGAGTTTTGAGCTAGCTTTGAAATCATCACCCATTCTAAATCTCTGACTCTTCCTTTGTGGTGTTGGTATTATATGATGTTGTGACATTTGGACCGACATGCTCACATTCTGGATCATGATTTCTTCTTATCAGAGTAGCGGAAGCTT
The DNA here is from genome assembly GCA_910596185.1 of Chrysanthemum makinoi. Classification (NCBI taxonomy): domain Eukaryota; kingdom Viridiplantae; phylum Streptophyta; class Magnoliopsida; order Asterales; family Asteraceae; genus Chrysanthemum; species Chrysanthemum makinoi. Next base: position 102,881,497 of record OU343219.1, on the reverse strand, counting down.
TTGTTGATTCATGATATTGGCAGCAGCAGCGTAAGCATGGAGTGATAATATTAGAGTCATTGATGCACTAATCATGATTTCTTTGGAAATGAATATGTTGTGTGAGCATGCGGCTATGGATTGACCGCTTCATTCTTCGATCACCAGAACGTCGGGCGCACTGCATACAACAGTTAGCAACAAAACGCACGAAAGTGTCTTTGATCACTTTCGCTGAATGAGGTACACGCCCACGTTCCCGCTGATCAAGATAAGTACGCGGAACAGTAAAATTCAAGAATTTCCTTGACAGGGTTTCACAGCTGCTCTAGCTATTCTCAAACCGGAACGTCTCAAAGAAGACAACACGGAGTGAGTGAACCAATTAATAGAGATTCACTGATTGATAAAAAAAGATTTGAAAACCAATCGTGTATCGCTCAATAAAAATTGTTTTTGCAATACAACGAAGGTTTTAATGAAAATCAATTATCAATCATAAACACCTTTTATTTTGAAATATTCGTACACGGTCGATGTGCTAAGGAAAAGAGTTTTTGAGCAAACGCATGTGGTTTTCAAAGGTATCTGTCAATCCATAACCTGAACCAGGATTGATTCAAAATATTGAATCGCCCCATCGTTTCTGTTCAGTTGTCACATGGTTGATCTATAGGATAGATCTCACATGCCACCCACCAGGAGCTTGTTTGATGTTGGCTCCAGAAGGCTTTCCATCTTCATTGTGAGTATGTTAGCATATCACTCGATGTTCGCAATACCACAAGGATGATGCGTAGGACTCATAAGATATAATCTCTCTTTCCACATTGTGTGAAATAGAGAGTCTTCATTGAAAGTGTCCTAATGAGATTTATTGATGATCTCGTGGCTCTAGACTCAATTTGTGCATATTTGGATCCTATATCGGAGACTAGGGAGAGGGTCTCCTTCTTCAATATCAACAATCTCTAAGAGAAAGTCGATAGATAATGTCGGTTCCCCGTGAGAATGAAACAAGCCCTTTTAAGAGGAACTTGAGTAGTTTGGGAAGTTTTAGTGCAGTGCGTCACTGGGTCCATGACGTCTTGTCTTCAATACTGATGTTACCATCAGTAGCATATGAATTGAACCCGGTTTCTGCCCTAAGGTTGAATAAATGGAGGGCTATTTCTTTTCACCCTTTTTCATATTCAATTCTTTTAATTCTTCAACCCTTTCAGTGCTTACCGAGACTTCATAACTAGAACCTTGTTGGTTTATTCCAAGACTAGCTCAGACTCAGTCCGCACTCTTCCCATATCTCATTTTTCTCCTTTTATCATCATACCTAAGAACTCTACACTAACTAGTGGATAGTCCCCGGGTAGATCCCTCCGGTTCTGGCGGATCATGGGAACACATACCTAACCTTATCGTCCTTATATCACCATACATAATGTAAAGTTGGTCGGTCTTTTTTGGTATCATTCATCTGCCATTGGAACCAATTGAAAACCATTTGAAAAATCAATCAAGATACTTGTGATATAGACTCAAAGAATTTTGTATCATAATTATTTTGATATTTTAGAAATGCTCCCCCTCAACATATGCATAAAGATTTAGAAATTGTTTAGCACATGGAGGAAAGAGATGTTTGAAATCGTTAGATTAAGAGTGAAAGGTCCAATCGTTTGATTAACATTTTCTAAAATGATCATCATCACTTCCCAATCAATTTGAGTAGATAAAACATTTTGAGGAAGGATGAGGTTTTCAAAAGTTTGCTCCCCCTCAATATGTGCCTCGAATTTTGAAAGAAGTTTGAACATATTAGAGGGAACCTGCACTTAGCGACAATTCAATCACGTCTCAATAATTTGAGGTTTAAAATAGATGCTCCCCCTCAACATGTGCATGGAAAATTTGAAATCGTTTGTCACTTGCGGGGAGGCAAACATGCTAAACACTTATGAAACCATTTATCGAATTATCAGTTTAAATTCAATTTAAATCACAAATTCTCCCCCGATCACAATTATCAAATCATTTGAGATTTGTGATCTCTTGTAGATTTAAATTGATTTTGAAAGCTTTTAAGGAGAATAATGACTTGATTATGAAAGCGTTTTAACTGATAAGGATCGGATTTTTTAGACTTTAAACTCCATTGAATAAACATGCATGATTATCTTTTGAAAACAATTGAATGACAAATAACCTTTTAATTTAATTGAAATCATTATCCCCTCAATCAATGACATAGGTTGTTGATTGAGAGATAGATATTTTGACAAAATTTTTAAGTCCAGATGATTATCAAAAATAGAGTCCGAATTATTTTTTCAAATCAACTAGTTTTCATTAGACAGTAAGGATTAGTTTAAAGAATCAGAGCATGAGATTTTTAAAAAACCAGATAAAACATGGCTCTGTTCTTTCTTTGAAAAGCGGGTTACTGCCTGAAATAACAATAAACCATTGTTTTACTTTCTCCCAAAAATATTTTTTTTTGATTTTTTTTTATAAGCATTCGAGCAACATCTAAAGTCCCGTATCATTCTTTGAATGACAACACAAAGACCGTAGATATAATCGAATCGAAGTAAAAGCATGACAAAAAGTACTATTTTTTTTTTTTTTTTTTTTTTTTGATAAATATTTACAAAGATAGATGAAGAAGAGACCTTTACTTCTCGTCTTCCTCCTGAAGACGTTTGAGTGTTTCTGGTTGAAGGCTTTTCAAGCCAAGTCGAGGAAGAATGAACTCAAAACGTTCTCTCGGAAGAGCTTTGGTGAAGATGTCTGCTAACTGGTATTCTGACTTCACAAAATAGAGTTCCACCACACAGTTTTCCACTTGCTCCCTAATGAAATGATGTCGGATGTCGATGTGCTTTGCTCTTGAGTGTTGAACGTTGTTGCATGAGAGAGCAATAGCACTTTTATTATCACAATACAGAGGGATTTTGTTGAATTCAAAGCCATAGTCAGATAATTGTGATCTCATCCAAAGGATTTGAGCGCAACAAGATGACATGGCTATGTATTCAGCCTCTGTAGAGGAAATAGAAGTACTCATTTGCTTCTTTGAAGACCAACTCACAAGCTTATCACCCAAAAACTGAGAACCTCCTGACGTACTTCGACGTGTATCTTGACATCCTGCATGATCAACATCTGCATAGGCCGTTAGTGACATACCGGTGTCCTTCGGGTACCATAGTCCCATATTGATGGTTCCTTGAGATACCGAAAGACCCGTTTAACCGCTTCAAGGTGCTTTTTAGTAGGCTTAGCCTGATATCTAGCACACATGCACACAAACAAGATGTCGGGTCTGCTAGCCGTGAGGTACATCGTGGATCCAATCATGCTATGATATTTTGTTTGATCTACCATGATCCCTGAGTGGTCCTCATCCAGCTTAGTACGTTCAATCATGGGAGTGTCAACGGTGTCACATAAATCAAATCCAAATTTCTTTAAAATCTCATTTGCATATTTAGATTGATTTATAAAAATGCCTTCGGGACTTTGTGATATTTGTAATCCCAAGAAAAATGACATTTGTCCCATCGTTGACATTTGAAATTTGGAACCCATTTCATTTGAAAAGCGATCACATTCATTGGGGTCAGTCAAGGAAAAAATAATATCATCAACATAAATTTGAACGTGAATTAAATGTTTGCCTGACTTTCGGGTGAACAATGTAGGATCAACTTCTCCTTTGCTGAATCCAGTGGATAGAAGAAACTTTGACAACGTATCATACCATGCTCTAGGAGCTTTCTTTAAACCGTAAAGAGCTTTTTTCAAGCGATAGACATGAGTAGGATGCTCTGGATTCACAAAACCCTCTGGCTGACGGCCGACGTAAAACCGCCTCTTTTAAGTCTCCATTCAGAAAGGCGGTTTTAACATCCATCTGATACACAACCATATTCTTGCTAGCAACATTAGCCAAGAAGATTCTGATTGCTTCAATACGAGCAACTGGAGCAAATGATTCTTCAAAGTCAATACCCTCCTCTTGACGGTATCCTTTAGCTACTAACCTAGCCTTATTTTTCAACACATCACCAAGCTCATCAAGCTTTACTTTGAAGATCCAGTTTAGAGCAATGATCATAGCACAATATGGAGCAGGTACTAACTCCCATACATCAAGTCGATCAAACTCATGAATTTCTTCTTGCATGGAATTGAACCAGCAGTCTTCATTCATGGCTGTTTTAATGTCTTTTGGTTCGACCTTAGAGAGTACAGAGTTGAAGAAGCACCATAAGGCATCGGTTGCAAGTTGTTTCCGTGTGGATACTGGGCGAGAGGGGTTTCCAATGATGTTGTCTAATGGGTGATCATGTGTCAATTTCCTAAGGTGTTCATGAGGTTGTTGTTATGGAACTGACGTAGCAGAGTCGATATCTCCTGATGAAGAAGGTTCTGATGATGATTCAGGAGCAAAGATATTTTCAAATGGAGCATCTTCGGGAGTTGCAAAGGGATTAACTTCATCTTTGATGCCAGAAACACTTCCATGATGTACATTTGATGATTGATGATTTGTTGATGAGACAGAGTGATCAGCAGCAGGCACTTCTTGACTTAATGAAATTGAGACTGAAGGATTGACTTCATTCACAGGGATATGAGCAGCCTCTGTTGTAGGAATTGACAGTTCATTAGCACTCGGCTCATAGTGTTCATCAAACATCGGATCAAACAGTTTCTTTAAATCATCTTCTGAGGGAGGTACATATGGAGTTGCTGGTGAGGATTTTGGTACAAGAGATGAACCAATGGGACTGTTTTGAAGTGCGGGTCCAGAACTGGATTGTCCAGGAGCCATTTGACCGTTCAGCTCATCGAACGTAACGTGAATAGTTTCCATGATATTTCGGGTTCTCTTGTTGTAGATTCGGTAACCCTTCTTGTTTGGTGCATAACCAACAAAAACTCCAATATCTGCTTTTGCTCTTAATTTACCTAGGTCTTGGCCCTCATTAGTTGGATAACACAATGCACCAAACACACGAAGGAATGAGAGATTAGGTTTTCTGTTGTGGACAAGTTCATATGGAGTTTTTCCATGAGCAGGTGTGAATCGTGGATCGATTTTGGGTGTAGCATGCAGGGCGAATGGCTTCACCCCAGAAAAACATTGGAACCTTTGAGTAAATCAGCATTGTCCTTGCGGCTTCCACAAGAGTTCGATTTCGCCTTTCAACTACACCGCTCGTTGAGGAGTTCGAGGAACACTTCTTTGATGGCTGATTCCAATACTTTCATAAAACTCACTAAGTTGTTTGTTAACAAACTCAGTTCCATTGTCTGCTCGGATGATTCTCGACCGCTTTGTTAAGATCGAACCGCAACTGCTTTGATGAGTTTGATGATGATATCCGAGTTTCATCCTTTGACCTTAAGAACTTTACCCAAGTGAATCTAGAGAAATCATCAACCACAACTAACACATATTTCTTCCCAAAGATATTCTCAAGGCCTCTCATGGGTCCACATAAGTCCATGTGAATTGTATGAAGAACTTCAGAATCGAGTTTGTAGGTTTGGGTTTATGGGCATATTTCTTGCTTTTTCCCAATTGGCATGTTGAACAAAGATGATCCTTTTCATACTTAAGTCTAGGTAAACCTACAACTAGGTCCTTTTTGGAGAGATCATTGATGGTGCCGAAGTTCAAGTGATTGAGACGACGATGCCATAACCATGACTTTGTTTTAGAAGCCTTTGACAACAAGCAAATTAGAGAAGACTTCATCATATCTTCGATAGAGATGGTGTATAGATTTGAATCACGTGTTCCTCTTAAAAGTTCCTTACCATCCAGTTCTCTAACGAAACAAGTATGTTTTCTGAAGGCTACTTCTAGATCAAAATCGCAGAATTGACCAACAGAGAACAAATTATGACCAAGACCTTCCACATAATATACCCGAGAGATAACACTTTTACCAACAACATAATCTCCATAACCCATAATTGCACCAAAATGATCGTTCCCAATCTAACTGTCTCCGATGAATTTGCTCACTAAGGTTCATGAGCCGCGACCGTCTCCAAATCATATGCTTGGAACAAACCGAGTCCGTACCACGTAATTTATTTGAACGATCCGTAGTTGAACACGACAAGAATGGATAATCGGATAATTGGGATCCCCATGCAAGAATGGTTCCATTTGGTTAGTAATGTGATTGGAATACCCACATCGTAAATAGAAACAAAGGAAATCATTAGGAATAGATGCAATGTTGGTGTCTCAGATTTGACCTATTCAAAGTATGTTCACTTCTTAAGGAATAGTTCTACCAGTAGGCATCCATTTTCTAGTGGGCATAGTCTTAGCAGTTTGAGGGCAAAACCGATTATTCTTATGGCCAAAAGGTATCCAATAATAACCTATCTTTATAGATGTTCTTCCCGTGGTTTCCAACCGCTTTCTAACAATCTTTCGCCTTTGCCTTTTAGCCTTCTTTGCATGATTTTTAGCATTAACCATTTTCACTGGCATTTGACAAAGATTAGACAAAGCATTCACACCATAATCATGATTAGCAACAATTCAAGCAAACATCATTACATAGTTTGAAAATAGTATCGAATTCAATTAATTACAAGATTTATGGCTAATACTAGAATCAACATGATTCGTTTTATTCAACTCAAACATAAAGTTCCTAGGTTGGTCTTCTACTCTCTTCTAATGCACATTTTAGCTTATGCATAGGTCCTATCTTGCTTGGTATTGCTTGGAGGCTTTGACCGCTTGCTTTAATGTCAATCGATTACCCCTCTGTAGAGGGAATTATGGGAACATTAGTTGGTTGATCTACTTTTTGCATTCCCCGAACTAGACGCAAGGGTCTCAGACATTAGAAGGCACATTGAAGGTCACTTTCTTAAAACTGGGCCTAGAATGCTTGGCACTAGGCATAGAACAAGGCATTACAACTTTTCCTTTTGCACCTAAGGATTTAGGAAATGTTGAAATTACACATTCTAGCATCTCTTGAGATCGTTTGGCCTGGAGGCAAGCAAACCTATTTTCTCTATCAAGAGGTTTGTTAATGAAATCCTCTTCGACAATCTCACTGAGACATTCTAGACTATCCTTAAGGTAAGCACAATAGTCATGAAACGCATGTTCAATATTTTCCTAAGATGAGGAGGAATGTATTTAACACACAAGTGTATTTGCAAATGTGAGGATGACTTTGAAACAACATTCTTATTAAAAACAAGTGGCAGCTTCCCATTTTCCCTGACTTCTCGTGATTCTCAATTTCCTTTTGTAAAGACGCAAGTATTTTTCGTTGTTTTTTTCACGAGTGACTTTCATTGAATCATATAACTCTTTAAAGTGTCGCTTAACTTTTTCATTTTCTTCTAGAAAACTCTCGTTTTCCTTTTGTAAGGCATTAACTAAGTTTTGAAGATGAAAAGTTTGAGAGTACCGAGAATCTAAAGGAGGAGGCATTTGGGATCCACAAATTACATTGTTCTTTTCATACTTTAATTGAGAGATTTGGGCTTTCAACTTTCTGATCGTGTTACAATGAGCTCAATCTGCTCATCACGCTTGTTAATTTCAAAAAACTCGCATCAAATTCAGGACCATCAAAGGATGTCTTGATATTTGAGGTTTTAACATTTTCTTTTAGATGTTGATATTTTAGTTGTAAATAAAAATGTTCAACTTCTAGTTTAGAAAGATGCTTTACCAAATTATCGCGGATCATCCGATCAATTTTCTCATTAAGTTTCGAATGAATCTTTTCAAGCTCAATGACACAATCATGGGAGACTTTTAGAGCAACAGATAATTCATGAAATTGAGAAGCATTAATGGAGCAATTGATAGCAGTATAAAACACATCTTGAGCAATACATTCAGAAATAAGATTCTCATTCAAGGTATGCAAGTTCTTCCTCTCAATCTCATTATATTTTAAAGCTCGCTCATAGTCACTAACCTCAACTATCATTGCATCAAATTCCTTTTCATTCCTTTAATATCTGAATCTATCCCCTTTTAAGACTCTCAATTGATCTTTTAGTTGTTTAAAGAAAGGCTTGACCTCGCTTAGATAGAATTCTTTTGTTTGCTCAAAACCCCTTTCCTTCAGCTATCCAAGTGGTGTGATCCTTTTCTTTCAAGTTTTCTCAAAATCGACAAATAGTTGAAGAATAACATATTAACTGATTAAGGTCTTGCTTTTAGTGGCAATAGTTCTAGGAACTAAATGCATTGGTGTATTGGAGGATACACAAATGCTGCAGGCATTTTCCTAAGGGAGGGGTTTGTTTCAACAAGATTTTCAAATTTTGCTTATCTAAGTCCTTTTTCCGTAAAAACTTGTTGTGTGTTAACAACGTTTGAGGCTTAAATTTTTTTAAGGAAATCCAATTCTCCTTCTTGTAATCATGGGGTGTGATAGTTATTTCTTCTCCTTACATTTAGAATCATCTAGTTTTGTTCATTCTATCCCCTAGTGACTTCATCTCATTTTCTTATCTTCCTCGCTGCACTTAGCTTAACTAGGTTTCTCGTTTAGGTTTAAGGATTTCATTGCCATCATAAAGTACCTTATGAGCATTTCTAGCCTTTTAATGACCTCTGATTGGTTCCTCAACAGGGAATGCTATGCTTATCGCTTAAGACTCTATGCTTAGTGACTGTGTGGGCGCTCTTAATGGTGTTCCCTTGTATGCGTACAACTTGTTTTTCAAGCTTGTTTTTCAATGTTTTTAGATTAGAAAAATCTTTCAAAAGTTTTGATTCCTTAGCATTAAATTCTTGCTTAAGCATTTTCACATTTTCTTGAAGTTCTTGTTTTTGCCTAGCAGTTTTAGAAAGCTTTTCTTGTAAGGAATTTAACTTTGTTTTAATACTTTCTCTAAAAATTACTTTTTCTAATGATTGTACTTATTTGGTCATCCATTTCCCTCGCCAATGGTGGTCAACTCAAATTTAGCACGTTGTTCATAAATAGCAACACGCTTCTTATAGGCATTAGCCCGTAGATAAATGTAATCATCGTAAGTACATGTAGTGTATTCATCAAAACATAAAGTCATCGTTGAATGCGTAAGATGCATCACTTGGTACAACCACACTTTCGCTTTGTTTCACATATTGATCATGTGGGACAACTTTGATATTACCCATATTTTCAATATTTAACTCAATAGTTTCAGTTGATAGTACTTTGTCATGCATCTTTTGCACATCACATCATCATAGTTTTAATAATTTAAATGATTTTGTTGGATGGGCCAAATTGTGGTGATGAAGAGACTTTAGGAGGGACCATTGGATAAATGCTAGCCATGAAAATGGTTTGTGCAAGAGGTTCATCATCAACACGTAGAGTCGTATGCATCACAATCAACAACTTGAGGCATTCAATGATTATGGCCTATCTCCTCGATGGTCGCTTCATCCAACACCGTGATCTTACGCCTTGGCATTTCTCGAAGAAACAATAATCCTTCTTCATCCAAAGCCGCATCTATTATCCCGAGCTTGAAAAGCAACATCTTATCCCCTCAAGTACTGTGATTCACGCGCATGGTGTGCAAGCCTTGCATGTGTCCCCCTCACCTCCACAGCTTGTAACACTTGATCGGCTTTGCTTGTCCCCATTTGCATTCCTTCCCCTATTCTCGATTTAAGCCACATATCCTACCACTCCACCTCTTCCTTGTTCATACTGCCTTTCTTGAATCGGGGTTGCACCATAACTTTCCCATCTCCCATGTGGCTTGATTGTGTGGATTGGATGCGTGTACTCGAAGATTGTCAGTTTGCGGTGTGAAGAGAGTTCATGTTGTTTTGAATAATCAGAGAGCCAGATTAATGAAGTTTCCCACATGCATCCGCGACGCCTTGTTTGAACATAGGACCGGGTATGAGTTTGTGATTACCATTACCCATGGGTATAACTTGAGATGCTTTGGTGGTAATTCCAATATTTGAATAGAAAGGCCTTTGAATCATTTGATGAGCTTGTCTCCTCGTTATTTTGAACTCATCAAGAATCCTTTTTTCAAACATAGCATGTCTCTCATTCTGAAGAAGGAAGGCATAGAGTTGCTCATATTTTGTATTCTTCAATCTTGTTAGCTTCACAGGTAAAGACAAACTTATGCCATACGGGATTCATGTTGTTCACAAACTTTGAGTTTAGCCAATGTTTGGCATAGTCATTCTGATGTTCCTCATGTCATTAACAAGCCAGAAATCTTAATACTCATAGAGACACCTCATCCTGTTTCATTTGAAGTGCTCAAATTCATCATAGAGTTGGGATTCTATCTCCATAGTTAATTTAGAACCTAAAGAAGCATCTTGACATTATCCCACACTGCCTTGGCTTCGTTGTTGTGATTGATAAGCTTGTAGATATCTTTTGGAAGACCTTGAAGTATGATGTTAGAAGCCCCTACAATGCTGATCGAATCTCTTTTTCCTTATCATCATTGATCTCATCATACGCCTTGGCTCGGCCCACCCAAAAATCATAGTTCCATCTACGCTAGTATCATTATGTCTCTTGTAGTCTCTCAAACTTATAAGGTCCTTCATCAATTGATTTGAGAATGTTGACCCCATTTTCTCCAAGACAAGATTCCGATTCTTGGAGCCCAAGAGTCGTGAGTCATCACAAGCATGGTGGACGAGTATTCCGAACTCAATCCGCTTGAACATCCTCTCAAATGGAGATGATTAGGAATGATGGTAGACATGTTTAAAAATTATAATGGGATTTTATAACTCTATGATTAAACCGAGAAATAGATTCTTTCACCGGATTTTACTAAATCAAGAGAAAACCGTGATACAACAAAAATTAACCAAGTCGCTAAGAGTCCTCTTGAATCAAGTCGCTAAAACCAAGTTGCTGGTAATAACAAACAAGTCGCTAAGTACCCAAGTCGCTACAAATTTTGACAAAGAAGTCGCTATAACCAAGTCGCTAGAGATCAAGTCGCTAAATAGCAACTCGCCAAGGACCAAATCGCTAATGAACTTAAAGAGCAAGTCACTATCAAATTGAAAGCAAGTCGCTACCTTACTAAGTCGCCACCGTGAAGTGGTAAACCACTAAGTGTAATCGCTTGTCGGCTTGTCTCAATAGACAAAGTCTAAGCACCAAGTCGCTACCAAAACACACTACAATCCCCGCTACGCTACAAACCAAGTCGCTACTAAGAAATGAAGTCCAGAAGTAACAAGTCACGCTAGCAAGAGAAAAACTTTAAAACACACTTTTCAATCCAAAACAATCCAAACCACTATGATTCAAGCCTTCCAAATAAAAACCTAAACACTTATGATGATTCTAAACACAAAAGTACAATCAAAATTCAAACTTTAACACTAGAAATCAACCAAATGATGCAAAAACCACTAAACTTTTTCAAACTCAAAACTACCTAAAACCACTAGGAACCAAAGATATGTAAAAGATGATCTAACCATGGCTCTTGATACCAATTAAAATATATTGATTTCACATACTCATAACACAAACTTACTTAGGGCTTATAATAGATGAGTTTTAGAGAGAGAAAGTTAGAGGTTTGGGGAACTTTAGTGAGAGAAAGAAAAATTCTTATTATGAGCTCCAACTCTCTACCTTGGGAGGTAGAGAGTATTAATAGTCTTACAATAAACACAACGGGTCGTGGATCGTATACAAGTAAGTAAAGACCTCGCCCCTCCACTTCTGTGATAAAAACTAAATACTACTTAAACATAAAATGACTATGACTACGAAGCTTAACGATTACATATACATGAGGTGACCGACTTTTAATACCGGATTTTATAAATCCTAACAATATTTTATTTTTATTTTTACAAATATAGTGATTCGGAGAAAGGCATGATTCTTTTATTTTATTTTAATTTAATAGATTTTTTTTCTTTCTAAATTTTCATTATTATGATTTAAATTTTTGTTTTTGTTTTTTGTTTTGTTTTTTTCTCGCATGAAGATTCGATTTCAATATGGATAATGTCACAGTTGTAATATAAAATTTATTCCAATGTGAAAACTTAAAGTGTAACTTAAAAATCAAGACAACCAAAACAGCTTTTAAAAACTTTTTCGAATTTTTCAATACTGTGATGATTCTATTTACAAAAATTCACATCCTAATTTAAATTGGCCATGGTATTACATTTTTAGTCAATGTAGAAATTCTATTTTTGAAATATTTTAAGAGAGGAAGACCAAGAGAAGTTCAATGGTTATGATTCCTCGTTAAAAAAACTTTAATCTAATTCAATGATTTTGTTTTAGCATTGTTGTCATATCATTTTATCATACATTTTGCAATACACCATGTTTTAATTTGAGTTTCACTATTTTCTTCACTGTGAGTATCCTTATTAACACCTTTCTGTTATACCTTTTTGTTGAAAACAACTATTTCCTTTCTACAATAACACTTTTTCTGCATTATTTTGTCGAGACACTTAACACTAAACCATAAGCCAAAGATAGTTTTCTACATGTGAAAATAGTATAACCTATATTTTTTAGTATATATAGTTAATTTTTCACAAGTGAAAAAATATATTTTTATAAATAGTTTTTATTTTATTTTATAGATAAGGCAAAAGGAATCATTGGTAAGAGAGGAAGACCTAGAAAGAATATCAGACAATTTCGTAAAAACTTTAATCTAATTCCAATGATTCTGCTTTAATATTGCTTAATATTTCATTTTTATCATACACTTTTCAATACATTCTGGCCCTTATAATACTTTAAACTTAAAAAATAAAATAATTTTTTTTCAGATGAAGATTCAGATTTAGATTTGGATAATGTTGTTAAAGGTAATTTAACATAAACTAATTTTGTTATTTTAAAGTATTTTTTTTATTGAATTCAAATTAATTAATATAACATTTTATTAAACGTATTTAATATTTACATGATACTTAAAATTATATATCCTTTTTAATGTAGTTGCTTCTTCTACACCAAAAACTGATTATACAAGACCAAATTTTCCATCAGTTGTTAGTACACATTCTCGCCATCGACATTCTCCGTACATAAATTTGAATTATAATTTTATTTTAATTTAATAGATATTTTGTTCGTTTTTTTTATTATTATTTTTATTATTATTATTTTTTCTCGTGATGAAGATTCCGACAATATAGATATTGTCATTAGGTAATATAAACAACTATTTTCTATTTTGTTTATTCCTCATTTATATTTTCTCTACAATACCACTTTTTCAAATTATTTTGTGTTTACACGCTAACACTAAACATGTTTTTCTCAAAGATAGTTTTCACCATATTTTTAAGTATAAATATATTTTTAATTTTTTCACAAGTGAAAATATAATTTCTAAATAGTTTTTATTTCTTTATTTTATAGATAAGGCAAAAAAGGAACTCGCTTCTTCAACTTCTCGCAAGAAAGTAAGACCAAGAAAGACTACTCGTGATGATTCCGTAAAAACTTTAAACTAATTCCATGATTCTCGCTTTTAGCATAGTCATCATATCATTTTATCATACATTTTGCCATACATCCTTATTAACACCTTCGATTATACCTTTGTATAAAAAATAACTATTTCCCTTTCTACAATAACACTTTTTCGCATTATTTTTGTCTTGAAAATTCTAGTTTTCACATGTGAAAATAGTTTAACTCTCATATTTTTAGTATAATGATGCTTTTTACTTTTTCACAAGTGAAAAAATATATCTTCTAAATGTTTTTATTTTGTTTTATAGATAAGGCAAAAAATGTGTACCTTCATTCTTCAACTCGCCAAGTAAAGAGAGGAAGGCCAAAAAGTCTCACGGTGATATTTCCGTAAATAACTTTAATCTAATTCCATGATTCTCGTTTTTATATAGCCATTATATCATTTTGCGATACATTTTGCCATACATCCTTATTAATGCCTACTACATGTGAAAATAGTATAACTTATTTTTAGTATGCATATTGGCTTAATTTTTACAAGTGAAAAATATATTTTAATATTTTTATTTTATTTTATAGATAACAATGCAAGAGAAGGAACTCATCTTTCAACCGTACTGTAAGAGGGAAGACCTAGAAAGACCATCGGTAAATATCTCCGTAAAAACTAAATCACATTTCCAGCATGATTCTTCTTTAGTATTGTCCTTCATTTGGTCTTTTATCACACTCTTTCCATACATTCTGCTTTCTTTCTAATACTTTGACATTGAAAAAATAAAATAATTTTTACGCATGAAGATTCGCATTTAGATTTGGATAATGCCTAGTACGCATTCTCGCTAGTGAAGATTCTCGTACATAAATTTAATCTATAATTTTATTCTAATTTTGTATTATTCAATTTAGATTGTATCGCATAATAATCTTTTTGTTATAATTTTTGTTGAAAAAATTACTATTTCTTTAACAATACCACTTTTTCTGCATTATTTTGTGTTTTAGGCTAACACTAAACTATGTTTTTTAAGTATACATATTTTTAATTTTTCATAAGTGAAAAATATCTTCAATAGTTTTATTTTATTTTATAGATAAGGCAAAATTTCAATCGCCAATCATTGTAAGAGAGGAAGACCAAAAGTTCACCGGGTGATAAATTTCGTAAATAACTTTAATCTAATTCCATAATTCTTTTTTTAGCTTAGACATCGTATCATTTTATCATACATTTTGCCATACATCCTTATTAACATCTTTCGGTTATACCTTTGTTGAAAACAACTATTTCCTTTCTACAATAAATACTTTTTCGCATTATTTTGTGTTGATGTACTCTAGTTTTCACATGTGAAAAATGTAAGAAAACCGGAGTATTTTTTAGTATGCATATTGTTAATTTTTAACAAGTGAAAAATATATTTTATTAATATTTTTTAATTTATTTTTATAGATAAGGCAAGAAAAGGAACTCTATTCTTCAACCGGGCCGTAAGAGGGGAAGACCTAGAAAGACTACCTGGTAAGAGAAAGAGGAAAACTAACGACAATGATGATCATTTTAAACCAAAGACAAAAAAAAAGAAAAGTAAAAGATAATGATAAAATTCCTTCTATTAGAACAAGGACATCACCAATCACTGCTTTCAAGAATAAGCATTTTAAATGCTAAAAGGCAAGAGGTTTTAATAGAAATGGGTTTTGGAGGTTTTGTTGGGATGATGATTCACTTATATCCCTGCAGTGTTTAGGATATTATGTTATTTCTAAGTTAGATGTGGAAGTAATGAAATTACCATTAAGTAATGGTTATATAGATGTTACATAAAGTAAGGTACATGAAGTTCTTGGTATTCCTATAGGAAGAATGTCATTAGATTCCTTGAAAGAAAGAAAGGCAGATGATCCTTTTATTCAAGATGTTAAATCAATTTCCTCTTAAGTCTCTGGCAAGAAATGACATCCCACCAAATGATATAACGGATGTTATAGTTTCAACAAATGATTGTAGGAAGTTGTTTAAAATGAATTTTTTGATACTCTTTGCAAATACAATGGGATGTGTGATACACGCGAGCTTGTAATTTGAATTTTTTGAAGATTATAAATGATGATGTCCTTGAGAAAGTTGAAAGTGTAAATTGGTGCAAATATATATTAGATTATTTTGTCTCCAAGCATAAAAAGTGGGATTACTGCACTTTCCAATCTACTTCACGTGTCCAATCACTTTTATGACTGTAAGTAATCACTCATTACATATAAATTCATTTATAGCTTATTTCACTTATATGAATTTATTATTTACGAAATTTTTAATTTGTAGCTCTTATATCTTGATTCAACAAGATGTGATCGCTTACGTTTCTCACAAAGGCCAGTAATTAAAGAATGGAAGACAATTTTAATGAAGTATAGAGAGAAATTAGAACTCGAGGCTGGAGGTTTTGGATTATTACCAAACAAGTACCTATGTTTTCTACTTCTGTGGCTTAGAGTCAAAGGTATTTTTTCTTTAATGCATCTTATGACTACCAAGAATAAGGAACTTCTAATGCCAGGTTAGAAGTTAGAAGTTAGAACCGATATTTACTTGACTTTACAACAAGTTAGAACCTTTTGGTAATCAAATTAGTATCTTGCGTGATTTTGCTGAAGGTTAACAAACACAATTTTTGATTTTCCTCGATTTTGGCCGATTCGTAGAGGAAGATGATGATTTGGTAGAGAAAGGTGATGGCAATGTTCCAGCTTGATATGAGCGGAAAGGGATTATATGGGAGATCAGTGATATTTCAAATGAATGAAACTTTAGTCAATTCGCATGATGAAAGTCGCAAAATTTAAATCCATTTGATTTTTATAAAATTTATAGATTTTTTCACATGTGAAACTAAATACTATCACATGTGAATTTTTTCTTCCTTTATTTTTAGCAACTTATTTTCACATGTGAAACTATCTTTAAATTTTTTATTAATGCTAATTTTTAATTATGAGGGAAATGATCAATGCTTTGAGATATTCCATCATAAAAAAATATGAATGAAGAAACTGTACTAGCCGCAGCTATGTCACCAATTCAAAAAATCCAACCAAGTGTTCTACAAGCTAGATCAACAATCATTATGATAATGGGTTGAAGATAAAGAAGAAATGATCACCAAAACATTCAAGGTGGGTCACCAATTCAAGATTCTGCACCAATTGTTCTTCAAGTTGAAAACAAAGAAAGGTGAAAGTGAAGAAGTTGTAGATTCTGCACCTATTCTTCTTAAGGTAAAATTTAAATCCATTTGATTTTTATAAAAATTTATAGATTTTTTTCACATGAAACTAAATAATCGTGAATATGTGAAAAGTATTTTTTCTTGCTTTATTTTTTAATAACTTATTATTTTCACATGTGAAACTATCTTTAAATTTTTATTAATTCTAATTTTTAATTATTAGGAAATGATCATCATGGAGATATTCCATCATAAAAAAATATGAATGAAGAAACTGTACTAGCCGAGCTTATGTCACCAATTCAAGAATCTGAACCAAGTGTTCTACAAGCTAGATCACCAATCATTAATGATACAATGTTGAAGATAAAGAAGAAATGATCAATGAAAAACATTCATAAAAGGCCACCAATTCAAGATTCTCGCACCAATTGTTCTTCGTTGAAAACAAAGAAAGGTGAAAGTGAAAAGTTGTAGATGCTTTTTTAGAAAGCAAAGAACAAGTGAATGAAGATCTCGCGGTTACATTCTCGATACAAATAGACTCTAGCTTTGACTGAATGTGTGTAGAAGAAGTAACAGCTTAAAAACATAATAAATTTATAGAGAAAGATTTCCGTGATGCATGAAACTCGTGGAGGCGAAAGGCAAGTGTGATTTTTCAAAGACTCATGAGTGATGCAATATGAAGTACAAGGTGTTGAAATAACAAAAGTAGAACATGCTCATAAAGAAGACACACAAGTCGAATTCATCAAGTGTTCTTCAACATTCTCGGTGGATGTTCAAATTATTCTTCAAAAGAAGTAGAAGATAAAGATCAAAATGAGCATTGAAAAATTCAAGTCAATATTGATGACGATAGGCCTATATCCGGTCAATTTAACCCGACTCAAGGTCCAATACCAACAGCCCATCAATGGATCACACGCTGATAGTGTTTGGGCTCATAAGGCCCAAAACCCAAAGCTATTTACGAATAGATAATGCATATTCCCTATGTTTGAGATAATCATTCTAATCGATTTAGGGCCTATACCGAAGGTTGAGGAACACTGAACTAACAAGGATTCCGTATGTATATAAAGCGGAATCACATCCCTCGCTTAAGGTACGCATCTACAACCCTACTCCTAAAACCCTAAACCGACATTTACTCTCACGCCGAGGATAATCGTGGGAGACAATCCTACCTGCAGAAGCTCTAATCCGAAGTTTTGCCTCTTAGCAAGCAGGTTCTCAAGCAACGATTCTCAACTGCACGAGCCGAGCTCCAAACAAGGAACGCCCAACTTGTATCAACAAGTGGCTTCATCCATGGGACACATTCACTAAGAACCAAGAACTAGAATGACGGCATGGAAATCACCGATGCAACCGTGACCTTTACGGAAAAAGACGACGCTGGATTGAACTCCAAGCGTACTTCGGGACAAACCGGACCGCTTAAAAATCTGGATCAGGCCAACATGGTTCTCCCTCTAGTGGAACCAGCTTCCTGGGACAACCTGTGCCACTATATAACCACCACCAAAGGCCAGAGATCCATCACAAGACTCTCTTTACTCCTCTCCAATAAGTAAGCAGAAACTAACTCACAGCACCTCGACGCAGTCTCGAGCAAGAACAAGGGCATACTGGTGGAAATGGACACCCTGTTCTAGAGGGAGTCAGGCTCTGAACTAGAGCCAAGTAGTTTTGTCTCAAAACTAATGTAAGCCTTTAGCCACCTCATGGAAGAGGAAGCAAAGAAAAGGTCGTGATCGAGTCTCAAATGCAATCTACTCAACTTTGGACCTCGTGAATTGAGGCGCCTCCACCACGAATGTAAAGAAAAGCGCCGAGGGATAGACGCCAATCTCCCCTGATTCAATGTAATTGGGAGGAAAGTTGAGGGTGAAGAGACACCTAACTCACAAAGATCTCAAGAAAGTGAGGAAGATGAACTGGGCCAAGAACAAACGCCCACGCCTGCACTGCAGTCACAGGTAATCAAAGATGCACTCGTGGGCAAACGATATTCCCCATGAGAGTCCCTCAAGTACAAATTTTGAGATAGCCATTTTGAGGATTGTTCTGAGTATCGATGTAATGAGGGATGACTTGACTACTGAGTCTAGAAAGAAAACACGATCGATTCTCAGATGTATGATATTGGTTTTCACATACGCATCAAACCATAGCACAAAAAGTAGGCGTGATAAGTGGAATTCTAGAGAGAGAAAGTTAGAGGTTTAGGGAACTTTATGGAGAGAAAAAAATTTTATTATGAACTCCAACTCTCTACCTTGGGAGGTAGAGAGTATTTATAGTCTTACATAAAAAGCCACACAACGGGCCGTGATCGTGCATACAAATGGTAAAGACCCGTCTCAGTCCTCCACGGTGTTACTAAACTAAATACTACTTAACTAAATATAACTATGACTACGAGCATTCTAACGATTACATATACTTGAGGTGACCGAATTTTTTAATACCGGAATTTCTAATTCCTAACAATCCCCCTAAGGGAGGTCACCTCAACCATATACTAAAATGACATTGAATACAATCGGATATTACATTAACAATTGATCTTGCATTCTTGATGTAGTAATTTTGTTCAAGTCAGAGTCATTGATTCCACTCATTGCATGTTTGGTTAATCCAAGTGGAGGTCTTTATCGATCCACGCGGATAATAATGTTGAGCCGCCTTTTGAGATCATCAGCAAATAGAAAATCTCTGATACATCCATTGTGGTGTTGGTATTATGTGATGTTGTGACTTTTGGACCGACATGCTCACATTCTCGATCATGATTTCTTCTCATCAGAGTAGCGGAAGCTTTAGTTGATTCATGATATTGGCGCTACGTGAAAGGTATAGTTAGAATATCGTGAGTCATTGATGCACTAATCATGATTTCTTTGATATGAATGTGTGTGGAGCATGCGCTATGGATTGACCGCTCCATTCCGACGATACGCCGAGGGTGTACCGTGATAAAACTTAGTTAGCAATAAAGTGCACGAAAGTGTCTTTGATCACTTTCGTTGAATTGAGGTACACGCCCCACGGTTCCCCGCTGATCAAGACAAGTACCGCCTGATCGTATAATTCAAGAATTTCCTTGACAGGTTTCGCGAAATGCCTAATGCTCTCAAACCGAACGTCTCAAAGAAGACAACACGGAGGAGTGAACCAAATAATTTAAGTCCAATCGATTGATGAAAAGAGATTTAAAAACAATCGTGTATTGCTCAATAGAAATTGTTTTTGCAATATAAGGAAGGTTTTAATGAAAATCAATTATCAATCATAAAACACCTTTGATTTGAAAATTAGTGCACGGTCGCATGCTAATGAAAAGAGTTTAAAGCACAAAGACCGTTTTTCAAAGGTATCCACAATCCATAACCTCGAACCGGATTGATTCAAAAGAATGAATCGCCCCATTGTTTCCGCTTGTCACATGGTTGATCTAGATAATAGATCTCACATGCCACCTACCGTGAGCTTGTTAGATGTTGGCTCCAGAAGTCTTTCCATCTTCATTGTGAGTATGTTTGCATATCACTGATGTTCCGCAATACCACAAGGATAATGCGTAGGACTCAAGATATAATCTCTTTCCACATTGTGTGAAACAGAGAGTCTTCATTGAAAGTGTCCTAATGAGATTTATTGATGATCTCGTGGCTCTAGACTCATTTGTGCATATTTGGATCCTATATCGGAGACTAGGGAGAGGGTCTCCTTCAATATCAACAATCTCTAAGAGAAAGTCGATAGATAATGTCGGTTCCTCGTAAGAATGAAACAAGTCCTTTTAAGAGGAACTTGAGTGGTTTGGAAAGTTGAAGTGCGCAGGCCATGGTCCATGCCTTGTCTTCAATACAGATGTTATCAAGAGCATATGAATTGAACCCGGTTTCTGCCCTAAGGTTGAATAAATGGAGGGCTATTTGTTTTCACCCTTTTCATTCAATTCTTTTTAATTCTTCAACCCTTCAGGCTTAATGAGACTTCATAGCTAGAACCTTGTTGGGTTTATTCCAAAGATCAGCTCGCCTCACCAAGACTCTTCCCATATCTCATTTTTCTCCTTTTTATCATCATACCTAAGAACTCTACACTAACTAGTGGATAGTCCCCGGTAGATCCCTCCGGCTCCAAAGGATCATGGGAACATATTCCTAACCTTATCGTCCTTATATCACCATACATAATGTAAAGTTGGTCGGTCTTTGTGGTATTGTTCATCTGCCATAGGAACCAATTGAAAACCATTTGAAAATCAATCCCGATACTTATGATATTTTATCAAAGCATTTTGTACCTCGAATTGTTTTGATATTTTAGAAGAAGAACCTCAACATGTGAATCAAGTATTTGAAATAGTTTTCCACAGAGGGAGGCAAGAGAAGAAAAAAAATATCAACATCACTTCCCTAATCGAATCAAGTAGATAAAGCATTTTGGGAAGGATGAGGTTTTCATGATTTTGCTCCCTCAATATGTGCCTCGAGATTTGAAAAGAGTTTTGCACATACTAGAAGGAACCTGCACCTTGAGATAAGTTATCACGTTTCAAATCATAGGTTTAAGATAGATGCTCCCCTCAACATGTGCATGGAAATTTGAAATCGTTTGTCACATGTGGGAAGGAGAGCTTGTACATCCTTATAAAACCATTTACCCAATTATCAGTTTAAATCCAATTTAAATCACACATTCTCCCCGATCACAATTATCAAATCATTTGAGATTTGTGATCTCTTATAGATTTAAATTGATTTTGAAAGCTTTTAAGGAGAATTGTGACTTGATTATGAAAGCGCTTTAACTGATAATGATCGGATTTTAAGACTTTAAACTCCATTGATAAAACATGCATGAATATCTTTTGAAAACAATTGAATGTCAAATAACTTTTTAATTTAATTGAAATCATTCTCCCTCAATCAATGACATAGGTTGTTGATTGAGAGATAGATATTTTGACAAATAAGTCCGTATGATTATCAAAAATGAGACGAAGTTATTTTTCAAAGAAATTAGTTTTCAAATAGATAAATGTTTAAAGAATCGAGCATGGAATTTTGAAAACATGATAAAGTATGGCTCCTCTTTTCTTTGAAAAGCGGGTTATCACCAAAATGACAATAAACCATTGTTTTCTCTTTTCCCAAAAATAATTTTTTTATTTTTATTTTGGAATTCAACATCTAAAGTCCCGCGGTCATTCTGAATGACAAAGACAAAGACCATAGATATATCGAACCGAGAAACGCATGACAAATTGACAATATTTTTGAAGATTTTTCAATTTTTCTGATTTTTATGTTTTTTGAAGGTTTTATAATTTTGTATTTTGATTTTCTAATAGGTATATACAAGAGATAGATGAAGATAGACCTTACTCCTCGCCTTCCTCCCGCTTTGAGTGTTTTCGGTTGAAGACTTTTCAAGCCAAGTCATGGAAGAATAAACTCAAAACGTTCTCTTGGAAGAGCTTTGGTGAAGATGTCCGCTAACTTATATTCGTGATCTCACAAAATAGAGTTCCACCACACCTTTTTCCACTTGTTCCCCTGATGAAATGATGTCGAATGTCGATATGCTTTGCTCTTGAGTGTTGAACTTTGTTGCATGAGAGAGCAATAGCACTTTTATTATCACAAAGAAGTAGGATTTTGTTGAATTAAAAGCCATAGTCAGATAATTGAGATCTCATCCATAAGATTTGAGCACAACAAGATGACATGGCTATGTATTCAAATTTCTCAGAGAGAAATAGAAGTACTCATTTGCTTCTTTGAAGACCAGCCACAAGCTTATCACCCAAAACTGAAAGCACCTCGTGATGTACTTCGACGTAGTATCTTGACACCTCGTGATGATCAAGATCCGTGATAGGCGTTAGACATACCGTGTCCTTCTAAAAGTCCCATATTGATGGTTCCTTTGAGATACCAAAACCCGCTTAACCGCTTCAAGGTGCTTTTTAGTAGGCTTACTGCATCTCTAGCACACATGCAAACAAATAACAAGATGTCTTGTCTACTAGTCTGTGAGGTACATCAGGATCCAATCATACTACAATATTTAGTTTGGTCAATCATGATCCCTGAGTGGTCCTCATCTAGTTTGGTTCGATCAATCATGGGAGTGTCAACAAGGTCACTTGAATCAAATCCAAATTTCTTTAAGATCTCAGTTGCATATTTAGATTGATTTATGAAAATGCTCCTGACTTTGTAAATTTGTAATCCCAAAAAGAATGACATTTGTCCCATCATTGACATTTGAAATTTTGAACTCATTTCATTAGAAAAACGTCACATTCCATTGGTCTGAGAGGCAAAAATAATATCATCAACATAAATTTGAACATGAATTAAATGTTTGCCCGACTTTCGTGAACAATGTTGGATCAACTTTCCTTTGCAATCCGTTGATAGAAGAAACTTTGATTGCGTATCATACCATGCCCTTGGAGCTTGCTTTAAACCGTAAAGAGCCTTCTTCAAACGATAAACGTGAGTAGGATGCTCTGATTCACAAATCCTTCAGTTACCGACGTAGATACTTCTTTAAGATCTCCGCTCTCAGAATGCCGCCTTTACGCCCATTTGATAGACTACCATGTTCTTACTTGCAACATTAGCCGAAGATTTAATTGCCTCGATTCAGCCACATGAGCAAAAGATTCTTCAAAGTCTATACCTCCCTTGACGATATCCTTTAGCAACTAATCGAGCCTTGTTCTTTAACACATCACCATGCTCATCAAGTTTCACTTTGAAGATCCATTTTAGAGCAATCATATAGCACAACTGAGTGGTACTAACTCCCATACATCAAGTCGATCAAACTCATGAATTTATCCTTGCATGGCATTGAACCAAATGTATCTTCATTCATGGCGGTTTTAACATCTTTCGATCTTAGAGAGTACGGAGTTGAAGAAGCACCATAAGGCATCGTTGCAAGTTGTTCTTTGTGGATATCGGACGAGAGGGATTTCCAATGATGTTGTCCAATGGATGATCGTGAGTCCATTTTCTCGAGGTGTTCATGGTAGGTTGAGGGACCAAGTAGCGAGTTGATGTCCCCGAAGAAGATGGTTCTCGATGAAGATTCGTGAGCAAATATGTTTTCAAACGGAGCATCTTCAGGAGTAGCTAAGGGATTAACTTCATCATTGATGCCGTAAAATTCCATGATGTACATTTGAAGAATGATGATTTGTTGATGAGATCAAGGATCAAGAGAGTGTGCTTCTGACTTAATGATATTGAGACCAGGGATTGACTTCATTCACTGGAATATGAGCAGCCTCTCGTAGGAATCAACACCTCATTAGTACTGGATCTATAAAGTTCATCAAACATAGGATCAAACAATTTCTTTAAATCATCTTCCGATGGAGGTACATATGGAGTTTCTTGAGAAGAGTTTGGAACAAGGGATGAACCAATTGGACCGATTTGAAGTGCGGGTCCTAACTGATTGTTCAAGAGCCGCTTTGACCGTCACTCATCAAACGCGAATACGAATTGTTTCCATGATGTTTCGGGTTCTTTTGTTGTAGATTCGGTATCCTTTTTTGTTTGGTGCATACCCTACAAATACTCCAATGTCCGCTTTAGCTCTAAGTTTGCCTAAGTCTTGACCCTCATTAGTTGGATAACACAATGCACCAAACACACAAAGGAAAGAGAGATTAGGTTTTCTGTTGTGGACAAGTTCATATGGTGTCTTTCCATGAACAAGTGAATCGTGGAACGATTTTGTGTGTAGCATGCAAAGGGCAATAGCTTCACCGAGAAACATTGGAACTTTTGAGTAAATCAAAGATTGTTCTAGCGTTTCTACAAGAGTTCGATTGCCTTCAACTACACCGCTCATAGAGGAGTTCGTGGAAAACTTCTTTGATGGCTGATTCCAATGCTTTCATAAAATTCACTAAGTTGTTTGTTAACAAACCCGCCCATTATTCGTCCGGATAATTCTCGACGGTTTTGTTAAGTCGAACTCGCAAATGCTTGATGAGTTTGATGATGATATGGAGTTTCATCCTTTGTCCTTAAGAACTTGACCCAGATGAATCTAGAGTAATCATCAACTATAACTAACACATATTTCTTCCCAAAGATATTCTCAAGACTCTCATTGGTCCACATAAATCCATATGAATTGTATGAAGAACTTCCGTGACAAAGTAGGTTTGGGTTTATGGGCATACTTCTTGCTTTTTCCCAATTGACATGCCGAACAAAGATGATCCTTTTCATACTTTAGTCTAGGTAAACCTACAACTAAGTCCTTCCTGGAGAGATCATTGATGGTGCCGAAGTTCAAGTGATTGAGACGACGATGCCATAACCATGACTTTGTTTTGAAGCCTTTGACAAAGAAGCAAATTGAGAAGACTTCATCATATCTTCTATAGAGATGATGTAAAGATTTGAACCACGAAGTTCCTCTTAACAGCCTCTTACCATCAAGTTCTCTAACAAAACAAGTATGTTTTCTGAAGGCTACTTCAAGATCAAAATCAGCAATGGACCAACAGAGAACAAATTATGACCAAGACCTTCCACATAGTATACTCTAGAGATAACACTATCACCAACAACATAATCACCATAACCCATAATGCAACCGAAATGATCATTACCGAATCTAATCGTTCCGATGAATTTGCTCTCACGGTTCATGAGCCGCATCGTCTCCAAATATATGCTTGGAATAAAATTCCGAGTCCAAAAATTACGCATTTATTTGAACGACCGGGCTTGAACACGCATAAGAATGGATAATCGATAATTGGGATCCCCATGCAAGAATGGGTTCCACTGGTTAGTAAAGAATTGGAACACCCACACGTAAATGAAACATCCATATCGTATAGAAGCAATGGAATCATTGGGAATAGATGCAATGTCGGTGTCTCAGATTTGACCTATTCAAAGTATGTTCACTTTTTAAGGGAATAGTTCTACCAATAGGCATCCATTTTCTAGTGGGCATAATCTTAGCAGCTTGAGGAAAACCGATTATTCTTATGGCCAAAAGGTATCCAATAATAACCTATCTTTATAAAATTTCTTCCCGTGGGTTTCCACCGCTTAAACAATCTTTCATTTTTGCCTTTTGCCTTATTAGCATTAACAATTTTAACGGGCATTTGACATCATTAGACAAAGATTCACACCACATTCATGATTAGCAAATGTAATTCAAGCAAACATCATTACATGGTTTGCAAATAGTATCATTGATTAATACTTCTAAGGCTTATACTAGAATCAACACGATCGCTTTATTCAACCTGCTTAAAGTTCCTAGGTTCTTCTACTCTCTTCCAATGCACATTCTTAGCTTGCAGGTCCTATCATTCCTTGTATTGTCTTGAGACTTTGACCGCTGCTTTAATGTCATTGATTACTCAGAGAGGGAATGGGAACATTAGTTGGTTGATCTAATTTTTTGCATTCCCGAAGCTGATGTGCAAGGATTCAAGTACTAGGAAGGCACATTAGTGTTTCTTTCTTAAGACCGGCATAGAACGGATTTCCTGCTGGCACAGCAGATAGAACAAGGCTTCACAAAATTTTTGCCTTTTCACCTAAGGGTTTTGGACATGTTACAATTACACATTCAAGCAATGAGATCAAGCTACTCGAGGCAAGCAAACCTAATTTCTCTATCAAGAGGTTTATTTATGAAATCCTCTTCAACAATCTTACTGAGACATTCAGACTATCCCTAAGGTGAGCACAATAGTCATGAAAGGCATGTTCATTATCCCTAAGATGAGGAGGAATATATTTAATGCCACAAAGCAGTATTTGCGTACTAAGGGTGACTTTGAGACAACATTCTCATTGAACACAAATGGCGCTTCCCCATCGACTTCTCGTGATTCTCAATTTCCTTTGTAAAGACGTATATTTTTTCGCTGTTTTGGTCACGGTGACTTTATTGAATCATATAACTCTTTAAAATATCGCTTAACTTTTTCATTTTCTTCTAGAAAACTCTCGTTTTCCTTTTGTAAGGCATTAACTAAGTTTTGAAGATGAAAAGTTTGAGAATTCGGAGAATCTAAAGGAGGAGGCATTTGGGAGCCTGTCATATTGTTCTTTGACCCTTTAATTGAGAGATTTGGGCTTTCAACTTTCTGATCGTGTTGCAATGAGCTTGAATTTGTTCATCACGCTTGTTAATTTAAAACCGTGATCAAACTCGAGCATCCGAGGATGTCTTGATATTTGAAGTTTTGACATTTTCTTTAAGATGTTGATATTTTAGTTGTAAATTAAAATGCTCAACTCTCTAGTTTAGAAAAATGTTTAACCAAATTGTCGCGGATCATCCAGCTTCAATTTTCTCGCTTAGTTCAGAATTAGTTTTTTCAAGCTCAATGACACGATCATGGGAGACTTTCAGTGCAAACGATAATTCATGAAATTTGAAGCATTAATGAACAATTTGTAGCAGTTGAAAACACATCTTGAGCAATACATTCGTAAATCAGTTCTCATTTAGTGTATGCAAGTTCTTCCTCTCAATCTCATTATATTTTAGTGCTCGCCATAATCACTAACTTCAACTATCATTGCATCAAATTCCTTTTCCATTCCCATATCGGGCTTATCCCCTTTAAGACTCTCAAAGTGATCTTTTAGAAGTTTAAAGAAAGGCATGACCTCGGTTAAATAACATTCTTTCATTTGCTCAAAACCCCTTTCTCCTATCCCAAAGTGATCCTTTTCTTGCAAGTTTTCTCAAAATCAACAAATAGTTGAAGTATAACATATTGACTAATTAAGGTCTTGCTTTTAGTGGCAATTGTTCTAGGAACAAGATGCATTGGTGTATTAGGAGGATACAAAAGAGCTCTAGGCATTTTCCAAAGAGGAGGGTTTGTTTCAACAATATTTTCTCGCTTATCTAAATCCATTTTCCGTAACACTTGTTCGGGAGTCAACAATGTCCGAGGTTTAAACTTGTTTAAGGAAATCCAGTTTTCCTTCTTGTAATCATGGGGTGTGATCTTTATTTTCTTCTCTTTACATTTAGGATCATCTAATTTCTTGTTCATCTTTTCCCTAGTGACTTCATCCGATTTCTTATCTTCCTCAGTGCACTCAACGCAACTAGGTTTCTGCCTAGGTTTAAGGATTTCATTGCCATCATAAAGAACCTTATGAGCATTTCTAGCCCTTTTAATGACCTCTGGATTTGGTTCCTCAACAAGGAATGCTATGCTTACGCTTGTATCATACATGAAGCAGCAATGGTGTTCCTTGTATGTACAACTTTTCAAGTTTTTTTCAAAGTTTTGATTAAAAATCATTCAAGAGTTTTGATTCCTTTGCATTAAATTCTTGCTTAAGCATTTTAACATTTTCTTGAAGTTCTTGTTTTTGCTTAGCGGTTTTAGAAAGCTTTTCTTGCAAGGAATTTAACTCTTGTTTTAATACTTTTTCTCTAAAATTACTTTTTCTAATGATTGTAATAACTTGGTCATCCATTTCAGCTCACGCAGTGGTCAACTCAAATTTAGCACGTTGTTCATAAATAGCAACACGCTCTTTATAGGTATTATTTAGTTCGATATTACTGCACTCATGGGTACATGAAATTGTATTCATCAAAAATATAGTCATTGTTGACCGCAGGAGATGCATCACTTGGTACAACTTCACTTTCACTTTGTTTCACATATTGATCATATGGGACAACATTGATATTACCCATATTTTCAATATTTGATACATAAGTTTCATAGCTGATAGTACTTTGTCATGCATCTTTTGCACATCACTCTCATCATATAGTTTTAGTACCTCCGAGATGAGTTTGTCTTTGGATGCAATACCTTGTGTGAAGAGGAGACCTTTGGAGAAACCATTGGAGAAATGCTAGCCATAAAGATTGTGTGTGCAGTAGGTCCATCATCCACATCGGAGTCGTATGCATCACAATCAGCGACTTGAAAGGCATTCTGATGATTGTGACCTATCTCCTAATAGGCTGCTCATCCATCTCAGCATCATAGGTCTTGCATTGCCCTCGCCTAGAAACAACAATTCCTCTTCATCCAAAGTAAGCACCATTATCCCGAGCTTGCATTAGCAAAGATCTTATCTCTCTCAAGTAATCGCGATTCTCGTGGACGCTTGAGATGTGCGCCTTGCAATGTGTCCCTCACCACCACAATTATACATTTGATCGGCTTAATTGACCTTGATTTCCATTCCTTCCTCGATCTCGATACCAACATACCTCTACCACTCCACCTCTTCCCCGATTATAATGCCTTTTCTGAATCGATTGCACCACAATCCTCCCATCTTTAACAAGAGCTTGATTGTGGGTTAGATGTTGTTCTGAGGTTGTTGTTGGTTTGTGGGAGAGAATTCATGTTTTGACTGATCATAAGAGCTAGTTGATTAATGAAATTACCACGGTGCATCAAAGATCGCTTTGTTTGAACATAGGATCGGAATTAGTTTGTGATTACCATTTCCCATGGGTATGACTCTTGAGGCTTTGGTTGTGATCCCAATGTTTGAGTAGAAAGCGCTTGAATCATTAGATGAGCTTGTCTCTCCTCGTTGGTTTTGACCGATTAAGAACCTTTTTCAAACATAGCATGTCTCTCATTCTCAAGAAGGAAGGCATAGAGTTGCTCATAGTTTGTATTCTTCAATCCTTTAGTGAGCTTCACAGAGGTGACAAACTTGTGCCATTCGGGATTCATGTTGTTCAAATTTTGAGTTCAAATTTAATGTTAGGCATAGTCATTCTATTGTTCCTCATGTCATTCACCAACTTATGAAATCTCACATAGTACTCATAGACACTCTCATCCGGTTTCATCTTGAAGTGCTCAAATTCATCATAGAGTTGTGATTCTCTGTCTTCCATAGTTAATTCAACTTGAGAGAAGCATCTTGACATTATCCCATACCGCTTTTGCATCGTGTTGTGATTGATCAAGCTTGTAGATGTCTTTAGGAAGACCTTGAAGAACAATGTTAAGCCTTGATATCAAAGATCGAATCTCTTTTCTCCTTATCATCAAGCTCATCATACATCTTTGGTTGCCCATTCCAGATCGAGTTCCATCTTCTCTATCAAAGATTAAGTACATCTCTAGTAGTCTCAACTCGTACTAAGGTCCTTCATCAATGGATTTGAGAATGTTGACACCATTTTCCTTTCCAAGGCAAGCATAATCATCTTGAGCCCAAGAATCGTAGTCGGGCTTCGTTGCATGGGTGGACGAGTATCCGAACCACCGCTTGAACATCCTCTAAATGTGGAGATGATAGTAGGAACGCTTGGTAGACATGTTAAGTGACATAACGGATTTTATAACTCTATGATTAAACCAGGAAATAGATTCTTTCACTGGATTTTACTAAATCAAGAGAAAACCGTAAACAATCACCCAAGTCGCTAGAAGATAATGAACCAAGTCGCTAACACCTAATTCAAGCACACCCCCAAGTCGCTACAGTCCCAAGTCGCTAGACAAATGCAAGTCACTAAGTAGTAACTCGCTAAGCCTCAAGTCGCTAGCAAAATTTTGGCAAAGAACTCGCTACCAAGTCGCTAAAACTTAAGTCGCTAAAGAGCAACTCGCTACGTGCACTTCAAGTCACTACCACTGTCGCCACCAGAAGTGGAGAGTCCACTACTTGTACCGTTAATCGCTAGGTCTAAGTCAAGTAGCTCCAAAACCGTAACTCGCTACAAAATTGCAAGCAAGTCGCTAATAAGAAAGAGATCCAGAGCACAAGTCGCTACGTAAGAAAACCACATAAACATATCTTTTCAATCCAAAAACAACCCAACCAAGATGATTCAAGCTTACCAAATGAAAACCTAAACACTTGTGATGATTCTCAACATAAAAGTACTAACAAAATCCAAGCTTTAACACAAGAAATCAACCAAATGATGCACAAACCACTAAACTTTTCAAACTCAAAAACCACCTAAAACCACTAGAAATCCAAAGATGTGCAAGATATGATCTAACCATGGCTCTTGATACCAATTGTAGGATATTGGTTTTCACATACACATCAAACCATAGCACAAAGTAGGCGTATAAGTGGAATTCTAGAGAGAAAAAGTTAGAGGTTTAGGGAACTTTAGTGAGAGAAAGAAAATTTTATTATGAGCTCCAACTCTCTACCTTGGGAGGTAGAGAGTATTTATAGTCTTACATAAACGCCACACAATCCAGTCGTGGATCGTGCATGTACTGGTAAAGACCCGTCCATCCTCCACGGTGTTACTTAACAAAATACTACTTAACTAAATATAACTATGACTACTAGCATTCTAACGACATATATACTTGAGGTGACCGACTCTTTAATACCGGAATTTCTAATTCCTAACAT